>CM077090.1:13232653-13404675 GCA_039513925.1 Platanthera zijinensis
ACGAACACTGCACTACACTCATAAGCATAACATGAAGTATACGGGGCATATTATGTATTTTACGATACATAATATGTGGTTGTATATGGATCCACCATAGGGGCAACATGCGAGGGTTATGTATTATGGGGTGCATAACCTCACCGCATGGATGCGACTAGCACGTTTTCTTTTTTAGTTGCATGAGAATGTTATGTATTATGGGATGCATAACATTTTCATGTGTACTCCGCCATGGCATGCACTAGGGCCTTTTTAGAATGCATAACATAATCATGCATAGCATGACATCGCATAAGCACAACGCGCCAAGCTAAAGACGTGCAGGATGACATGTGTACACGCATAATTTTTGAGTCAAAAATAATACAATTCATGTATTCCCGATCTAGGCACAAGAGTTAGTGTGATGGTGGTGAACCATCTTAGGCTAAGCATATCATTCTTTTTGTATTAAATAAAATAAAATCTCAGAGCAAGTATAGCAGTAGAAGATCATATTTATGTATGTATTGTCTGTACCTTTTGTCTAATCCTAGGAGTTTAGCTAAGTTCTAATCGTTTGTTATGTTTTAATTTTTCCTTATAGTATGCCGCCGAAGCGTAGAGTGACGAGGTCGACTCCCCAGTCTGAGGGTGAGTCCTCCGGTGCTCAAAGTGATGCGTTGGTGGAAAGCCTGAGGCAGAGTAACGAGGCCTTATCCAGGCAGGTGGTGGAGTTGCAGGCCCAGATGCAGTCCTTTTTATCCGGAGCGGCGGGTCAGACTCCGGGAGTTCAGGACCCCGCCGTGGGTACAGCTGTTCTAGCCCCTCCTGCCCCTCCTGCTCCTCTCGTGCCTCCAGTGGTGGTGCCCCCCGGGATGGCGTTCATCTCCCAGTTTCAGCGGCTGCGACCTCCTACCTACGATGGTAAGGCGGACTTCATGGTATTGGATGACTGGATGATCACCATGGAGGAGATGTTTCATTACTCCGGGGTGACTGAGGACCAGAAGGTGATGTTAGCCGCCTATCAGCTGAAGGGGCTAGCGAAGAGCTGGTGGATGCGAGAGAAGGAAGGCATGGTGGGAGGATGTACTTGGGCATCCTTCAAAGAGATCCTGATGAGGAAGTTTCTACCGTCAGTAGAGCGAGACAGGCTGATGAATGACTTTATTCATCTGAAGCAGAGGCAGCTCTCCGTCAGCGATTACGAGATTGAGTTTAGCAAACTCAGTCGCTTTGGTCCTAGCTTGGTGAGCTCCGAGGAGGACAGGGTGAAGCGGTTTCTTGGTGGCCTCAGGAGCGACGTTCAGCAGCTAGCGGTCGCCCACGGCGCGGTTACTTATGCGGGAGCAGTTGAGGCCGCTTTGAAGGTAGAGGCTATCGAGAACGCGAAGCAGCGCGGACAACAGGCGAGAAGCGAGAAGAGGAGGTCAGTTGAGGAAAAGGGTCCCCAGGTTCTTGGTGCTGCTTCTGAGAAGAAGAGCAAGGTAGTGTGCAGTTTCTGTGGCCATCCGGGCCACCCAGCTGAGAGGTGCTTCAAGAGGGCAGGGGTCCAGAAGAAGGAGCATGTGCATGCCATCCAGGGTGCTCCTAGGAGGGATGTTCCTTGTCCTGTCTGCAAGCGACCCGGTCACGAGGCTGCTCAGTGCTGGTCCAGGGATCGTGTTTGCTACCAGTGTGGCCAGAAGGGCCATATTAAGTCGAGGTGCCCTCAGGTTCAGTCCGCTCTACATGCCGTTCCGCTCCAGGCTTTACCTCCGCCTCAGCCGGTGGACAAGGGTAAAGGGAAGCTGAATGTGGTATCTTCAGCGGAGGCTGAGACTTCGACGCAGGTCATTTCAGGTAAACCCCCCCCCTCGCTTGACTTTCTCTTTTGTAGCAGTTTTAGTGTTGCTATTGTTTTGTTTGTTGCTTGTGCGTTTAATATTTTGTTTGTGTATAGGGAAATTTAAGGTAAGGAACCGCTGGGCCCGCGTTCTGTTTGACTCAGGTGCTACCCACTCCTTTGTGGCTAGGGCCTTTGTCGAGCGGTGCCAGTGGGTTCTTGATCGTGTTGGTGGTGCCTTTAGCGTCAAGTTCCCCTCGGGTGAATCCGTGATATCAGATCAGGGCATTCTGGACTGCCCTATTTTGTTGGGGGATTATCTGGCCAAGGCTGATCTGAAAGTGTTGGACTTAGAGGATTTCGATGTCATCCTGGGTATGGACTGGTTGTCCCGATATGATGCAGTGATTCAGTGCAGGGGAAAGCGCTTGGATTTCAGAAAGGACAGCGGTCAGCCCGGGAGTGTTTTCGGTGATTCGCGTCGGGACTCTCCGGCGATTTCTGCGGTATGTGCTCAGAGGGTTTTTCCTGCTGGTTGTTTTGCTTGTCTAGTCTCAGTGTTGGGGACTGTTAGCAGTGTGCCGCTTTTGGATGAGATTCCGGTTGCGCGAGAGTTTCCTGACGTGTTTCCTAGCGATCTTCCCGGTCTTCCTCCAGACAGGGATGTGGAGTTCGTGATTGATTTGGAGCCTGGTACGCGTCCGATTGCCAAGGCGCCCTATCGGATGGCCCCGCGAGAGCTGGAAGAGCTTCGTACTCAGCTTGATGAGTTATTGGAGAAGGGCTTCATAAGGCAAAGCTCGTCGCCCTGGGGTGCTCCGGTTCTCTTCGTGAAGAAGAAGGATGGTTCGATGCGCCTTTGTATCGACTATAGAGAGTTGAACAAAGTCACCATCAAGAACAGGTATCCACTGCCCAGAATCGACGATTTATTTGATCAGTTGCGTGGCAGTTCAGTATTTTCGAAGATAGACCTCCGTTCGGGTTACCATCAGCTTAGGATCCGAGAGTCGGATGTTCCACGGACGGCTTTCCGATCGAGGCATGGTCATTTCGAGTTCCTGGTCATGTCTTTTGGGCTGACCAATGCGCCTTCAGCATTTATGGACATGATGAACAGGGTGTTCAAGGACTTTCTGGACAAGTTTGTCGTCGTGTTCATTGACGACGTTTTGATTTATTCTCGGAATGCGGTGGAGCATGATCAGCATTTGCGGTTGGTGTTATCCGCCTTGAGGGATCATCAGTTGTACGCCAAGCTGAGCAAGTGCGAGTTCTGGTTGCCTCAGGTTTCCTTCCTGGGTCATGTGGTGAACAAAGATGGTATTTCAGTGGACCCGGAGAAGATCTCAGCAGTGATGGATTGGAGTAGGCCGAGCACACCCAAGGAGATCAGGAGCTTCTTGGGGTTGGCCGGCTATTATAGGAGATTCGTCGAGGGCTTTTCTACCTTGGCAGCGCCCTTGACAAAGCTGACGCAGAAGCATGCGGCGTTCGTTTGGAGTGATCAGTGCGAGGAGGCCTTTCTGGAGCTGAAGAGCCGGTTATGTTCTGCCCCTGTGTTGACCCTACCGGCGGAGGGACAGGACTATGATGTTTATGTGGATGCCTCGCATGTCGGGCTCGGTGGCGTGTTGATGCAGGAGGGGAAGGTGATCGCGTATGGGTCACGGCAGTTGAAGACTCACGAGCGAAATTACCCTACGCACGACCTCGAGTTCGCAGCGGTGATTTTTGCCTTGAAGTTGTGGAGACACCTACTCTATGGAGCTCAGTGCAAGATTTTCACAGATCACAAGAGCCTGAAGTATGTGTTCACACAGAAGGAGCTGAATCTGCGCCAGCGGCGGTGGCTTGAGTATGTTGCTGATTACGATGTGGAGATTCAGTATCATCCGGGCAAGGCCAATGTGGTGGCCGACGCCTTGAGCCGGAAGACGGGGAAAGTCTTCAATCTCACCGCGGATCGTTTAGTGGAGGAGTTTCTATTGATGGATATCACCGCAGGACGCTGTGAGTTGCAGAGCAGTTTGGTAGTGGCAGAGCCGTCATGGATTTCTCTCACCAGATTGCATCAGAAAGAGGATCCGGATTTGTTGCACTTGTACCTCAGGGCTGAGAGGGGAGAGTTGCCAGATTTCTCCATCGACGAGGCGGGTACTTTGAAGTACCGCGGCAGGTTTTGCATCCCCGCAGTTGGAGACATCAGAGTATTGGTTTGCAAGGAGGCTCACGGATCCAGTGTTTCCTACCACCCGGGATCCACGAAGATGTACCATGATCTGAAGCAGATCGCCTGGTGGTATGGGATGAAGGGTGATATAGCTCGTTTTGTCTCGGAGTGTTACACTTGCAGGCGGGTGAAGGCCGACCATGGGAGGCCTGGTGGCAAGTTGGCACCTTTGGAGATCCCGACTTGGAAGTGGGAAAGCATCTCGATGGATTTCATTACAGGCTTACCGAGATCTCCGAGGGGGTTTGATTCTGTTTGGGTGATCGTGGACCGATTGACGAAGTGTGCGCACTTCGTACCATATAAGATCGATTACTCGATGAAGAAGATTGCTGAGTTGTACTTGGATGAGGTCGTCAGATTGCACGGCGTTCCAGTTAGCATCGTTTCAGATCGAGACTCTCGGTTTACATCTCGTTTCTGGAGGAGTTTGCAGGAGGGTTTGGGCACTGATTTGAGGTATTCCACAGCTTACCATCCGCAGACCAACGGGCAGACCGAGCGTGTGAATCAGATTGTGGAGGATATGATCCGGTGCTATATTCTCGATCATGGAGGTGCTTGGGATGAGCGTTTACGGCTCATGGAATTTGCCTACAACAACAGCTACCAAGAGAGTCTACAGATGGCTCCCTTCGAGGCGTTGTATGGGAGGCGCTGCAGAACCCCTTTGTTTTGGGCCGAGGCCGGTGAGAGGCCTGTTTTGGGTCCTGATGCACTCGAAGAGATGGAGGTTTCCGTGAAGCTCATTCGGGAGAAGCTTCGAGTTGCTCAGGAGAGGTATGAGAAGAACGCCAATCGGCGTAGGTCCGATTTAGAATTTTCAGTGGATGATTTGGTCTTCTTGAAGGTATCTCCGATGGTAGGAGTGAAGAGGTTCGGCAAGAATCGGAAGTTGGATCCGAGATTTGTGGGCCCGTTCAGGATTGTGGAGCGTTTTGGTGTGGCTGCTTATAGGCTGGATCTGCCAGCTAGCTTCCCGGGGGTTCATAATGTCTTTCATGTGAGCCAATTGCGGAAGTGCGTGCGGAGCAGTGGGCAAGTCTTGGACGCTGTGCCCCAGTTGGAGCCCAATCTCTCGTATGTCGAGGTGCCGGTCCGCATCTTGGAAGCTCAAGCTCGAGTGTTGCGGACGAAGTCTATTCCTATGGTGAAGGTTCTTTGGAAGAATCAGGATTTGGAGAGCGCGACTTGGGAGCTAGAGTCGGCTATGAGGGAGGCTCACCCTCATTTGTTCCCCTGAGTTGTCGGGTACGTTCCCTCTCTAGTAGTTGGTTTCTTTCCTTCTGTTGTAGGAGTAGTTTTCGCAAAGTTTCGGGTCGAAACTTTTTGTTAGGGGGAGTGACTGTAACGCCCCCGAATTTTCGATGATTTATTTTAAATCCTTTTTCGGCGTTACGTTGACGTTTTCCGTCTCGAGCCGTTGTTAGAGTACCTCGCTAGGTGTTCTTAGAGGTTTAGCCTGTTTGCGGGTTTCCCCAGCTAGCCGGTGTCTGTTTTGGAGACCCGGTTGAGCCTTTCAGGGAATTCTCGTGTTTGGCTTCGGGCGAGGTTAGCTCGAGTTTTGTTCGTCGGAAGTCGTTTTTGACTTCGTCGTTGTTCTCGTAGCCCGGGTTTTTAGCTACGGTGCGATTTTGGTCGAAATCCGAGGACGTCGCGTTTTCGCGTCGTTTTGGCGGTAGTTGGTTTGTGCGAGTCGTCATTTTTCTATGACGGCATGTCTCTTGGCGCATGTGTCGCGTGGCGCGCGACTCGTGCGAGCCGGTGTGGTTATTGTTGGGTGTGCGTAATTGCACGTGCGCGTGCGTGCGTGCGAGGTGGAAACTTGTGCGCGCAGATGCATGTTTATAGACGCGTCCATATATGTTAGTGTACGCAGCTAGTGTGGTTAGTGAGTTTCGTAATTAGTAGTGAGTATATAGTTATAGGATTTTATAGTGTTGCGATTTGGTTTTGAGTAAATAGTTGGTTATATGTTAGTGTACCCTCATATATATATTTTTATAATTGGTTATATATAGGTATTGTATATTTTTTATAATTGGTTATATATATATATCTTTATAATTGGTTATATAATATTTAGGTTTTATAATAACCCTCCCTCTCCCGTGAGATAGCAGCCGCCCGCCCCCCCCCCCCCCCTTTTATTTTTTTGTTTTCCTGTGCGAGCCCGAGCCGGCGAAACCGCCCTAGCCGCCCCTTCCGCCGCCCGCCGCCGGCAGCCCCGACCCCCTCTTCCCGATCCGAGCCCGGATCCGAGTTCCCCTCGCCGAGAGCTTCGATCCGTGGTATGCTATCGAACCTTTCCTCCATGTTTTCAATTTGATTTCGTTTTGGATTTCTCCTTGTTTTTGGATATTCTTGTTCCTTGTGGTGTTTAGAATGCAATCTTAGGTTATTTTGGTGGTTTAGGTGTTGGTTGGAAGCTTTCCGGAATTTTTGGGCGTCCGCCATAGCGCCGTTGTGCTGGCGAAATTTTCGGTGATACGTGCGAGGCAAGTGCTTCCCCTCTTTCGCCGTTTGGCCTCTCTTTTTCCCTCTATTGCATGTTAAATTCATTAGTAAATAGTTAATTTTGTCGTAATAACGATCCTCCTAACCCTAATCCCTATTGAATCGCGTTAGAAAATTAGGGTTATATCCCTCCCGCTAGTAGCTTCCGATTTAGGACGGCGTCGCGGTAGGTGTGTCGCGTAGATATGGGTTAGCGTCGGGTTGAGTTTATGTTAGGCCTAGGTGTAGGTCTAGGTTTTGGGGATTTTGCCTAGTTTGTCTATTTGAGGCGTTTAGGTGTAATTGTGCACGCACGGCCTATGGTCGTGCGTCTTTTAATCGTGCGACCCGATGTCGGTGCTCGTACGCTAGGCTTAGAATCGAGTGAGTGTACTCACTCGCAGCGGCGTTGCGTAATCGCAACGACTAATCCCTTAGCGTTGATTTCTCCCCGAGTGTTTTGCTCGTGTATCGAGAGTCCCTTGTCGGCTGTTACCTTTTCGAAGGCCGAATCGTGGGTTGTGGTCAGTAGTGGTGGTGGATGGCTCTTTTATGGGTTGTGTGGCGTGATGTAGCCTTGACCACACTCTTTACCTTGACCCGAGTAGTTTCTGGGCAAGTGAGTGATGGGTCTTTTGTGCCTTCACGTGTCAACCCTTGAGCAATTTGTTGACTCGGAATTAGTGGTTGGGCGATTTGGAACGCTTTCAACCTGATTCCAAGTTTCTTGTTTTTGCTACTGCCGCCTCTCACAGTTTAGGATGTTAGGTGTTTCTTCCGTAGGTGTTGCAGCATTTTTTTTTGGCGTCATGGCCATGTTGACTCTGCAGGTTGTTAGGCAGAGTAGTTGCTGTTTACCCGCACCTGGTGCAGGTTTGTTTTTCGCCCTTCCTTGGGCATTGTTGTTTTTACTCTAGTTGTACTCTCTTTACTTTACTTTACCTGATTTTACCTTGCTCCTTTTTAGCACTTGCATTCCTTTTTCCTTGCTCTGAGGTGTTCTATTTTTCTTCTGAACGCCTCAGGTTCTGGGCGGTAGCCAGTAGGTGGCTGTTGCTGTGGTGCTGTTGGAGGTCCTCCTGTTGACTGTTGAGACTCTCTTGAGTCATTGTGAGGTAGTTTTACTGCACTTTCTACAGACATGCATACTTGCCAGTGGGTTCGTGTCAGCTGTTGGCGCCCCTGGTAGTTTTACCTTTTTGTACTAGATATGCTTTTCTTCTTACTGCTACCCTTTCTGGGAGATAGTCTATTTGCTCTGGGAAGTTTTATGCTAGGTTGCTAGTTACTTTAAAAGCTAAAAGTAAAACTATATTATGTATAAAAATATGATCAGCATGATTTCTAAAAAGAACTCACTCAGCGTACTTTCTTAATTACGTATAACAAATGAATTTTCCTATATATGTATAAATTAAAACTAGAGTTTTGGTTCAGCGTAAGGGTCCTTCGGGATCACTTATGCGCTCATTTAGGATGTTGTCATAAATGAAGTATTTTCCGCTACGTATAAAAATCAGTTTTGAAACCGTGGACTCTTTGGTCCACTGAGCCGAGGGATACGGCCAATAAATAAATCAAGTTTTCCTAATCAATTAATTCATGATTTGAAGGATTTGGAGTGTCGCCTGAACGTCGGCAGTTATCCCCTGCTCGACGTGGCATCACAGCGCGTAGATTTTCTCTTACTCTGATTTAAAATATAGTGAGAAAAATGCGGGTTGTGACAGCAGCGGAGCCTGGGAGAGTTGTCTCTTCAGCCCCTGAAAGGCCTCTTCGCATTCATTCGTCCAATCGAACACCTGATTACTACAGAGCACTTTGAAGAAAAAAGAACACCTATCCCCAGATCGGGAGAGGAACCTGCTTAGCCCGGCCAACTTTCCCGTCAGGCGCTGGACTTCCTTGGCGCTGCGAGGTGACTCCAAGTCCAATATAGCCTTCACCTTGTCCGGGTTAGGTTCTACCCCCGCCGGAGTCAAGAGGTGTCCGAGAAACTTCCCGCGACTGGCCCCGAAGACACACTTCAAGGGGTTCAACCTCATCTTGAACCTCCGCAGGGTGGCAAACGTTTCTTCCAAGTCCCGCAAATGGGAATCCGCGCATTTGCTTTTGACCAGTAGGTCATCGACGTAGACCTCTAGGTTCTTCCCCCTTTGGTCTCGAAAGACCCGATCCATCATGCGTTGGTATGTTGCCCCTGCGTTTTTCAATCCAAAGGGCATCATCTTATAGCTGAAGCATCCCTCTCTCGTGATGAAGGAGACATCCTTGACATCGGGAGGGTGCATCCGGATCTGGTGGTAACCTGAAAAAGCATCCAAAAAACTCATAACAGAAAAACCGACGGCTGAATCAACCAGCGCGTCGATTCGAGGCAGGGGATAGCAATCCTTGGGGCATGATTTATTTAACAGGGAAAAATCGATACACATACGCCACTTTCCTCCCCCCTTCTTTACCATTACCACATTGGAGATCCAGCCTGGATACTGGATCTCCGAGATGAAGCCTGCCTCCAGAAGCTTTTTGACCTCCTCTCGGATGGGCTCCTCCAGCTTGGTGGCGATGGCCCTCATCTTCTGGCGCATGGGGCGAGCCCTCGGGTCCAGGTTTAGGCGATGACACGCTACGTCCGCATCGATACCCGACATGTCTGCCACGCTCCACGCGAAGATGTCGATGTTGCTCTGGATGCAGCCTAGCATCCATGCCTGGTCCTCGAGGCTTAAGCCTCCGCTGGCTCGCACCTTCTGCACTTGCCCCGCTCTGGTGAGTACCTCCATCTCCACCACTTCCTCGGCCGGCTCCAGCCTCGACCGCTCTCATCCTGCCCTTGCCTCCTCCTGCTCAACTTCCTCTCCTCCGACCTCTTCGACCCCCATTGCTTCCACCGGGCCTTCTTCTTGCCTCTGCTCTCCTTCCCCTGCCTCTCCCAGGCTCATCTCTCCCATCTCCGCCACTTCCTCCATCATCAAGCCCCCCGCCTCCTGCGGGCTCGCCTCCTCTACTTCTATACCTCCTTCCTGACCTGCCATCTCTTTCTCCAGCTCCTCCGCCTCAGCCATCCACGACACGGTGTTTACCGCCGTCACATAACACTGCCTCGCCACCTTCGGGTCTCCCCTGATCCTAACCTGTACCCCTCCATTGCTGAACTTGAGGCATTGATGAAATGAGGAGGGGACACAGCGAAAGGCGCTGATGAGAGGACGCCCAAAGATGGCGTTGTAGCTACTTGGGGCGTCTACAATCACGAACCTACAATTCCGTGAGACGCCCCCAAGCTTCACATGCAGACCCACTCCCCCTTCTACCTCCTTCCTCTCTCTAGAAAAACCAAAAAGCGGCCCGTCGGAAGCCAGGACCCTTTTTCCTTCCACCCTCATTTCATCGAATGTAAGACCCCCTTTTTTTTCTTTTTCAACCTCCGGGGTCTTAGGCCCAGAACCGCCGCTTTGCGGTGACTCCTTCACGTCCTGAAGGATCATCACCACAAGGCGCCGATTCTGCCGGCCAAATTCGATCACAGAAGAGTAGCACAAAAACTGAAGTAAGAACAATGCAGTCCACAATAATAAATCACATGTAAATAAGATAAAATCTCCACGAAGGGAGTGTCCACAGAAACATCAGAGTACTAAAAATACGGGCTTATGCCCGGTACAAAATGTCCTCACTACAAGTCTCTCATGCGGAAGCGAAAACAGAAGCTACTCAAGGTCGAGACTCACGGTCCCGGCTGTGTGAACTCCGGAGCTAGACTTCCCCATCTCTAGGCGCACCGATCTCTGGGGCTGCTCCTCCATGCTGGGCTCCACGATCCCCTAAATGATGCGGTTCGAAAACCGTTAGTCATAAAGACTAAGCCCTATCATCCCCTACCCCTTCCCCCATGGCTCCTAGGTACCGAGCGGAGAGGAAGAAAGGGAAGGACATGAAGGTAGAGATTAAACATGAAACAGATGGCAGCGGAAACTAATCTAGCAAGTTGTATTTGGTGAGCAGTTAATATGATTGTTGTAATAGGTCTAGCAGTAAGAAAAGCAATATATGAATTTAAACCTTCACTTATGCGAGAACACATAAGCAAAAGGGATCTTTTGCAAGGCTCCCATCGTATAAGTGTCCCATACCACTTATACCTTGGGGTGTCGGTTATCAAACAACAATGGTTGTTAATATATTGAAAATTAACCTTTGATTTATAAACTTGCCCACACAAGCTTATAGACCAAAGGGGTCGTTTTGCAGGTCCTAATGTATAAGCGTCCCATACCATTTATACTTTAGGTGTCAGGGTTAAATGGATCGATTATGCTATGATATGCTAGTGGGTATGATGAAACATGCAAGTGCAACTCACACACCCGACTCTGTGTACACAGACCTTTAGTTCCCCCTTTCGGAGCTGTTACCTCCCAGGATACCTCCGTAGTGGCAGACGGAAGCGGTGGGTTGGGCCTCACCCACCTCCAAAACCAGTAAAAGCACCACTGGTCTGACCTATCGTACGCCTCAACGCTTGGTGCACTAAGTGGACGCCTGCGTACTCTTGCCGGCTGGCGCACCGGACTTCTGTTGGCGAAGTGCTAACCACCTCGCCGAGTCAACGATATCGGTGTCGGTGCAATCGAACTCCCCGATATCGAAAGACCCACCACCTTAACTTTTCCTATCTTATGCACATGCAAGTTTAATCGCAAACACACAAAACCGAGCCGAAGCTCCCCGGACCAAACGTCCGTCTCCAACCAACCGAGCCGAAGCTCCCCGGACCGTCCCGTCCGTCTCTTAACCAACCGAGCCGAAGCTCCCCGGACCGTCCCGTCCGTCTCTTAACCAACCGAGCCGAAGCTCCCCGGACCCAAACGTCCGTTTCCAAATCACCCGAGCCGAAGCTCTCATCAATCTTCCTGTGCCAACAGTGTTTGTGAAAAGTGCAATCCTAGTTACTAAGTTACTCTTGTCGATTTGTTACTATAGTTTACGTTAGCCCAGGACTGCCCCCGGTATACCCCGTGAAGGGCTCTCAAGGGGCACTAGGAACCAAGACGGCGGCATTACGGCCCGAAGTTCCCTTTCGCAAGGCACTTATTGTTATTGGTTGTTTTCCCTTAGCCCGATTCCCTTCTCATATTACGATAGACTATCCTAGGGTGATTTTTAAACCTTCCACTCTTCGGAAAAGCGATCTTTCGCCAAACCCGAGCACCTTTTAACTCTAACTATCACCACTACTCACTACTCTTTATATCTTCCTCAGATCATGTCCTATTGCATTTCACAATTTACTAAATGCAGACCTACCTAGGCTACATGTCGAACCGGTTATGCAATGATCCATTACTCATCCAAATGCCCTAAATTATTTACTGGAGACTTACCATGATATGAATGTCCTAAATCCAGAAAATGGAAATTTTCCTAATTTATTTGGCATTTAATTAAATTCCTCGAAAATCCCAAGGGCTATCGGTTTGAACATGAACTACCCTAATTATTCATGCAAGATATCCAGCAAATTTATGATAAATAGTAGGTTATCTCAGAAGGTTAAATCCTAAGTATCATAATTTTTCAATCATCAAAATGGCATGAAAGCTATTTTAGAAATAATCTCTAACTTCTATTGTTTATAAAGCAAGTACAGAAAATATTCTTCCAAAAATTATAAATAATTCATGACATGCAGATAAATGCCTAAAATTAGCACTGGCCAAGTTTCATAATTTTCCAGCAAGTATTTTATCCATAATTAATTTTTAAACATAAAAGCCCTTTCTATCATCTGTGAATAAAGTACTAGATTTACTCAACATAAAAATTCTATAAAAATCCAGGGATCAATTTTCTGCTGGTCAAGATCTAAATCCAGAATTTTAACTGATTATAATTAATTTAAAACTTCCAAATATTTAAAACAACAATTCGGGCTAATAGTCCTTTAACACATGAAGTATGAGATTTATTAATCATAAAATTCCAGGAAAATTACCATAAGTCTAAAACATCCTAAAACCCCCTCCTCCCGAGTTTCATAATTTTTGGATTAGATTTAGTGCTTAAAATAACTAAATTACATTTCTATCGTAATTCAAACTCTCAACTTCCGAGGTACCCAACTACCTCCGATTCCTTCACCATCTCAACCAGAGGGTTTTCAGCATATCATGCCACTCTCCTCCAAATTTCAAGGGCATACAAGAGCTTTTGCTCCTATGTCCTTCACAAACCTCAAAACCCTTCATTTAAGATTTGAGTTTGCATCCTAGGGTAAACCAACCCTAAACCACTCCATTTTTCTCCACACAGGTTATAACACCATACTAAGTCAGAGCTCAGAAAATCAGCCTCTGTTGAGGCGATTTGACCTTTCCAAATTCTCAGTGCACTTTAATTAAAAGGTGACTCACTAACGCCTAGTTAAGGGTAGAAGATTTCTCACCCAAAACTCCTCCGAATCAATTGGAATTTTACACAGACCTAGGTTTTATAGCCAGGGACCACTCACCAAAATTTGGGAGGGTTTGGAGGTCATTTGACCATCTAAATAAATTCCTCTAAGTTTATTAAATTAAAACAAAAACTTTAGGCAAAGTATCTCCAAAAATTCCCATTTTTGGACAGCCTCTCGATATACATATTATAGACCTCCAGCCCAAATTTCAAATCATTTGGACATGTTATGAACTGTGGGCAACCGTTTCAATTTCTGGTTAGCCTAGGTCTTGATCCCACCAAAATGAGTGCTGTGGTCAAACCACTCACCCAAATTGAATAAAATCAATTTTATGTTAAAGTAGACCCAGAGGGCTACAACTTTTGTGACTGGTCATTTTTCCTAAATCGGCCTCTAAGTGCCTCGTTTTGCAGCCTCAAAATAAGTTCAAATAATCTATTTTCCATTAAGTAATATATAATAATCTATGTATTATAATATTAATTCTACTGTTCATCTTCTTCATGAACCCGAACAGACACGGGAAAACATTTTTCCTGTGAGCATTCCGTGATCCATCGCCGGCCGTTCGGTCACTTCCCTGGCCAGCCACCACCACCACCACCTTCGTTGAGGCGACGGCTATCGGTCGGCGGTGGTTTGGCCGCCGGAGGTGGCGGTTTCCGGCGAACTCAAAAATACCATTTTCATGGTTTTCCCATGAAAACGAGAGACGGGTCCGGCTCCGTTGAGCGCAAACTTATTTTCTAAGAATCCTAAGATCTACCCATGAAAAAAAAGGAGCAGAGGAGGACCTTGTTCGCGGTTTGAAGGCGAGAAGAACGTCGGGGTGCCATGGCGCGGTGGTGGCGTTTGCTGAACTTCTCCTACAGCAAGAACAAAGGTCTGTTCTGATTACTTGAGCGTGTAACCTTCTCCTCTTTCCCCAAGTGGGCTTTTATAAGTCAGATAGTGGGAAGATGAATGGGTAAAGCCATTATGGCCATGAAGTCCCCCCCCCCCTTGACGTTTCGGTTACAGTGAAGGGATAAGAAACGGTGGAAACTGAACAGGTGTGTCCAGCTGGCGGTTTTCTATTGGACCACCTTTTCCTCATTTATTATATAATTATCGAAGGAAAACAGCCGGAAGTTACTCCTGGTGTAACTTCCCACACCAGCATTTATTACCACGCGTGTTGGAATAATTTCGGGCCTGAACCGTCGTTTCGGCCAATGTCACGGGCGTGACACATAGGTCACGGGCGTGACAGGCCCGGATAGCCAATTCTGGGTTCGACGATCGTCGAACTGAGATCGACGATCGTCGATGGATGGTCACGGGCGTGACACCTCGGGTCACGGGCGTGACAGGCCCGAACGGCAGATTGTGGTTCGACGATCGTCGAATTGAGATCGACGATCGTCGAAGGCTGGTCACGCCCTAAGTCACGGGCGTGACCTCTAGGTCACGGGCGTGACATGCCCGAACGGCAAACTTCGAGGTCGACGATCGTTGAATTGAGATCGACGATCGTCGAAGGCTGGTCACGCCCTAGGTCACGGGCGTGACACTCATGGCACGGGCGTGACATGCCCGGGCCGCAAGCTCGGCGATCGTCTCACGGCGATCGACGATCGTCGATGGGGTCACGCCCATAGTCACGGGCGTGACACCTTGGACACGGGCGTGACATGCCCAGACAGCACGTTCGACGTTCGTCTCGTGAAGATCGACGATCGTCGAAGTAGTCACGCCCAAGTCACGGGCGTGACGGGTCGGTCACGGGCGTGACCAACCCTTGATCCGAAAACTCGGTCGATTTATTTTCACTTTTTGTGCTCCCTGGGGTTCTGACTCGACCATCCGACTCCTAGGGGCCTAGCCGGAAATGGGATGTTACAAATCCCAATAAACAAAACAAAAATTTCGTCCCCGAAATTGAGGTTGAGCCTATGGGGATTTCTATCGGAATAAATTAAACTTATAACATCCCATACGATCTTTCTATTGGGTTCAAGCGACTGTTCGTTTGATAACGAAGACAATCTCCCCAATAAACAAAAGATTAGCCCCTACCTTTCTGATTAAGTGCGCATGCCTAGGTCCTGGATTTTCCGTATCTAGTCTTAACATTCCAAAACAAGAAGGCAATCTATAGTATACCGAGAGGTGGTGAGATGTACCTGACTGAACAACTCCGGGTATCTTTGCCTCATCAGATCCTGCGGTTCCCAGGTGTGCTCCTCCTGACCGTGGTTTCTCCACAGAACCTTGACTAAGGGGATCTTCTTGCGCCGCAAGATCCGCACTCCTTTGTCGTCGATCCGAACCGGCTCCAAGTGAACAGATCGGTCTGAAGCTACCGGCCCTTCGGTGGTCAAAATCCGCTGCTCCGGGCGTAGTAGAGCCCTTCTCAGCGAAGAGATGTGGAAGACGTCGTGTAGAGCTGCCAGCTCCGGTGGCAACTCTAGCTTGTAGGCTAGGGGTCCGATCCGCTCCAGGATCCGGTAAGGGCCCATATACCTAGGGCTGAGTTTCTTCCTCCGACCGCGCACCCGTGAGACTCCGTGCATGGGCCGGATCTTCAAGAACACTCGATCCCCTACCCGAAACTCCACCTGACGATGCCGGACGTCATAGTATTTAGCCTGTCTGCTCTGCGCCTCTAACATCCTATCTCTGATCAGTCTCACCTGAGCCTCGGTGTCTTCCACAAAATCCAATCCCAACAGCTTCGGATCCTCGTCTTGAACCCAAGAAAGCGGGGTCCTATATTTTCTTCCATACAGGGCTTCATAAGGCGCCATCCTGATGCTGGACTGGTAGCTATTATTGTAGGAGAACTCGACCAACGGTAACATCTTCTCCCACGGCTCCCCTCGGTCCAGTATACACAATCGTAGTAGATCCTCCAAGGTCCTGTTGGTGCGTTCTGTCTGCCCGTCTGTCTGAGGGTGGAAGGCCGTGCTAAAAGTCAACCGGGTGCCCAAATATGCTTGCACTGACCGCCACTCCCTGGATGTAAACCGTCCATCGCGGTCCGACACTATCGTCCGGGGCACGCCATGATATCGGACATACTGCTCCACAAACTTCCGTACCAGCACTCCCACCGAGTCATCCTTCCTGATCGGTACAAAGCGGGCCACCTTCGTCAACCGATCGACAATCACCCAAATCGAGTCGTTCCCCGTCCGAGACTGGGGAAGACCATGTATAAAATCCATCGCTATATCGTCAAACTTCCACTCCGGCACCGGGAGTGGCTGTAACAATCCTGCGGGGTTCCTGCATTCCGCCTTCACCAACTGACACGCCTCGCAATGGGTCACGAAGTACGTAATGTCCTTCTTCATGCCCGGCCAAAACATCGTCCTCTTCAAATCAGCGGTCATCTTTGTGATCCCTGGGTGTACCGAGTACCGGCTGCAATGCGCCTCCATCATAATATCCTCTCGGATCTGGCCTCCTGCGGGTATATATACTCTGCCTCTGAAGTGGAGCAAACCATCTCTCAGGGAATAATCTCCTGTCGAACCTTCCTCCAAAGCTCGGAACATCGGCTCCGCCCACGCATCTGTCCTCTGTCCGTCCCGAATGCGATCCCGAATATCGTCAATGGCCACTATCGATGCCAGATACTCCCTATACAGATCTGGGTCATCCTCGGACACTAGGGATATATGCATATCTCTGAATGACTGGACTAGCTCCATGGACATAACCTGGGGCCCAACTTCGGAAGTGGCAGCTCTCCGGCTCAACGCGTCGGCCACCACGTTTGCCTTCCCTGGATGGTAGTGCATCTCATACTAATAATCTGCTAAGAACTCCACCCAACGCCTCTGCCTGATATTCAGCTCCTTCTGCGTGTCCACGTATTTCAGGTTCTTGTGATCGGAGAAGATATCGCAGTGGACTCCATAAAGATAATGGCGCCAGACCTTCAGAGCAAAAACGACCGCTCCCATCTCGAGGTCGTGCACCGGGTAGTTCCTCTCATGGATCTTCAGCTGGCGGGAGGCATATGCTATGACATGTCCGTTCTGCATCAGCACCGCTCCCATCCCTTGGTATGATGCGTCGGTATACACCTGGAATCCCTCCCTTCCAGATGGAAGGGCCAGGATAGGGGCCGAGATGAGTCGGTCCTTCAGCTCCTGGAAAGCCGCCTGGCACTGCGGGGTCCAAACAAAAGGTGCCTCCTTCTTTGTCAAAGATGTGAGGGGGAGGGCAATCCGAGAGAACCCCTCCACGAACTTCCGGTAGTAACCGGCAAGTCCCAAGAAACTGCGTACATCGGTGGCTGTCCTCAGCTGCGGCCAATCGCGAACTGCCCGAATCTTTGCTGGATCTACTGATAACCCGGCTCCGCTGATGATGTGGCCTAGGAAGGCCACCTCCTTCAACCAGAACTGACACTTGCTGAATTTTGCATAAAGGCGATGCTCCCGCAACCTCTCCAAGGTCAGTGCCAGATGCCGAGTGTGCTCCTCCTCCGTCCTAGAGTAGATCAGGATGTCGTCTATGAATACTATGACGAACACATCCAAGTAGGCCTCAAAAACCCTGTTCATGAGACTCATGAACGCCGACGGAGCATTCGTGAGCCCAAAGGGCATCACGGTGAACTCATACAGGCCATATCTGCTACTAAAGGCCGTCTTCGGGATATCCTCCTCCTGGATCCGCAGCTGGTAGTATCCTGATCTCAAGTCCAGCTTCGAGAAATAATGGGCCCCCTCCAGCTGGTCGAATAATTCGTCTATCCGTGGGAGCGGATAGGTATTCCGGACGGTCAGCCTGTTCAGTGCTCGATAATCGATGCACAGGCGGAGTGTCCCATCCTTCTTCTTCACGAACAGGACCGGAGCTCCCCATGGCGAGGAACTCGGTCGAACAAAACCTGCCTCAACTAATTCCTGCAACTGAGTCCGAAACTCTGCCAACTCCTTTGGGGCCATCCGATAAGGGGCCCTAGATGCCGGCTTGGCCCCCGGCACAAGCTGTATCTGAAAATCCTGCTCTCGGTGTGGTGGTAGTCCTGGCAGTTTCTCCGGAAAGATGTCAGCGAAATCTCGCACCACCGGGATGTCTGTCACTGACTCCTTAACCTCCGCCATCTCAAAAAGAATCTGATAGACCTCCTCTCCCTGCAGATGGGCCTTAACGGCCTGTACCGAAGATAAGAGTATACGAGAGACAGGTCTTATACCTTCGATGGTAATGAAAGAGTCCCCGTGTCTCACGGTGATCCTCTTCGCCTGGCAGTCAATCTGGGCATGGTTCCAGTGCAGCCATACCATGCCCAGGATCAGGTCGTAGTCCGTCAGCTTCAAAATCGTCGCTGGAGCCTCGAATGCCTTTCCACCAATTTCCACCTCCATATTACAGTGATCCGTGGTGAGGAGCTCAGATCCATCCGGTAGTCGCACCCTCATCCTCGAGCCTGTGAACCGCTCCACACCCTCTAGTCCTTCTACGAATGTCTCCGACACAAAGGAGTGTGTAGCTCCAGTATCAAAAAGTGTGCGGGCAGGCTTGCCGCTGATGAAGACTATACCTGGGGTAATTAAATATCTTAGGGTTCTATAAAGAGTTTTCTTTCCTTGTTAATCTATCTAGTGCGGTTCTGAGTTTTAACAACTTAAAGGGAGATTTTATGAAAATAAAGAAACATTGCAGCGTACCTGCGATGACCTGCTCCGGATTTCGAGGCTGCGCAAGGTCCAAAGCATATACCTGCTCTCTTTCCTGCCTACGATCTCCCCACTGGTATCCACGACCACGGCCGCGTCCTCGGCCTCCATGATGCTGAGCTGGTGGGCCGCCCTGATGTGCTGGAGGTGGTGCCCCCCTCATGGGGCAGTTCCTCCGAATGTGCCCAATCTGATGACAAAGAAAACACTCTGGTGGGGGATACGCCATTCCCCCAGGTCTCGGCATCTCCTGCATCCGAAGAGGGGGAGGGGCTAATACCACCTGTTCCCTCGGCTCCTGCCTCACGTCCTGACGAGGCTGGTCCTCCGTCCTCCTCCCCTCTGGTACAGCACCTCGCCGCTGGTCATTTCTACCTCTCCGTCCCTGATCCTCTGCTGGCCGTTTCCGGCCCCGGGTGGCGTGCCAGTCAGCCTCAATCCTTTTGGCCATCTCCAAGATCCGCGAGATGGGCCCATCAGATACAAACAACAGGGCCTCCCTCAAGTCCTCCCGCAGGCCCTTATAGAACCTCCTAATATACCCTGCCTCGTCCAGCTGGTAGGAATCTGCGTATCGAGCCAGATGGTCAAACTCTCGATGGTACTCCACCACGGTCCGAGTACCCTGCTTCAGCTGTAAGAACCGCTCCTCCAAGTCATCCCTAGCCGACTGCGGAACGAAATGCTCCAGCAGTGCGGCCCTGAACTCCTCCCAAGTAATCTCCGCAACCTCCCTATCAGCAAAGGTCGTGTCCAACAGCATCTTCCACCACCTCTTTGCATGGGACTCCAGGCAGGAGACAACCAGAGCCACCTTCTCCTCCCATGGACACCGAATCCCGGTCAGCATCTCATACATGATATCTAGCCACTCTTCCGTCCGAACAGCCGACTCTGTCCCCAAATAGGACGGGGGAGCCAGTCCTCGGAAGATGCTTAGCCAGTTGGCCCCCGGATTTGGCTGCGGGGCCGGAACCTGCTGGGCCCTGAAGGCCTCCAGAATGGCAGTCAGGGTCTGTCCCATGTCTGACTGAAGGAAAGGAGTGGGGGCCGGTGGGGGTGGTGCAACATCCTGAGCCTGTTGAACTCCACCTTGAGGCGTAGTCCGTGCTGGAGGCTGCGTAACAAAAACACACACTGAGAAAACATTCGAATACTACATAAAGGTGGACAAATTATATGTGATCCCCATATGGGCACACCACTGCTTCCGCTGCTTAGTTTGTCCCCAAACTAAACTCGAGCGGGGGGTGACCTAGGGTTTGTGGATTGCTACTTCCTTCTGATCGATGTTACCTCTGATACCACTTGTAAGACCCCCTTTTTTTTTCTTTTTCAACCACCGGGGTCTTAGGCCCAGAACCGCCGCTTTGCGGTGACTCCTTCACGTCCTGAAGGATCATCACCACAAGGCGCCGATTCTGCCGGCCAAATTCGATCACAGAAGAGTAGCACAAAAACTGAAGTAAGAACAATGCAGTCCACAATAATAAATCACATGTAAATAAGATAAAATCTCCACGAAGGGAGTGTCCACAGAAACATCAGAGTACTAAAAATACGGGCTTATGCCCGGTACAAAATGTCCTCACTACAAGTCTCTCATGCGGAAGCGAAAACAGAAGCTACTCAAGGTCGAGACTCACGGTCCCGGCTGTGTGAACTCCGGAGCTAGACTGCCCCATCTCTAGGCGCACCGATCTCTGGGGCTGCTCCTCCATGCTGGGCTCCACGATCCCCTAAATGATGCGGTTCGAAAACCGTTAGTCATAAAGACTAAGCCCTATCATCCCCTACCCCTTCCCCCATGGCTCCTAGGTACCGAGCGGAGAGGAAGAAAGGGAAGGACATGAAGGTAGAGATTAAACATGAAACAGATGGCAGCGGAAACTAATCTAGCAAGTTGTATTTGGTGAGCAGTTAATATGATTGTTGTAATAGGTCTAGCAGTAAGAAAAGCAATATATGAATTTAAACCTTCACTTATGCGAGAACACATAAGCAAAAGGGATCTTTTGCAAGGCTCCCATCGTATAAGTGTCCCATACCACTTATACCTTGGGGTGTCGGTTATCAAACAGCAATGGTTGTTAATATATTGAAAATTAACCTTTGATTTATAAACTTGCCCACACAAGCTTATAGACCAAAGGGGTCGTTTTGCAGGTCCTAATGTATAAGCGTCCCATACCACTTATACTTTAGGTGTCAGGGTTAAATGGATCGATTATGCTATGACATGCTAGTGGGTATGATGAAACATGCAAGTGCAACTCACACACCCGACTCTGTGTACACAGACCTTTAGTTCCCCCTTTCGGAGCCGTTACCTCCCAGGATACCTCCGTAGTGGCAGACGGAAGCGGTGGGTTGGGCCTCGCCCACCTCCAAAACCAGTAAAAGCACCACTGGTCTGACCTATCGTACGCCTCAACGCTTGGTGCACTAAGCGGACGCCTGCGTACTCTTGCCGGCTGGCGCACCGGACTTCTGTTGGCGAAGTGCTAACCACCTCGCCGAGTCAACGATATCGGTGTCGGTGCAATCGAACTCCCCGATATCGAAAGACCCACCACCTTAACTTTTCCTATCTTATGCACATGCAAGTTTAATCGCAAACACACAAAACCGAGCCGAAGCTCCCCGGACCAAACGTCCGTCTCCAACCAACCGAGCCGAAGCTCCCCGGACCGTCCCGTCCGTCTCTTAACCAACCGAGCCGAAGCTCCCCGGACCGTCCCGTCCGTCTCTTAACCAACCGAGCCGAAGCTCCCCGGACCCAAACGTCCGTTTCCAAATCACCCGAGCCGAAGCTCTCATCAATCTTCCTGTGCCAACAGTGTTTGTGAAAAGTGCAATCCTAGTTACTAAGTTACTCTTGTCGATTTGTTACTATAGTTTACGTTAGCCCAGGACTGCCCCGGTATACCCCGTGAAGGGCTCTCAAGGGGCACTAGGAACCAAGACGGCGGCATTACGGCCCGAAGTTCCCTTTCGCAAGGCACTTATTGTTATTGGTTGTTTTCCCTTAGCCCGATTCCCTTCTCATATTACGATAGACTATCCTAGGGTGATTTTTAAACCTTCCACTCTTCGGAAAAGCGATCTTTCGCCAAACCCGAGCACCACTTAACTCTAACTATCACCACTACTCACTACTCTTTATATCTTCCTCAGATCATGTCCTATTGCATTTCACAATTTACTAAATGCAGACCTACCTAGGCTACATGTCGAACCGGTTATGCAATGATCCATTACTCATCAAAATGCCCTAAATTATTTACTGGAGACTTACCATGATATGAATGTCCTAAATCCAGAAAATGGAAATTTTCCTAATTTATTTGGCATTTAATTAAATTCCTCGAAAATCCCAAGGGCTATCGGTTTGAACATGAACTACCCTAATTATTCATGCAAGATGTCCAGCAAATTTATGATAAATAGTAGGTTATCTCAGAAGGTTAAATCCTAAGTATCATAATTTTTCAATCATCAAAATGGCATGAAAGCTATTTTAGAAATAATCTCTAACTTCTATTGTTTATAAAGCAAGTACAGAAAATATTCTTCCAAAATTATAAATAATTCATGACATGCAGATAAATGCCTAAAATTAGCACTGGCCAAGTTTCATAATTTTCCAGCAAGTATTTTATCCATAATTAATTTTTAAACATAAAAGCCCTTTCTATCATCTGTGAATAAAGTACTAGATTTACTCAACATAAAAATTCTATAAAAATCCAGGGATCAATGTTCTGCTGGTCAAGATCTAAATCCAGAATTTTAACTGATTATAATTAATTTAAAACTTCCAAATATTTAAAACAACAATTCGGGCTAATAGTCCTTTAACACATGAAGTATGAGATTTATTAATCATAAAATTCCAGGAAAATTACCATAAGTCTAAAACATCCTAAAACCCTTTCCTCCCGAGTTTCATAATTTTTGGATTAGATTTAGTGCTTAAAATAACTAAATTACATTTCTATCGTAATTCAAACTCTCAACTTCCGAGGTACCCAACTACCTCCGATTCCTTCACCATCTCAACCAGAGGGTTTTCAGCATATCATGCCACTCTCCTCCAAATTTCAAGGGCATACAAGAGCTTTTGCTCCTATGTCCTTCACAAACCTCAAAACCCTTCATTTAAGATTTGAGTTTGCATCCTAGGGTAAACCAACCCTAAACCACTCCATTTTTCTCCACACAGGTTATAACACCATACTAAGTCAGAGCTCAGAAAATCAGCCTCTGTTGAGGCGATTTGACCTTTCCAAATTCTCAGTGCACTTTAATTAAAAGGTGACTCACTAACGCCTAGTTAAGGGTAGAAGATTTCTCACCCAAAACTCCTCCGAATCAATTGGAATTTTACACAGACCTAGGTTTTATAGTCAGGGACCACTCACCAAAATTTGGGAGGGTTTGGAGGTCATTTGACCATCTAAATAAATTCCTCTAAGTTTATTAAATTAAAACAAAAACTTTAGGCAAAGTATCTCCAAAAATTCCCATTTTTGGACAGCCTCTCGATATACATATTATAGACCTCCAGCCCAAATTTCAAATCATTTGGACATGTTATGAACTGTGGGCAACCGTTTCAATTTCTGGTTAGCCTAGGTCTTGATCCCACCAAAATGAGTGCTGTGGTCAAACCACTCACCCAAATTGAATAAAATCAATTTTATGTTAAAGTAGACCCAGAGGGCTACAACTTTTGTGACTGGTCATTTTTCCTAAATCGGCCTCTAAGTGCCTCGTTTTGCAGCCTCAAAATAAGTTCAAATAATCTATTTTCCATTAAGTAATATATAATAATCTATGTATTATAATATTAATTCTACTGTTCATCTTCTTCATGAACCCGAACAGACACGGGAAAACATTTTTCCTGTGAGCATTCCGTGATCCGTCGCCGGCCGTTCGGTCACTTCCCTGGCCAGCCACCACCACCACCACCTCCGTTGAGGCGACGGCTATCGGTCGGCGGTGGTTTGGCCGCCGGAGGTGGCGGTTTCCGGCGAACTCAAAAATACCATTTTCATGGTTTTCCCATGAAAACGAGAGACGGGTCCGGCTCCGTTGAGCGCAAACTTATTTTCTAAGAATCCTAAGATCTACCCATGAAAAAAAAGGAGCAGAGGAGGACCTTGTTCGCGGTTTGAAGGCGAGAAGAACGTCGGGGTGCCATGGCGCGGTGGTGGCGTTTGCTGAACTTCTCCTACAGCAAGAACAAAGGTCTGTTCTGATTACTTGAGCGTGTAACCTTCTCCTCTTTCCCCAAGTGGGCTTTTATAAGTCAGATAGTGGGAAGATGAATGGGTAAAGCCATTATGGCCATGAAGTTCTCCCCCTTGACGTTTCGGTTACAGTGAAGGGATAAGAAACGGTGGAAACTGAACAGGTGTGTCAACCTGCCGGTTTTCTATTGGACCACCTTTTCCTCATTTATTATATAATTATCGAAGGAAAACAGCCGGAAGTTACTCCTGGTGTAACTTCCCACACCAGCATTTATTACCACGCGTGTTGGAATAATTTCGGGCCTGAACCGTCGTTTCGGCCAATGTCACGGGCGTGACACATAGGTCACGGGCGTGACAGGCCCGGATAGCCAATTCTGGGTTCGACGATCGTCGAACTGAGATCGACGATCGTCGATGGATGGTCACGGGCGTGACACCTCGGGTCACGGGCGTGACAGGCCCGAACGACAGATTGTGGTTCGACGATCGTCGAATTGAGATCGACGATCGTCGAAGGCTGGTCACGCCCTAAGTCACAGGCGTGACCTCTAGGTCACGGGCGTGACATGCCCGAACGGCAAACTTCGAGGTCGACGATCGTTGAATTGAGATCGACGATCGTCGAAGGCTGGTCACGCCCTAGGTCACGGGCGTGACACTCATGGCACGGGCGTGACATGCCCGGGCCGCAAGCTCGGCGATCGTCTCACGGCGATCGACGATCGTCGATGGGGTCACGCCCATAGTCACGGGCGTGACACCTTGGACACGGGCGTGACATGCCCAGACAGCACGTTCGACGTTCATCTCGTGAAGATCGACGATCGTCGAAGTAGTCACGCCCAAGTCACGGGCGTGACGGGTCGGTCACGGGCGTGACCAACCCTTGATCCGAAAACTCGGTCGATTTATTTTCACTTTTTGTGCTCCCTGGGGTTCTGACTCGACCATCCGACTCCTAGGGGCCTAGCCGGAAATGGGATGTTACATCGAAGGCCTTCTTGAAGATCACGTTCACGGAGCTCCCGTTATCCACTAGTATCCGGGAGACTGTGAAGTTTTCCACCGCTGTCTGGATCACTAGCGCATCGCAGAACGGGTCTTCGTAGTCTGGCATATCTGCGGATGAGAAGGTGATCTTTTCTTCTGGGGGGGGGGGGCTAGGGAGGTCGAGGTGACCCCTCTGCGGAACATGGTTTGAAGGCTCCCCTTGCGGGTTGCCTCGATCCCTACTCCCCCATGGATCACTCTGATCCCCCCTCGGGTCCCCACATCGACCCTGTCTTCACATCTATCCTCAGCCTCTCCGTGCTGGACCTCGACGATCCTTGCAGGCGGATCCTGCCTTCCAGCTCCTCTGGCCTCCCTCATCTCTAGAAATTCCGGGCAGGTGGCCGTTGCGTGACCTTTCTCCTGATGGAAGTCACAATAAGGCAATGCCACCCTGCCCCCTCTTCCTTCTCCCCCTCCTCTTCTCCCTGCTCCTCGAATTCTTCTTCCTCTTCCTCTTCCCACCTCCATGGCCTCCTGCGGTAGTGGGGGGTGACCTCTCGGTCCCTGCCTCCATCCTCCCTGCTCGAGTCTCCTCGGCTCCCGGAGGTTATCTCTTCCTTGAAAACCCCCTTGGCCTTGGGGGCGACCTTCCTGAGGCCTCCAACCCAATCGGTTGTTCAGCTCCCTGGCCCCCCATGCTGTTGTCCCTGCCCTCGGGGTTCTTCCCTTCTCCTGTCTTCCCTTGGCTCCCTCTGCTCTCTCACTTCTCTCTGCCTCCCTGTTGTCGGCTCCTTCACATCATCCTCCGCCAACCTGGCTAGCTTCCTCGCAAACGCAGGGTTTGCCCTCTTTAAGTCTATCTCCTTTGCCGCCCTCTCCATGAGCTCCTCAAAGGAGAGAGGGGGCACTCTCTTCAGCTCCATGCTGAAAAATCCCGGCCTCAGCCCCAGGGTGAAGGCAAGCATCAGTGCATACCCCGGGATCTCCTGGACTAGGAGAATCTCCTCTTGGAATCGGTCAACGTAATGACCCAATGTTTCCTCCAGCTTCTGCCTTACCGCAAACAGGCACTCAGCCTCCTTCTTTCGCTTCTTCGAAGTCGAGAACCTCAACAGAAAACCCCTGCGCAAGTCCTCAAAACTGTAGATCGAGCTCGCCGGCAACTGGTGGAACCAGTCCCTGGCCTTTTCCTTCAGAGTGATGGCAAAAAGCCTGCACTTGAAGACATCCGACATCTGCCTTATCGACACCACATCCTCAAACCACTGCACGTGCTGAACCGGGTCATCCTTCCCGGTGTAGTAGGTCATATCCGGCTCCCTGAACCCCTCCGGCACTGGGGCCGAGACGATGAGCTCACTAAAAGGGGTCTCTCCCCCTGCCTGGCGAGAGGGCCCGTCCCGCGACCTCGGCTGGCTGGACCGATCCGCAAGACCGTGCCCGGGGAAGAGCTCCCGCACTGCCGCCTCCTTCTCGCCCAGATCCACCGGAACCTCCTGCCCGGGACGCTGGCCTGGGAAAAGCTCCCGCGCAGCCACATCCCTCTCGCCTGCCTCCACCGGGATTTCCTTCCCGGGGCGCTGCCCTGGGGCGTTCTCGCCTAACAGCGGGACCGCCTCCACAGGAGCCCGCAGCGTCTCCCACTCATTTCTTGCCAAGAAGGCCAAGCTGATCGTCTGCATGACCTCTCGCCTGAAATCCTCTAACATCTTCCTCGTCGCTTCTTCTCCCTGGGTGGGTGGTTCTCCTACGCCAGATCCTTCACCTTCACCTCCTACCATGGGATTCGACTCAAGATTTTCTTGCACCGACTGCTTCCACGCTCACCGCACCAGAACTATTGAAGCCAAAATTGACCTCAACGAATGTTCACGAACCAAAGTGCGGCCGACGCCTACTTCTCTCAAATCTCGACCCCTGACTAGCTGCTAAGGTCCTAGGATTGACCCAAAGCCTCAGCTGGGAGGTCCCACCTCACACCCGGAAGATCTCTGAGAGCTTCCCCTCCGAAACCAATAGTTGGGCTGGGAGCTCTTCAGAAAGCACTGGAATTAGAGAATAATGAAAGCCTGCTTTCCAAAGAGCCCCTATGGGTCTTTTTATAGTCTTCTCCTGTTCTGAAAATACTAAAATACCCCTGATGGGTCTGCCAATAGCCAAATCCCGCTGTCCTCCCAGGGGTATACAGGTAATTTAAACCGAGGATAACGAAATAATAATAATAAAATAATCATTTTTCCTGGGTGCCAGGCCCCACCACATGAACCTACTCTGGCGAGAACCCCGGGCGAGAAGGCTCTCGCTGAGCCTTAGCTGAGCTCACCTTGGCGAGGCCTCCCGTCGAGAGGGTTCTCTCCCTTGGTGGTTTTTACGTCGTTACCGCTGGTCGTGAAGACTTGAGCCCTGGCACGAACGATCTCGCCTACCAATGGGTGGGAGCACCTTAAGGGCGAGAACTCTGCCGGTCAGCCCTGGGGGCTGACCCGGGCCTGACCCAAACCTGGCTACTGAGGTCTTAGTCCTCCCGGGCCTCCCCAGCGAATATGGGGTTGTATATCAATAAAGTTGACCAACAACTATGTAACAACTCCCTCCCATATACATCTTAGCGGACTCTGGGGCAAGCTATCTCAAGTTCTACAAGTGTGCAAGCAAAGTAAGCATGCAATATTTGTAGTAAGGCGAGCAAAGTAAATTCCCACTCGGGGCTCTCTCCCCTCAATCATTTAGCGTAACACAAGCCCACTCGAGATACTATTTATATGATGAAATCAGAGAGTTACAATTATTGAGTATCTAGTAAAAAATATAGAGCTTAAGAGATAGAAAACAAGAGAATGTTGCATATCGACTTATGAAGCTTAATTGGAACATTCCATCCCCGTCTTCATCATTATTGTTGCGGACTAACTCGACGTCCCGGTCGTGCCGAAGTTCTTGGACCGCCTTAGCTCTCGGGACGGTCGAGCGCACACACAGTCAAAAGTGTTGGTTGATTGCACACAAACAGTTTTAATGTGGAAAAACCCCTCAACTCGGAAAAACCACGTGACCGGATCTTTGCCGGTCAAAATCCACTATTTCCTGGAGGTTACAGCTAGTTTGCGAAGTTGAGGGTGATAGGCCACCTCTCGTTACAATTATGGGGTAAGAGAACACTTTGCACACGACGGACGACAGGTCGTCGCGCCGAGAGTTGTTACAAATTGCGCTTTGCGCTGGTGGTCTTCGAATAGCCGTTTGCTGATTCCGGATGGGTGGCGGAGCACTTGGTCTTGAGTTGTAGGAGCCGCTTGGAACTTGGACGATTTGGCTTCGTCGGGTGGCTTCGACTTGACCCGCTTGTGGCTCAGGTGTGGCTCGAGTGCGGCTCGGAGGTGGCTCATAGGAGAAAATTGGCAGAGCCTCGACCTGAGGAAGAAGAAGACTCCGAGGAGAAAGATCAGAAAAAGATGAGAAATGAGGAGGTCTGATGCTCCTTTTATAGGCTCCGGGAGGTGGTTACGACGTTTATGCGGCTATCCGCACACCGTAACCACATTCATAAACGTTTTTACTATAGTTTTAATGCGCGTATCCCGCTATCTGGAGGCTGTCATAAATAAAATAATAAATATCAATTAAATTCCCTCCACTAACCCGGTTGTTAGTGGGGGGTTACGCGCGAATCGAACGGCCGAGGACGCTCCCCCTCGATCGGACGGCGGAAGCGAGCCTCCATGAGCGGCCGCGCAAACTTGCCGCCAAGTTCGCCGGCGAGAGGAGGGCCGCCGCCGGCGGCCGGGGAGGAGCAACCGCTCTACTTGGCCGCGCGCCGGCGGCCGGGGAGGAGCAACCGCTCTACTTGGCCGCGCGCCGGCAGTCGAGGGAGGGGGCGGCCGCCGGGCGGGCGGCCCGGGCGGCCGCCCACTCGGCCGGTCGCGGCTGGGGTCGGTGCAGTGAACGAAGGCGGGCGACCGACGTCCGGGGTGGAGGCCGGCCGGCCGCCGCCTGCGAGGTACGTCGGTTTCCCCATTATGCGTAGTGGGATCGGTGCGCGGGGGATCCAGCATGGTGATCGCGCGTGTGGTCAAACCCATGATCCCACTCTTTTTGGGTGCAGATCATGGGGGTGTGACTATGTACACACATATTTCTTATAAAATGAGGTTCATCCACAACAATTATCATTACATGTGTCAATATCGTGTCAATATCAGTTTGCACCCGCATCAAGGAGAAAATGAATCCGCTTTGTTTCGACCCCTACCTCTTCCCCTCCGATTTCAAAGTGACGTTTCGACCAACCGAATGCACCCGCCACTGCCGAGCCAAATACAACCTTAATTTTGGAGTTTAAATGAAGATTCATTTCGTGACGTAGATGCATTCTCACTTGATCTAATGCTGTAAATTTTTTTAATTTATAAAAAAATAAGATTAGCGAAAATACATCTAGACCTTAGAATGGAACCGACTCCAAAATGGAGAGGATCCTGCTCTCATAAGGTGCACATAGCAATATTTGACGTTGAAAAGTGTGAGAAAGATTAGGGAGAAGGCACAGTCAACCTCCGCCAGATCTGCTGCGGTTCTTCAGGTGCCGTCCACCGGGGGATGACTGCGGCGGCGGACGCCGCCGCCGTCCCCTCCACCCAAAACTTGTGAAGGCATTCACATTAATCTAACAATGTAAGTTAGAATTTGGATTTAATGAAAAATCGTACAAACAAATGATAAGGATGGGTGATGCTGCAACCAGTCATGAACGAGCGCAACGTAGATCACTGGATCATAATAACCCTAGAGTGGATAAGTCTATCGTCCCGCCAAGTCCGCCTGGGCACCGGTCTCAAGCATGGCTTCAGCCCCTCTCGGCCCTCACGCCGTCGCCCACGCAGGAATCCTCCGTCGCCGTAGCTCTCCAAATACCTCGCCATCTCCACATTGTAGGCTACCGCCCGTCGGCCGGCGGCCCGTCTCCCTCTCCCTCCTCCTCCTCCACTGCGTCTCGTATTCGCCTAACCGTACTATCCCTTTCTCTCCCTCAATCTCGATCTCCTCTGTCACCACACTATAGCTTTGTTTGAATTGCAAGAATGTGAAGGAGATGAATTGAAATCCCAATGTTATAGGAGCTGATTATGAATCTCCCTCCATTGATTTAAGTTTCCCAATTACTAGCATTCAAACACAGCCTCAAATAACCTCTCTGCTTGGGTTTCCCCTCTCTACAGGTGCAATTGCAGGCAGCCCCTTCGACAAATATGTTAAAAGGTACACACTTCAGATGAATTTACTATTCTTTGATTCAAATTACTTTTTTCCCTATGCAAGAATCAATTGATTCCGATTGTTTCTGTTCCTAAATGATTTCTTTTGCCACAAAAATTATTCATTAGAGGAGGATAATGTGTGTGCTTAGTGCTTACTGTATTTGTTTATTCCCTGAATCTATGAATACATTATGAAATTGGAGGATTAAACTAAAAAGATTAGAGTGCCTAAGAATGCCACTTGGTTGATCTCTTCAAAATTCAATGAAAACTTCCAGTAGTGATTAATACAGGTCAGTAACGATATATCATTGCTGTGTTAGGTGATGTAGGGTAGGCTATAGGAGTGCACATAACCAAGACTTCTAGGGGTGGAATGCAGATTTGACACACTAACCCAAATTTAAATGCAATGATACCGTCGGTGACGATGACAGATTAATTTAAGCAATACTGCAATAGAGATTTCAACCCATGCAAATATTAAAAAGAACAGAAATAGCATTCAATAAGCAAGCAATTAATGACTTTCTGCCGCTCGGAGGGTCAAGGCGATGCGCGCGGCGAATAAATCCCACCTACAAATCATAAACGTATCGAAGCGAATTTCCACAAACAAGATTCCAAGCAAATGCAGCGTCCAATCCAATAAAATTGCTGAATAAAATAATTCAATACAACAAGTGACTCACCAAAGTAGTGAGCTGACCAAGACGCTGAAGAATTCGGAGCCGGAGATGTGTGGACGATGATCCGAGGTGGAACCGGAGGCGTGGAAAACGACGTAGGTGGCTGTCCACGGCGATGGAAGGTGGAAACAGACCGGAAATGAGTAGATCCAACGACGTATGGGTGGATCCGGGCGTGGGAGGTCGGATCCGATGTTTTGGAGGCGGATCCGATGTATTGGAAGGTAACCGTGGAGGGAAAAGGCGGGAACTGCACTGGATTGCCCAGATCTGTCCGGAAAAGGTGAGGGCTGTTGTGGTGGTTCCACGGGATGAGGGATGGGGGGCTGGCAGCAAGGAGGAGGGGCTAGGGTTTAGGGGTGGATGTGGAAGGAGGGTCGGCCTGACGGTGGACAGTTGGGAGGGAGGCAAGGGCGAGGCTACTAGAAGGGGAAGAGATCCAGGTGGCGGCTGCTGGGTGGAGTTTTGGAGGCCGACGACTTGAGGGTTTCCTGGAGGGAAAGGGGCGACAGTGAGGCTTGCTGGAATAGTGGACACCCTGGGGTTTGGGAGGCCGTAGGGGCTGCGAGAGGGGGTTTGGGAGGGGGGAAAAGTGGCTTAGGGTTAGGGGAAGGCTTGGGGAGGAAGATACTAACCTAGGAGTCGTCACCGGACACCGTGGCGGGATCGCGGGAATACGGGAATACGAGTCTCCAAATTCTGTAATGCCTAAAACCAGCCCACTACTTGTCTATTTATAATATAAAAGAAGCTAGGGCATCCCACCATCGATGCGGTTTAGGCTGCTCCCATTTCGCTCGCCGCTACTACGGGCTTTGATTGGTTGGAGGTGGTGCCACTCAAATACAATAAATATAAACAAAAAATACTATAGTAATATATGATTTTGACTCACAATACGGATCCGGACACATCCGGGGAGTCGGATCGGCGATCCGATCAAGCCCTCCTGCACGATACATGAACGTGGGTCCCGTCTTGTGGCGAATCCCTCCCAGTGCATGATCTGATGGATCCCCATCAACTCTCCCCGATTGAAAAGTCTTCATCTCCGATGAATGGAGACGATTGTACTGAAGTCAAAGTCCAGAGGCGAGTCGATCGAGCTCTGCTGGTAATATCCAAACATCATCTGCATCTGGGCGGCCCTGTCAATGTACCAAGTATTGACATCGCGCCCCGCCTGTGATAGGAACGAACTGGTGGGATCTTTTTTTGTAATGCTCTCATCGCTCATATCTCGAGTGGTGGATCTCGGTGCGATTAGCGGTGCCGTCAGTGAAACTAAAGAAGGCGAATCTCCAGGTAGGTGGGTGTCAGCAATGGGTGAACTGTGGTGGCCATTAGACGTGGGTGGACTATGAGGGTGGCAAGGTAATGGGAGTGGAAGTATGGGCGCCCTGGAGTCTCCACTGCTTGGTTGCACATACTCGCGAGGCTCGTAGTATGACGTCAGATCTTCAACATTAAGTACTGGATGAATTCCCATACTCGTAGGGATATCGAGCCTGTAGGCGTTCGTTCCAATGCGACTTATAACTGAGTAGGGTCTCATTCGCCTGATGCTTAGCTTTTTGGCAGGCCCTGAAGGGAGCCTCTCAGTACGGATTCGCACCATCACCTGTTCGTCTTCTTGAAATACTGGTTCCCGCTTTCGCCTATCTGAATGGTTTTTATAATTTTCATTGCTCGTAATAATTCGTCGGCGGACCGACTCATGCAACTCATGCAAATGTCATGCAAATGACTCAACAGGCTCACTAGGGTGCGACTCTAGGTGATTAGGGTTAAAATTGATAGGTTTTCTAGGGTCGTATCCTGACATTACATGAAATGAACTCAACCCAGTGGACCTATTGACTGAACTATTATATTTAAACTCTGCGATTGGAAGATCAAGGTCTCAACTACCTACAGGCTCGCCCATTAGACATCTCAGTAGGTTTCCTAAGCTACGATTTACTACTTTTGTCTGCCCGTCCGACTATAGATGATAAGCCGAGAAGAATCTAAGGGTGGTGCCAATCTTATTTCACAGGGTTTTCCAGAAATAACTCATAAACCTCACATCACGGTCTGATACAATAGACTTGGGCAGACCATACAGTCTAAAAACGTCCCTCATAAAGATGGATGGTACGTGTGGAGCATCTGTCGTCTTGCGGCACACAATAAAGTGCGTCATTTTCGAGAATCGATCGACCACCACAAAGATGGAATCGTGTCTCCGAACTTCCAAAGAGTGCGGGGAAGTCCGAGCATAAAGTCCATGCTGATGTCCTCCTAAGGGTGGTATGGGACAGGTAGAGGTGTGTACAGACCCGTGTTCTGCTTGGTGCCCTTGGCCATCTGACAGATACGACAGTGACGGACAGGACGAGCCACATCCTTCTTAAGGCTGGGCCAGTAGAGGCAATCCTCAACAATGACTATGGATTTATCCCGCCTAAAGTGCCCAGCGGCCCTGCCCGCGTGCAACTCCCAAATCAAGTAATCACGGTAGGAAGTCTGGGGTATGCACATCAGGGAGCCCCAGTATAGATATCCCTCAAATATCTGATAGCCCTCAACAGGGTCCGGAGGGTCTCGGGACAAGACGGTATAAATCTTGCCAAAATCGGGGCATGTCGGATAATCTAGAATTACTCTCTCAAGCTCATCTACACGTGCGGTCATCGTCTGTAATAAGGAGACACAACGACTCAACGCATCAGCCGACTTATTCTCAACACCACCTCGGTGTTTGAGAACGTAATGGAAATTCTGGAGGTACTCGACCCACTTGACATACAGGTGTACCAACTTGCGTTGCGAATCTAAATATCGTAATGCTTGGTGATCCGAATAAAGCATAAACTCCTGAAGAAGGAGATAGTGCCTTCAGTAATGCAGAGAATGGACAATTGCATAAAATTCCGATCGTAATTCGAGTATTTCTGCTTGGCCTTGTTCATCTTCTCACTAAAGTAAGAAACTAGATGTCCCTCTTGGCTCAATACGTCACCAATACCAACACCAGAAGCGTCACACATGACCTCAAACGCGTGGCTAAAATCAGGAAGTCTCAGGACAGGAGCCGCTGTCAATCTCTCCTTGATCTCCTCAAAAGCCCTAGTGGCCGCTGCGGTCCACTAAAACTCGCCTTTCTGAAGGCAGTTCGTGAATGGGGCCATGATCGTACTGAACCCCTGGACAAATCTCCTATAGATGGTGGCAAGTCCGTGGAAGCTACGAGCCTCATGAATGGTCGTAGACACATGCCAGTTTCGAATGGACTTGACCTTCTCAGGGTCGACAAAAACTCTAGTGGATGATACGATGAATCTCAGGAAATGAATAGACTCAGAGAGGAAGGAGCACTTCTTCAAATTCACATACCGTTTCTCCCGGTGGAGGGTGCCAAAGAGAAGTCTTAGATAGTTGAGGTGGTCGGCCTGCGTCGTGCTGTGGATCAGTATGTCGTCGAAGTACACCACCAGAAACTTTCCCATGTAGGGCCGTAACACTTGCATCATGACTCTCATAAACATGCTCGGGGCATTCGATGGCCCAAATAGCATGACTAGCCACTCGTATAGACCATCCTTGGTCTTAAATGTCGTCTTCCACTTGCCGCCCTCACGAATTTGAATCTGATGGTACCAACTACAGAGGTCAATCTTAGAAAAGATCTGGGCACCAAACATAGTATCCAGTAAGTCATCGAGTCGTGGGATGGGGAAGCGATATTTGATCATGATTTTATTAATGACCCAACTATCGATGCACATGCGCCAACTACCGTCCTTCTTAGGGATAAGAAGGGCGAGACACGGGCTCAAGCTCTCACGAATAAATTGCTTCCGAAGAAGCTCGTCAACCTGCCTCTTGAGCTCAACGTGCTCATTAGGGTGCATACGATAGTGGGGCAGGTTCAAGAGTGAATCTCCCGGGACCAAGTCAATAGCGTGTTGAATGTCCCGCGGAGGGGGCAACTCATCGGGGAGCTCATCAGGCATGATATCCGCAAACTCATCCAAAAGGGGACGCTTCGCTGGGGGGTGGCCGTCAGGAGGGCACTTAGAAGCCATAATGACTTCCATAACATAAATGATATCGAACTCAATGCCATCTCGCAGAAACTCGCCTTGCCTCAAGATATGTAGGGGCCTCGAGGCGCTCATGCTCATAGAAGGCTCAATCTGACCCTTGGATTTCTCCTTGGGTTGGGTAGGCATCAACGTAATCTTCCGCCCCTTGTTATAAAAGACACGCGTTTGAGCGGCTGAAACACTTGACGTCACAATCAAATAGCCAGGGGCGGTCGATCAATACATGGGCGACGCCTATGGGAATGACATCACACCAGACCCGATCCTGGAATGAGGGATTGCTAATCGGTACGAGACAACGCTGGATGACCTGAATCACTGTCTTATCTACCCAGTTGACACAATAGGGGTGGGGGTGAGGCTTTGCCTTCACCTGCATACAGTCAAGACCCTTTTGGGCCACGATATTCATGCAATTCCCGCTGTCAATAGCTAACTTGTAGGGACCACCTGCACTATGAAAGTGCGTGTAGAATATGGTAGTGCGACGCCAATCCTCATCTACACGTGGGGGTGTGTAGAAGGCGTCTAATCACTCCCATCTCTAAGGATCGCTCAACGCCACTCTCCCATCCTTCCTCGATAGTGGCTGTGATCTCCTCAGTAACCTCCTCACCTTCTTCTAATCCTTGCTCCTCGTCCTCCACTAATAGACTTCGCGTGGGACGCTGCGCCGCCACGTGTCTTCTGCCAGAACATTTATAACACAGAATACCCCCAAATCGCCGACCATCAGTGGCGACGGCCTTTCCCTTCGTGTCCGGGGGAACACGTGGGGGCGCAACCGTGGCGGTCTGGGGCGGAGCGGGTTTCCTATAAGTTGAATAATCAGTCCGAGAAAGGAACTGCCTTGTGCTAGATGATCGGAGGTACTTATCGTACTCTAGAGCGAACTAAAATATCTGATTGGCGGTCTCGAGACGATGGGGAATCAACTCTCTCCAAATCTCAGAACGTAGGACAGCCTTGAAACGAGAGGCAATAACAATGGGATCCTCCTAGATGTCACTCTGAACAACAAGCTCATCGAAGCGAGCCATGCACTTAGCGACAGTAAGTGATCCCTATCGTAAGTTCTGTAACTGATCAAGCAACCAGTCTCAGTAGGAGGCAGAGAGATTGATGCGGGACCGGAATCCATCGGCCCCGCCACCTTGGCATCACCACCAAGGGGCCCACCTGGAGTCAGCACCAGGCAGCTTTATCAGGCCCGCGGGCCATACACCCCAACCAGCTCTCCGCCACGGCATCAGCACCGCGCGGCAGGTTGTTGAGGCCAGGGCTCGATCCCCTGACCTCCTAGATAAGAGGCCCTCAAGCAACCTCTCATCACCAACTGATCCGCGGGTCAGTTGGTGATGAGAGGTTGCTTGAGGGCCTCTTATCTAGGAGGTCAGGGGATCGAGCCCTGGCCTCAACAACCTGCCGCGCGGTGCTGATGCCGTGGCGGAGAGCTGGTTGGGGTGTATGGCCCGCGGGCCTGATAAAGCTGCCTGGTGCTGACTCCAGGTGGGCCCCTTGGTGGTGATGCCAAGGTGGCGGGGCCGGTGGATTCCGGTCCCGCACTTTTATGATGCGGGACCGGAATCCACCGGCCCCGCCACCTTGGCATCACCACCAAGGGGCCCACCTGGAGTCAGCACCAGGCAGCTTTATCAGGCCCGCGGGCCATACACCCCAACCAGCTCTCCGCCACGGCATCAGCACCGCGCGGCAGGTTGTTGAGGCCAGGGCTCGATCCCCTGACCTCCTAGATAAGAGGCCCTCAAGCAACCTCTCATCACCAACTGACCCGCGGATCAGTTGGTGATGAGAGGTTGCTTGAGGGCCTCTTATCTAGGAGGTCAGGGGATCGAGCCCTGGCCTCAACAACCTGCCGCGCGGTGCTGATGCCGTGGCGGAGAGCTGGTTGGGGTGTATGGCCCGCGGGCCTGATAAAGCTGCCTGGTGCTGACTCCAGGTGGGCCCCTTGGTGGTGATGCCAAGGTGGCGGGGCCGGTGGATTCCGGTCCCGCATGATGCGGGACCGGAATCCACCGGCCCCGCCACCTTGGCATCACCACCAAGGGGCCCACCTGGAGTCAGCACCAGGCAGCTTTATCAGGCCCGCGGGCCATACACCCCAACCAGCTCTCCGCCACGGCATCAGCACCGCGCGGCAGGTTGTTGAGGCCAGGGCTCGATCCCCTGACCTCCTAGATAAGAGGCCCTCAAGCAACCTCTCATCACCAACTGATCCGCGGGTCAGTTGGTGATGAGAGGTTGCTTGAGGGCCTCTTATCTAGGAGGTCAGGGGATCGAGCCCTGGCCTCAACAACCTGCCGCGCGGTGCTGATGCCGTGGCGGAGAGCTGGTTGGGGTGTATGGCCCGCGGGCCTGATAAAGCTGCCTGGTGCTGACTCCAGGTGGGCCCCTTGGTGGTGATGCCAAGGTGGCGGGGCCGGTGGATTCCGGTCCCGCATCATAAAAGTGCACTTTTATGATGCGGGACCGGAATCCACCGGCCCCGCCACCTTGGCATCACCACCAAGGGGCCCACCTGGAGTCAGCACCAGGCAGCTTTATCAGGCCCGCGGGCCATACACCCCAACCAGCTCTCCGCCACGGCATCAGCACCGCGCGGCAGGTTGTTGAGGCCAGGGCTCGATCCCCTGACCTCCTAGATAAGAGGCCCTCAAGCAACCTCTCATCACCAACTGACCCGCGGATCAGTTGGTGATGAGAGGTTGCTTGAGGGCCTCTTATCTAGGAGGTCAGGGGATCGAGCCCTGGCCTCAACAACCTGCCGCGCGGTGCTGATGCCGTGGCGGAGAGCTGGTTGGGGTGTATGGCCCGCGGGCCTGATAAAGCTGCCTGGTGCTGACTCCAGGTGGGCCCCTTGGTGGTGATGCCAAGGTGGCGGGGCCGGTGGATTCCGGTCCCGCATCATAGCATCAGAGATACTTATCTTTCATCCTCTCTTCATATCATTCCATCGGGTGATAGGATAATAACCATCTCGCTCAATAGCTCTCTCTACGCTAATCCAAAATACTTTGGCCTGCCCGACCAGCTTCATTTTGGCGAAGTGAATACAACGCTTGTCACTCATGTCATACCACTATAAATAATGACCCATGTCAAGGAGCCAATCGCTGAAGGCTTTTGGGTCCAGGCGGCCATCGAATGAAGGGGCGTCGAGGCGAATACAACGAGTGATGTCGTAGTGGTGGCCACCTCTCTGTGGGTTAGGATAATCCTCTGGGTAATCATCATGGGCGTAATAATATCGAGCGGGCGGGGGACCATGCTCTCTTTGACCCGGGGGATAATACTCATCACGATGATGGTCGCGGCGGCCGTGTGGGGGCACACGATCTCTGGGGTCAGGCTGAGACTAATGGGACACACGATACTCATCATGCTGGTGTGAGGGTCTATCACAAGCCGGAGCTTGCCTACGCTCTATCGCTAGATCGGGATTCCGCCTCGTCGGCGGTGTTGGGGTTCGGGGAGGAATATCTCTGGGGTTAGGGGAAGGCTTGGGGAGGAAGATACCAACCTAGGAGTCGTCACCTAGAGTTCCACGTAGTCTGCACCGTGGCGGGATCACGGGAATTCGGGAATACAAGTCTCCAAATTCTGCAATGCCTAAAACCAGCCCACTACTTGTCTATTTATAATAAAAGAAAAGCTAGGGCATCCTACCATCGATGACTATGATTGGCCGGAGGTGGGGTCACTCAAATATAATAAACATAAACCAAAAATATTAAAGTAATATATGATTTTGACTCGCAACACGAATTCGGACACATCCGCGGAGTCGGATCGGCGATCCGATCAAGCCCTGTTGCGTGAATGCACGAACATGGGTCCCGCCTTGCGGCGAACCACTCCTGGTGCGTGATCTGATGAATCCCCATCATTAGGTGCAACCATTCGAATATTATAGATACTTATGAAACTATTTTCTCAGTTCTTGTGTTTTGTATCAGGAAAAAGCTTGAGCCACTGGAGGTTTACGTTCCTGCTGTTCTATTGACTGAAGCACAGTTCAAAGATTTGGGTAATGAAGAAACATTTCATACTTTAATTTGCAAAACCTCAGCAAAGAAAATGATGGTTAAACAGTTTACGTGTTCCTGTTACAAGTTCATAACATTGATTGGTTGGATACATTGGGTTGGATATTTTAAGTTTTATAAAACACAGAGCTATAGGGAGGGATTCATGCATAAGATACAAAATCACAATCTTCATTAGCCTAATCATAAACATTTTGGATTGGCATTTTGAATTATTATTTCCTATTTATACATATTGAGTGTTGTCCAGGGTACTAAACCTAGTATGGATAAATTATTATAAACAACTTTCATCCAAATTAAGCTAACCCTTTAGTTTTTTTGCAACTCTATGTACTCATTTCATTTCATTGTACATATCTGAATCGTCTAAATTTATTTTAATTACCTTATCTTCAATATATGCCAATTCTAATTTTCCTATAATGGAATAATTTCTTAGCTTGTTTTTTGAAATTTTACTCCCCATTCATCTTCCCATTCTCCTTTTGTGAAGTATGTCAAAAACCATCATAGAATCATGTTTGAACATATAGAAAAGTATGAGATGGAGTAAGAATGGGCGGTTGGCGTGAGAATTTAATATCCTAATTGTTATATTAGCATTTATAAAGTACAATGATCATCATTTTGTAACTTAAACTTTTGGGTTTAATGACTTAGAATGGGTGAACGAAATAACTCGAAGGTTCATCTCTGAATAATTAATCATGTTCAGACCTTATTCTACTTTTTAGTTCATAACTAATACATATTTCATCATCAAGTCCTAATAGATAATCGATGATTTAAATTACAGACATTGCAATTGTTAGGAAGTGAATAAGTTGGGAGAGTATGGTGTTCGATTTGGCCAAGTGGTGATAATATAAATTCTAGAGAATGAAGTCATGAACATAATTTTTTTGAAATATGTAATTTAAATAGGACAGGAGTGACACCAATTGTAGAGAAGATGCGAGAAGCTCGACTAAGATGGTTCGGACACGTACAAACGAGACCATTAGAGGCACCTGTTAGGCGTTGTGAGAGTTTAGTCACTAGGCATGTTAAACGGGGGAGGGGTGGACCAATAAAGACTTGGAATGAAATTATAAGGAAAGTCATGATGTACTTAGGCATTAGTGAGATTATGACTAAAGATAGGGCACAATGGAGACAAAGGATCCGTATAGCCGACTCCACTATTGTGGCATAAAGGCTTGAGTGTTGTTGTTTTTGTTGGTCCTATGCCACTTGAGCTTCAGCTTTCTTAGGGCCTAATGGCGACAAAGGATCCATATAGCCGACACCACTATAATGGGATAAAGGTTTGAGTGTTTTTGTTATGTAATTTAGATATGAAACAAAGAAATATGTCCAAATTACTGAGAGGGGGGTTGTGACACCGGGTAATCTAATCAAACAATGGGTCTGTTTGGGACAGCTCTGGCGGATTGAAAAGCTGCTGTCCGGATAGAGCTGTTTTAAAATAGATTTCTGGGGAGCAGTTTTGAAAAGCTGCAGACTGTTTGGGTGTTCTGCGCAAATCGCCGGAGGAACAAAGCTTGGAATCGACTGGATCTGGAAGTTCTCGTGTTTGATCGGATTTGGACAGGGCTCCTCTCCCCTTACCGTCGCTAGGAGTTTCCCTTGTCCAACCCTAGCTGCAGCTGCGCCAAGGAGGAAGCAAACCGCCGCCAGTTTAGGGTTTAGGCGCTGTCGCCGGAGAGGAGGAAGCTGCTGTCCCCTTTGCCGCCTGCTACCACCGCCGGTTTAGGCCAGGCGAGCGGCAAGCTAGGGCATCACGAAGAGGGCGAGCGGGAAGCTAGGGCATCGAAGAGGGTGAGCGGCGAGTTGGGGAAGACGACGACCTGCTGCAGGCATCGCGGGGAGGAATCGCGAAGGAGAAATCCGCGATTTTACGGGAGCGAACGCGGGGGGTGGGCTGCGCTCCAAAAAACTCCATATTCGGCTTTTTTAGATCCGCGATTTTCATAAAGTGGTGCAAACAAACATATAAAAAACAGCTCCAGCGGTTGGAAAATAGCTTTTCCATCCGCTGGAGCTGTCCCAAACAGAGCCAATATAGTGGAGTACGAATGAGCTAGTAAGGTCACATGTCTGAATACCCTAATGTTGGATTAACCATCATTTATCTTTCACAATACCCTAATATATATTTCCACAATTACTGCTCGATGTTGTTGTGCATTTATCTCTCTCTTAGTACAATATATCCAATAAAGTTTATCTTTCATTCAAAGTAGAAAGAAAGTCTATGTGTAATTTGTCCACTTATATACGAAATTAAGTTCTCTCATTTACCAAATTGTTTGCTATTTCAAGATCCCAAATTATTTCTACGTTGCATTTCTTACATATTAGAGACCATTAGAGGCAAATGTTAGGCGTTACGAGAGTTTAGTCACTAGACATGTTAAGCGGGGGAGGGGTAGACCAAAGAAACTTGGAATGAAACTATAAGGGAAGATATGATGTACTGGGTATTAGTGAGATTATGACTAAAGATAGGGTGCAATGGCGACAATCATATAGCCAACTCCGCTATGACGGGATAAAGGCTTGAGTGTTGTTGTATTTCTTACCTATTCCATATCGACTGCGGGTCATTTGTTAACTCATCGTACTATAATCTTTACACCATTTAATTAACTACCGATTGTTATTTATTCTTCCTTGCGCATATACTGTAGAACTGCATCTATATCTTCCTAAATGAATACTTTTTTATAGGAAATATTCTATAACACAAAACACAAATATCTACATGAAGGGGTTTGGACATAACCTCGTCAAGGAAGCATCAAGTAGTCAGACACACTCTTCAATTCCTTATTCAAGAGGATGTCAAGATCCTTCTCACTTTATCCATATCCAAGGAGAGATTTCATTTTCTCACTAAATGAATGATTAATTCCGTTGAGTGGTGAAGTCCATATAAAAAGAGCATTCTTGCAGGATATATCAGTTTTATCATGGCTCAGACCTCTACTATTCTCATAGCATATTCAAGATTGATGTATTAAGGAAGAGTGTTGGCACAAAGGTCATCAGCTCATTTGCCTCTCCATGCAAAAAAACTTGTTATATTTAAGTGGTAGGAGGTTATTACTACTATAGGTGTTTTACCTTCTATTTGCCCATAAACATGCTGAAAAGCTTAGAAACACAAGCAGAGAAAATTTGATCACAATTTCGATTACATTCCTTGAATATCATTTTCAGAAAGTTTTTAATGTCATCTAGTTGGCGGTTGTCCATCGGGTTCCTTTTAACAACCCAGATACCTCCAAATAAAATCTATGCTGATTTTTTTGAGGAAAACAACCTAATAAGTAGGCCCTATTTGTGCAAAGATGCCTCATGCGAGAACTTTTTGATGCAGAGGATTATTTGGATGTTGAAGAACCAAAATATGATATAGGCAGATCTTTATTGCGTTCTGGTCCAGCTGCATCTCTTCGTATAAATATGAGAGCTGTAAGTCTTGCAGACTGTTCATTACTGTTGAGAATATTATCACGTATAAGTATGAGATTTGTAAATATTACAGACTGTTCATTACTATTGAGAATATTACCACTTCAATTGATTGCAAGCAAGTCTTCCATGACTTGACAATAGTATTCTTGAAATCATAACCTTTATTTTAACATAACATTTCTCTTTAAATACTTATTGCTTCTTCATAAATCAAACTTCAAGTTACCAAAGATGTAACAACATTCTAGATTACTTGAATAAGTTCTTATGTTGTGGTTTAGGGCTTAAAAATAGGGCTTTGTTTGAAAATATTAGTTTCAAAGATATGAGTCTAATGAGTCATGAGCCTAATTCATTATGATTGTTAGAACTCGATTTGTCTGGGAAGGTCACTAATGCAATATTACAGATCACCATAGCTAGTCAACCCTACAATGAGCACAAGACAATGAATGAAAATTTATTGCACCATCAAAGAAGAAGAGAAAAAAGAGAGGAGTTGATTCTCTAGAGGTTCCTCTGCTTACCCAGGAGATGTGAATAATCTCCCCCCTTCAACATTCCCAAAGTTTACATTAAGCTGTAGGAGGAAGGACAATGAAGCTATGTTTTACTAATGAGGTTTTTCTAAGGGTTTTAAGAGGATGTTCTAAAGGGGGCTCTTAGTTGATTTATAAATATATATATGGAGACAATATGCCTGAGGTTCACACTAAGTAGAGAGTATTTATATTACAATAAATTAGTTCTGTTCCCCTCAAAGAAACTTTATCAGGCGTGTAAGAGTTTGTTTTTGGTTTAATGGGCAAGGGGGGAAGATCTCCACTGGGATTTCCTGTATTTTTCCAATAGCTCTAATATTTTTTGAGTTGAGTCCTTGCTGGCGTGCCAAGTTGAGAAACCTGTGTCAAATAGCAAAATGTACGTGTGGTAGACAGCTGGTCATAGGTGTGCCTTGTCGAATGGGGTTCACGGTTTGATGCCGACATCAAACTATGGATAGCAAGTAATACCTTTATCCAATGATCAGAAAGCCCAGTAAATAACGAGTGGACTCCTTGCTTAGTTGTTGAATGGTTGAGTACTCGGGATTCCCAAACTTGTCTTACCTAGCCTTGTACTCTTATTGGTCTTGCCAAGGTGATACTTGATGCTGATGTGGTAATGTGGCCATTTTTGGGGCATACAATTATAATAATGAATAATCATATGATCTTAGATCTAATGCTACAGTTTTCTTTTGATTTCTTTGCCTCATTACAAGCTTAAACTATACTTTTGATTACTGAAAATTTAAGATGAGTATATTTGTTAATAAGAACAAAATGTATTTATATGTATTAATTTTCAAAATTTTTAGTTAATTGTGTGGTACTTCAATACCAACTTCCTATGGGGCATAAATGTCTCATCTGCCTCAAGAAAATGATGATTCTTCTCTTCAGTCATGCCAGTTTGTTGTGGTATATATACTGATTAATAAGGACTAAAGAAGTATACGTCTAATGGAAGTCATGACTTAAGTACTCTTTGATATTATCAGTACAATTAACTTAATCAATTTTGAAGGACTAGACACTAATTTTAGCAAAAAAAAGGAAAAGTACGTAGAATCTCCGAGTGACCATGAAGAAGGCTGATGCAGGGTAGGATGTGTGACTTGGGTGTGTCGACACTAATGTATTAGTTTTACAATAACAATGACCATGAAATGATACTCCGCTTCTGCTGAGGAGCGAGCAACTACAGTATGTTTCTTACTTCACAAGGTAACTTAGTTCCACCAAAATATGTGTAATAACTACCAGTGGACCGATGATCATCGAGGGATCCAACATAATCAACGTCACAATATGCAATGAGAGACAGAAGTAGAAGGATTGTACACCAGTCCTTGTCCCGGAGCATTCTTCAAATATTTAAGAATACGCTTGACCGCTTGAAGGTGGGTGCTCCGGGGAGCATGCATGGAGCGACTGACCACACCGACTGCAAATGATATATCGAGTCGTGTGATAGTAAGATATATTAGCTTGCCAACGAGGCAATGATAATATTACAGATTAGTGAGGAGTGATTAGAGTCCAAACCATGAGCAAAGAGTTGGTGATTTGCATCCATAGGATATCAACATGCTTACACCCAGAGTAACCTACATTGTGAAGTTGATTGAGACAATATTTCTGCTGAGATAGGATAAGACATCAGGTCGTTGGGTTATCTCAATCCCCAAGAAGTATCAGAGCCGTCCCAAGCTATGTTATTAAAGGCGCGCCTTAGGCTCATAGGTTTGCGCCTCTGTGCGCCTTTAGAATATAAAAGGCGTGCCCAAGTGAAATTTTTATTGTAAATTTTTTTCTTCAAAAATTAAGAAAAAATAATGTAAAAACTCAATAATTTTTTATTGATTTAGTGTTTGTGAAAGATAATTGTGTGTTGAGGTTTAGATATGATATAAGTGACGACGTTGATTTTTTTTAAGAGATATAAACGATAGTAATGAATGATTAATTAATAAACTAGCTGAAAAATTTGATCGAGAAGCTGAAATGATATTTAATGTTGATTATTTAAAATGGATGTGGTTGCGCCTTGCGTTTGTCAGGCGCGTGCCTGCGCCTTGAGCCTTGCGCCTAGGCTCCAAGACTTCTTTGCGCCTTGGTGCTCCTTGCGTCTTTAATAACTGTCTTTAGTTTGAAAATGGAATGCTAGGTGTGTCTTGATTCAGTAATGTTGGGAAGATCATCACATGTGACAATAATACCATCAACATAGACTAGAAGAATCACCGTGCTGTTGGACGTCAACGAATTAATTGGGAGAAGTCCGCCGAGCTTCGGGTGAAGCCAAAATCACGAACCATCCAACTAAACTTATCAAACCATGCCCGCGAGGACTGTTTAAGGCCATATAGTGATTTCTTCAGATGACAGACTAGGGACCCCCATGGTTACATAACCAAGAGGTTGTTACATATGCACAGTCTCCACAAGATCTCCGTTGAGAAAGGTGTTTTTGATGTCGAGATGATGCAACAGCCAGTGACGATGGACAACAAGAGATTAAAACACAGACAATTTTGAGCTTGACAACAAGAGAACATGTTTCCTCAAAATCAGGGCCGTGTTGTTGAGTAAAACCTATGACAACAAGACGGTCTTTGAGGCAGTCAATCATCCCATTATAACTAACCGGTGAGTGATTAGGGTGAAGGGGAACATGGTCTCAAGTATGCTTGGCCCAAACCACATCCATTTCCTCATCCATTGCTGCCCGCTGCCCTGGATGCTGAATAGCTCTGACACAAAAGTGGGAGTGTAAATAGAGGACGAAGGAGTTGCAAACTTGCGCACATCGAAAGAGAGATGGTGTAAGGAAACATAATTACAGAGAGGATGCGCGGTGGAGGACGTGTCCGAATCAACAGTCTGCGAAGCATCGGTAGTAGACGGGGGGCGTTCGCAGGGCACCTGATTGAGTGGGATGACGAGAGTAGGCACAAAGGGGAGGAGCCGAGGTAGGTGGTGGTGTCAGTAGTAAAGGTGGTAGGGAGGAGTGGGTAGGATTAAGATGCCGAGGTAGAGATGGATGTGGCATATGCGTGGTGGAGGATTGATGGAATGACTGGTTTTCCATGAAAATCACATCAACGTACGTAATTAACTTTCGAGTGGAGGGAAAGTAACAAACATACCCCTTTTGGGTGCGTGAATACCCAACAAACATGTATCGAGTTGCACGAGGTGTCAACTTGTCGACGGGAGGACCCAAGTGGTGGACAAAAAAGAGGCAACAGAAGATCTGGGGGTCAGAGGAAAGGATATTTGGTCGGGAAATATGAGAGAGAAGGTTGTTGGAAAGTTGAAAATGGACAAGGTCATGCAGTTGATGAGATAACAAGCATTAGAGACCGCAAAATTCTAGTAGGTAGTGGAGACTTGCATCTGGAATAGTAGAGACCGAGCAACGTCAAGAAGATGTTACAGTGTATATGCGCAAGATGTTTGATGGATGATGCCCAACTAAGTGCAAGTTTCCTGAAATGCATGCCTGGTGTATTCTTGCGCATTATCAATGCGAATAATTTTGATAGTGTGGAAAATTTGCTTTTGTTTCTCAGAAGCAAAAGAGCAAAAAAGTGACAGAAGCTCTGAGAGATCACACATCATTTACAACCAAGTCATGCGAGAATAATCATCAATGAACACAAGAAAATATCGATATCCAGATATACTATATATTTGTAGGGATCCCAGATGTCATAATGCCCTAAATTAAAAGAGGTAGCGTTCTAAGTACAATGAGGACTGAAAATAGAGCGATGCTGCTTCCCATAAACAGAGTAATGATGGTTCCCATAGAAAGAGGAAAATTTGGAAGAGCCTTCTGGAGGATCAGGAGAGGAACATGGACAAGATGTCGGTGCCAATCAACAGTGCTGACAGAGGATTGAACAAATGAGGGGAGATCCATCACGTAGAGCTCATTTGAAAACCACCCTTTACTAATGATATTTCACGTCTGCCAATTCTGCACAACAAAAGAGGAAGAGGAAAAAGTTATTAAGCAGTTATGATCTTGAGTGAGATGACTACCATAAAGCATATTGAAGTGAGATCCAAGAACATGAAGAACAAAACGAAGAGATAGAGAGGGGATTATCAACATATCGCCAGGGCCGACAATGGGAGTGGTGCCACCATTAGTTACCGTAATGAACTTTGGACACATAGAGTCCAAGTACCGAGAGGGCATCTGTGGAATTATGTGGTTGGTGGCACCCGAGTCTACAATCCAAGAGGGACTTTGGGACAAACATGTGATACCTTCATGGGAGACGGAGGCAACAAAGATGGAGGGGAGGGAGATCAGTCTGCAAAGAAGCTCGAGTTCCTCGCGCAAGGTATCAATGTCAGAGTGGGAGGCAGAAGAACTATCAACAACATGGGAGTCATGCGGTAGAGGGGAGCTTGTAGCGGAAGAAAACTAGGTTTCTGAAAATAACGCGCCTCAGTATGATATGCCCGACCACAAAAAGTACATAGGTGAGAGGGCGGACCCATGGAGCGATTCTGACCATCACCACCTTGAGAACCAGAACGTCCACCACGAGCAGGAGAGGGTGGAGGCATGTTGTCAGAACCACGATATAAAAGAACTAGAGGAGTGGGCACTAGAAGATCAGGCGGCGACATCACCTTTAACAACGTAGAACAAACATTAGATAGTGATGAAATAATATGGGAGGAAAGAATATGTGTCCAGACAATGTGGAGATGAGGAGGGACCCGAGCCATCATTAAGGCAATACTAGCAATTCTTTCTGAGTCCATTGAGCGACAAGATCAAGCGTTTGGGGCTGGTGTTGAATCCAAGCCTCAACAAGAGTCTTGGATTGGGCAATATAGGACGCGAGGTTCCCATTCGCTCCCAAGTCCATGTGTTGAAGGATCATGAAAATATCAAATAAATATTAGAGACTATCTTTCCAATAATAGAGAGAGGGGAGCTCATCCCACATTGCTTTGACAGTGTCATGGTAGTTGTGTACATAGCCATCCGATACGGTTTACTGTCCATAGAGTTCAAGATCCAAGATTGAACGCAACCATCATCCCGAAGCCATTGCTCGGTGGGATAAATGGGGGGGGGGGTCTCAAGTGAGATGATGAAGAAGCTCCTTGGTGTGAATAACACGGCGCACCGAGTGCACCCACTTCATAAAATTCTTCTTGTCATCGAGTAAGATAGTAGTAATCCAGAATTCATCCCTAGAATCAGGGAGAGGGTCTGTAGCAAGAGCGGGAAGGGTCAAGGAAGCAGAAGTAGGACTCGTTCCCATGGTTTCAAGATAAGGGGAAGAACCCGGGAAGACAACGACAACAGAAGGTGCTGCGATCTCAAAAAATGAGTCCGCACAAGTGACAAAGAGGAGGCCACCCAAGTACCAAAGGAAAACCACAAAAGCCTCAAGGACGAGTCTGATAGGACAACAACAGGAGGAGGCACAGTCTCAAAATGAGTATACCCAAGCCTCAAAGAGCGGTCCGAGCAGTTAGCAACATCACGGGGGGGGGGGGGGGGTGCGACCTCAAAGAGCAAGCCGCCCTGGGTCACCAAAGAGGACCACAGAGGGCTCAGGGCAGCGTCAAGGAGGAGTTTGTCCAGGCCGCAAAGAGAATCCCGAATGGTTGCAATAGGGAGACCGCGCGAACAAGTCTCAGAGAAGGAGCCGACGAGCACGAAGGGGAGTCCGGGTGTCTGCAGAGATTGCCTTAAAAAGGAGGTCGGAGCGACCTTGCAAGGGAGACCGAGAGAGGGCCAGAGACCTCACTGGTAGGGGGTGGATGGTCTCAAAGGGGAGTCCGCCGAGTGGGGTGGGGTGGGGTGGGGGTGGGGGGGGTGGGGGTCCCGGCTGTCGCAAAGAGGAGACCACCACAAGGGAAAAAGGCGAGAGCAGGGCTCAATCACGGAGAGCCCAAGGGATCGATGACTCTGATACCATGTGAAATCTCAAAATACAATTAATATATTTATTATATTTCTCTTGAATATCTAGTTATTTCCCACTTGAACTCTTGTTAGAATTAAGAGCGTTGACATGGACTTTCTTGTGTTTGATGTTCTAGTTCGTAGAAAAATGCCCATGAAATATAACTTCAAAAATAAGAGCTTCTCACAGGGAAGGACTGCATGTGGGAGGATATTATCTTCTATCATTTTGGTATCCTCATTTTTCATTTTCCCACCATGTCTCTTTTCTTCTACATATTTAATTTTATTTAAGTTAGCCTTGGAGTGAATTATTTCTTCACATTAGAATTTTATTTTATATGTTAGCAATTATTTATTGGTAACTATAATATCTCTTAACTCACTAAGGGCTACTTTAGTGATCAACCACAAATTATACTTTTCTACTCTTAAAAAGTTACTTTGAATAAGAAGTGAAGATCAATTTCATGCAATTTTGATAGGATTGGTTAAACCCTTGAGTAAATCTCGAGTTGATTCAAACTAATTTCGAACAAGACATCTGCAGGTCATATCAAATATATTTCAGTTTGAGTCGATTAAAGTTAGAGTGATATCAAATAAATCTTGTGTTTTAAACATAATTGGCGGCACTACCTGAATGCATATCTCTAAAGACGATTATCACTTTTAGGTGGCACAATATGCTGATGATGATGGGAAAGGCAAAACAGCTTCTGATGCTGTTGATCGATGTTTAAGGTATTTATTTTCATGCAAAGCAGTATTGTAACTGGAGTTAAATAGGTAATTGTTTTTTTTTTAAAATATGTTAAAACCGACCATTTCTTTACAAGTTCGTCTTTATTACCTTGCAGAGCATTAGAAGATCTAGATTCACTTTTGCTACGTGCGGCAAGGAATGATTCATCAGCCACAATAAAATCCATGAAAGATAAGGTCAATGTTGCATTGGAATCCTTGGATAGGTAATGTCGCCGATACTTATTACTCGTGATTAGAACGCCTCATCACCTCCATCATAGCCGTTAAATCTATTGTAATCGGTTATGTTGAAATTATGATGTTTTGTCTTTCTTATATTTTACTCTTTCAATTTCAATATTAAGTTTAACAAATTAGTTATTTAACCAAGTAAATAAGGAGTTTTAGAATCTTTTTAAATTTGTGTTATGGGTCTTAGAATGATTCCGGAGGAGAGGCCGGAGGTGGAGATGACGGTAGTGGAGATACTACGGAGCCTTGACCGCGGCTGCCTAAGCGAGGCATGCTCGAGGGAGCTTCCAAGATCTATTTTAGGGTTAGAGAAAATAGACTTTCTTCATTCATGCCAATACAAGATCCACCGGGTCCTTTAAGTATGAATTTTAATCGACACCAAAAAGGAAAGAACACTAAATGAAATAACGACAGACTTGGACATGCCACTAAAAAGGACACCTCATAAAGATACGACATAAATTACGACGCTATATAAGGACATGCCTCAAAACAAAATACATGCATATTAAAAAATAATTAATACTAAATAACGCCATAAAAGGACCCGTAACCTCTCTCCAGTCTTGAAAAAAACGAGCTTGTCCTCAAGCTCGAGGGAGATCCATGGTGTCCCGCGTTATCCGACACCCTCATCTCCAGCGTCCTCGACCTGCAGATAGAAAAACCGTTTGCACCTGTAGCCGCGCGTGTACGTCTCGTCGCAGTTGAAACATAAGCCCTTAGCGCGCTGTTTTATGATCTTGTCCTGAGATAGTTTACAGACTAGTGTGGCTGGATGTCCCTCGAAATGTCCTAGTCGAATGCCCGGGTCGGTGGGCAAATAGACCTCCTGTTCCAGTTGAAGGCGACGGTCACACAGCCTGGACAGACTCATCGCAGTCACTAAGTCGGGAGGAGCCTCAAATTTGACATCAAGTCGCAGGCATTCGCGAAGTCCGGCGGTGAAGATGGCGACCATCATCTCCGGGGACAATCTGACATATGCAAGAAGGAGCTGAAAGTGGTCTAGATACTCGTCCACAGAGCTCGTCTGGTGGAGTGTTGTGAGGGCATCGAGGGGGTTGTTGCGGATTGGCGGGCTGAAACGTAGGTTGCAAAATCTCTTGAAGTCGTCCCACGTCAGATCTAGCTGATTAGTGAGGAGACGAGTGACCCAAAGCAAGGTTGAGTCGAGAAGGTGGAAGGAGGCCAGAGGAAGCTGTTCAGCTGCCAGAGTTTGTTGATATGCAAAGAATTGTTCACACCTGTTGAGCAAGCTCAAGGGATCTATTTTTTCATCGTAGGTGAGGAATTCCAACTGGGTATATCGCGACTGATTGGCAGTTTCAGGGCGTAATAGGGTCTGTGATGGCGGCTCATGGCAAATGATTGGCGGTAGCGGAACTTGATTGCTGTTGACGTGATCCGTGGGTGGAGTGGTAACAACTGGAATGGAGACGGTCAGTTCATTAAGCCTGGCAGTGATAGTGGCCATGTCATCGCGATGCCGGGTTTCGGCGTCCCAAAAACGTGCTTTCATGGCGGTCATGACCGTCTGCATCACGTCCTGGAAGACAGCCATATAATTTTGTGACTCCCCCATCGCTTGACTTGCTTGCCTAGAGGATCGAGTGACTGGACGCCTGGACTCATCGAAGGCGGCTGAATTTGTGTTGCCGCGAGTGCCGCGTCGTCTCCTAATGGTGGTGTCACAAATTTGACAACAAATTATACTTAGATCTTTATTATCTTTAAGCAATTTTGTTGTGGACCGATTGTCTTAGGGCTGAAAAAGTCAAGGCCCGCCTAATTGACTGCCCAAGGAGAATTTAAATGAATTTTGGCATGACACAGGGCTCGAGAGAAAAGTGGCTAGGTGTGCGTTTCCTTTTGCAGAGCCCGTAATACCCATTGTTTCCTTATGCAGGAAACGTGTCGAGCGTGAATGACGTGCGAAGAAGTTGGCGAGCCTGTCGCAGGTAGCCGCGACACGCCTTACACACGCTATTCCTTCTGATGCGACCGACTAGGTCGGGGAATGGCGACGGGGTCGCTGGAGGTGGAGTGTAGGCGCCGAATGGCGCACACAGAGGGCTGCGTCAACGTGCGGGGAACACGACGGTTTGGGTCACGAAGCAGAGGAAATGCTTCGGAGGTTGTTGTCGAGGTTGATGAAGACACAGTGCGGCGTGCTGGTTGTTGCTGTTGTCGACTCTTGAGGATCTCCCAGGATGTCAACTCTGTTGAATCGCAGGGCTCGATCTGAGGATGGAGGGGCTGGATGCGCTTCCTGCACGGGGACTGGAGTACGCCGGTGGTGTCGGTCGTGAAGCTTGTCGAGGACCGACAATGGTAGGTGATGGGTTCCCGTGTGGATGTCGCTCGGCGGGGATGATCTCGCAGGGGGGATCGATAATTGTGTTGCTGAAGTCGACGGAGAACAGGCAACGCCCGACTTTAAGATGGAGAAGTGGTGGCTTCCGGAACAATGATTGGAAGGACAATCAGATCAAAAATAAATATGGGCGAGGACCGAGGCCTCTGATACCAAGTTGTTATGAGTCTTAGAATGTTGCCGGAGGAGAGGCCGGAGGTGGAGATGACGGTGGTGGAGATAAAATGGAGCCTTGACCGCGGCTGCCTAAGCGGAGCGTGCTCGAGAGAGAGAGAGCTTCCAAGATCTCTTTTAGGATTAGGGAAAATTGACTTTCTTCATTCATGCTGTTGGAAGAGCTCAAAAGCTTGTATGTATTACTTCAGTGTGTAAATACAAGGAGAGAATACAAATATATAGGGAGAAGAAGAGAGGAGAAAATCCTATACAAGATGTGGGACTAAAGGAGGAGAGAAGATAAAAACAATAAATGGGCCCAATAATGGGCCCTTTACATGGGCTATTTTAACACTCCCCCGCAAGCTGGAGCGTACAAATCGTATGCGCCAAGCTTGGACAAGCATTGATAGAAGAGCGTCTTGGAGAGAGCCTTCGTGAAGACATCCGCAACTTGTTCTGATCCTGGGACATGGCTTAGGTCAATCTTCTTCATTTGAACCTTTTCCCGGATGAAGTGACAATCGACCTCAATATGCTTCGTTCTTTCGTGAAAGACCGGGTTCTTTGCGATGTGTATGGCTGCTTGACTGTCACAAAGGAGACGAGCCGGTGAAGGTAATTTTACACCCAGATCAGTTAGAAGACTTTCGAGCCATGTCAATTCTGATACAACAGATGCCATTGCCCGGTACTCTGCCTCAGCTGAAGATCGAGCAACGACCGCTTGTTTCTTACTACGCCAAGTAACAAGATGTCCTCCAAGGTAAGTGCAAAAACCACTCGTAGATCGCCGGTCATCAAGAGAGCCAACATAATCAGCATCAGAATATGCCAGCAGTGTTGGAGCAGAAGAGGAGGTCCTGTAGACAAGTCCCTGGCCAGGAGCGTTTTTCAGATACCTGAGAATTCGTTCTACTGCTTGAAGATGAGATTTTCGAGGAGAGTGCATGTATCTGCTGACAAGGCCGACAGCAAAAGAGATATCAGGTCTGGTAACTGTGAGATATATCAGTTTTCCAACAAGGCGTCGATAGTATTCAGGGTTCTGGAGGAGGTGATCGGAGTCAGAAGCCTGGGCACACAGTTTGTGGTTCACATCCATAGGAGTATCACTTGGCTTGCATCCGGATTGACCCGCATCATGAAGAAGGTCAAGACAGTATTTCCGTTGAGAGAGTGTGAGCCCATCCAGCCTTCTGGCAATTTCAAGACCCAAAAAATAACGAAGAGATCCCAAATCCTTTGTCTGAAAAACTGAGTTTAGATGGATTTTGACGGCCTGTATCCCTTGGGAGTCATCTCCAGTAATGATAATATCGTCGACATAAACTAACAGAATAACCGTTCCTGTTGGTCGGTGACGAGTAAAGAGCGAAAAATCGGCCGAGCTCCGATTGAAGCCAATTTCACGGAGGACCTTACTGAATTTTTCAAACCATGCCCGTGGAGATTGTTTGAGACCATATAGAGCCTTTTTAAGATGGCAGACCTGAGACTCCCCCGTGGTCTCAAACCCGGTTGGTTGTTGCATGTAGACAGTTTCCTGGAGATCCCCGTTCAAAAACGCATTCTTGATATCCAGCTGAAAGAGAGGCCACCGGCGATGAACAGCAACAGAGATAAGGACGCGAACACTATTAAGTTTCGCGACCGGAGAGAACGTTTCGGCATAATCTAGCCCCTCCTGTTGAGTGAAACCTCTAGCCACAAGACGGGCTTTTAGGCGGTCAATTGTCCCGTCCGCAGCATGTTTGATGACAAACACCCACTTGCACCCAACTGGTTTCTGGCCCGGGGGAAGGGGAACAACCGACCAAGTCTGGTTAGACCAGAGAGCAGACATTTCTTCCTCCATGGCCGCTCGCCATCCTGGATGTTGAAGCGCCTCCTGCACAGAATTAGGAATAGCAACCGAAGAGAGAGAAGTAGCCAAAGTGTGTAAATAGGGAGAGAGGCGATGGAGAGATACGTAGTTCGCCATTGGATGAGCAGTGGAATGCAATACCTGATCAGTTGGACACGGAGTATCCATAGTAGAGACCGACGGCAGAGGGGCAACGGAAGTGGTAGAGCGACGAGTGTAGACGCGGATAACTGGTGGTTTGGAGGGAACGACAGTCGGTTCAGAGGGGACGACAGTCGGAGGAGGAGTGACGGGAATGACGGGGCGTGGGATGGATGAAGGAGAAGGTGTTGGTGGGAGATGGTCGGTTGAAGGAGCAGGAAAGAATGGTTGATCTTCGCGGAAAGTGATATCAGCAGAAACGGAGATTTTGCGGGTAGTAGGAGAATAACATACATACCCCTTTTGGGTGCGTGAATAACCAACAAAGATATGCTTGGCCGTGCGAGGATCCAGCTTATCCGAGGAAGGCCCCAAACGGTGGACGTAGCATAGGGTACCAAAAACACGAGGTGGGAGAGGAAATGCCGGGGTTGAGGGAAAGAGTATGCTAAACGGAGTAGCATAGTTGAGAATAGAGGAGGGGAGACGGTTAATGAGAAAGCAGGCGGTCGAGACCGCAAAATTCCAATATGGTTTAGGGACATGCATTTGAAGCATGAGGGAACGGGCAACGTCGAGTAAGTGGCGATTCTTGCGTTCGGCAACACCGTTTTGTTGTGGTGTGTAAGCGCAGGAAGTTTGATGAAGAATGCCAAACTCAGAACATAAACCAGTAAATTCGTGACTAGTGTACTCACGGGCATTGTCAGTTCGTAGAGCTTTTATGATCTTGTGGAATTGTGTACGAGTTTCGAGGACAAATGCCCGAAAGACACGGGGAAGCTCGGAGCGGTCACGAAGCAAGTATAGCCAGGTAGTGCGAGAGTGATCATCAATAAATGTTATAAAATATCGGAAACCAGAAATACTAGTAATTTTAAATGGTCCCCAAATATCTGAATGCACTAAATCAAAAGGAGCAGCGCTCCGAGTACAATGGGAAGAAAACGATGAACGAGTTTGCTTTCCGAGGATACATGAGTCACACTGGAAGGGGGTAAAAGAAACATCTGGGAGAGCCCGCTGGAGGATTGGTAGAGGAGCATGCCCAAGTCGACGATGCCAATCAGTGGAAGATACGGAGGAGAGGATGGTGGGAGAATCGTCGAGAAGGTAGAGCCCATTCTGCAGCCGGCCTTTATCAATGGTAGTCTGCGTCCGCCGATCCTGTATAACAAAAGAAGAGGAAGTGAATATAACAGTACAGTCCAGATCATTAGTAAGACGTCCAACAGAGAGTAAATTGAACGGGGAACTCGGAACGTGAAGAGCCGAGCGGAGGGAGATGGAGGAGGTGAGAGGAAGATCTGCCGAGCCGGAGACGGGGACAGTGGCCCCATTAGCCACAGTAATGGACTGTGGATACGAAGAATTCAGGTACTGGGCAGGTTGATGTGGAGTAATGTGATGAGTAGCGCCAGAGTCCACAATCCAACCCAAGCCAGTGGAGAGACAAGCGGTACCTGTGTTAGAGACGGAGGCAATGGAGGCAGATGGTGGGTTGAGCAATCCCTGGAGGTGCTGGAGCTGAAGGCGGACACTTTCAAGATCAGGATGACCAGCATCAGTAGCAACAGAGGCCGTCGGGCGCGGAGGATAACCAACTTTCTTATAGCAAGTGGCCTCGAGATGACCATCTTTCCCGCAGAAGGAACACTTCGGCCGACCCCGGCCACCGCGACCACGGCCGCGAGAACCAGAACGACCCCCCCGAGTAGAAGGAGGAGGGGAAGGTAGAAGTGGAGGAGCCTGTTGAAGAAGGGCCGGAGGGGCCGTAGTATCTGGAGGAGGAGGAACACGGAGAAGCATGACACACACATCAGAGAATGATGGTGTGATAGAGGAAGCTAGGACCTGAGCACGAACACTCTGAAGGTGAGGAGGAAGACGGGCCATAAGGATGGCAGTACAAGCAGCTTCCTTCTGAGCACGCTGAGCAGCAACATCATTGGTGAACGGCTGATGCTGGATCCATGCTTCGGCAAGAGTCTTCGCACGAGCAACAAAGGATGTCATATCCGAATCCCCTCCAGTGTCAAGAGAGAAAAGGTCAGTGAGGATGTCGTAGAGATGCTGGAGGCTGTCCCGTCCAGAATATAAGGAGTGTAGCTCAGTCCACATATCTTTGGCAGTCTCATGATACATCGCCATTTGATACGGCTCACCATCTAAAGAGTTCAAGATCCAGGTCTGAACGCGGCCATCATTGCGGAGCCAGTCATCGGTAGGAGGAGTAGGAGGAGCCTGAGTAAGGTGAGGAAGAAGGCCCTTGGCCTGAAGAACCCGTCTAACGGAATGCACCCAAGGAACGAAGTTCTTCTTTCCAGAGAGAGATATGGTAGTGATGCGCAGCTCATCACGGACTTCTGGAGTGGTAGCCGGGCGGTCAGTCGGACAAGCCGGGCGGTCAGCAGGCGGGCTGGCCGTCGAGCCAGAGGAGTTACCGGAAGAGCCCATGCGGACAGACGGGCGAGGACGCTGCGAGAAGGGCAGGAGGCCGCTGCGAGGAGAGAAAAAGAGGTCGCGGCGAGAAGATGCGACAGCAAGAGGCAGGTCGCAGCGCGAGAAGAAGCAGGCCGCTGCGAGAAGAGAATCAGGCCGCGCGGTCACACCAGCGATCTAGCAGATCACGACCAAGATGCGGAAAGGGAAGTCCGCACGGTCAGATGGACAAGGCCGCGGATAGAGAAGAGGCGGGAAGGAGGTTGCGAGTTACCACGCAAGCGACAAGACGGAGCAGACCGCAGCGGATAGGAGCAGCCCGCAAGGGAAGAGTCAACGGCGAGAAGAGGACAAACCGCCTGCGAGAAGAAACGGAGGCCGCCGTGAGAAGGACTGAGGAAGACCACGACCAGAATGTGGATAGGAAGCAGTCCGCACAGTCAAGCCGGACACCAGCGAGTAGGCAGTTCGCGACCAGAGGGCAGAAACAGAAGAGATACCGCCCCGGTCAAGGTGAAGCCAGCAGCGGTCAGCTCGCGAAAGGAAACCGCGAGGTCGCAAGCGAGAAGACGGAAGCTGAGAGAAGCGGATAGAGAGGAGCTCGCCGCGGAAGAGAGGAGATCGCGGCGGATAGACCAGAAACCGCAGCGGATAGAGAAGAGGTGGGTCCCACGAACTAGAGAGAGAGGTGGCTATAAAAGGCCTGAAGGGGGTGGAACCACGGAGAGGGAGAGGAGAAGAGGAAGGCAACGAGCAAACCACAGAACCTGCGGGTAGAAGCCCGCAGATAGGAGCCCGCAGCGGATAGGCGCACAATCCGCAGGAGAAGCGGTGAGGAGGTCGCAGCGAGGCGGGCTGGGCGGCCTGGGCGGTTAAAAAAGGTGAGACCGTACAGGAGACGAACCTGGCTCTGATACCATGTTGGAAGAGCTCAAAAGCTTGTATGTATTACTTCAGTGTGTAAATACAAGGAGAGAATACAAATATATAGGGAGAAGAAGAGAGGAGAAAATCCTATACAAGATGTGGGACTAAAGGAGGAGAGAAGATAAAAACAATAAATGGGCCCAATAATGGGCCCTTTACATGGGCTATTTTAACACATGCCAATACAAGACTCACTGGGTCCTTTAAGTAGGGCTTACAATCAACATCAAAAAGGAAAGCACTAAAGAAAATGACGACAGACTTGGACATGCGACTAAATTGGACACCGCATAAGGATACGACATAATTAACAACGCCATATAACTATATAAGGACATGATTCAAAAACAGAATAAATGCATATTAAAAAGTAATTAATTCTAAATAACGCCATAAAGGACCCGTAACAGTTTGTTAAGGAATTGATTTTACTTTTTTTCCTAATTGGTCAGAATTCCTAAATTATTAATTCTAAAAACTATGTTGTGACCTACATATCCCTGTAATCTGTATGGATGTTGCAATCGTGATTCAAGCCTCTCTCCCACCTCTCTCCATTCTCCCTTAAAATAACTGCGAGCAAGCGGGCAACAATGCTATAGGAGATCACATGCAAGCAACAAACCCCACATAGCCAAGCTCATAGCATCATGCAAACATACCACCCATTACAGGCAACACTCGATAGCAATGAAGAAGCATCGCCGCAGAAGGCGATAAGAGGCGCATATGCACATGCACAGAGGAGTGACAGCATGCCATAAACATTACATCTTGGTATCAAAAACAGCCCGATGTTGACGTCAACAGAGCAGGGATAACATGGTAGATCAATGGTAAAACAGATAGCAACATTAGCATCAGAATGAAGGAAGTGTATTGCTTACTTTGTGTTCGGGGTGACTCCCTTCCTCCTGCAAATCGATCTCGAGTAGTTCTCATTGTTAACATCAGTCTAGTTAGGTAACAAGGAACTTATTATCTGAATTATATTTATTTTGAGGTTGTATCTTGAGAAAAAAACAGAGATTTGAAAGTGGTGGGATATTTTAGTGCATTTATTTTACTTGTACTCATCTCTGATTATATTGAATTTCATATATTTATGCAGCCATAGACATAGGTGCTCCACACCAACCCTGTAAATTTGTGTCTCCTCATTTATCATTCTTGTAACCCATTTATCTTCCTTCTCTCATTGTTAGTATTGTCTCGTCCATGATAATATTTTTCGGACAATTGGTATTTGAGCCCTTTTATGATGCATAGAGAAGATTACTGGAAGAGGTACATTGAAGATTACTTATATGAAAAGAAGTCATACAATCTTTTTGGGAATAAAGCCTGAACAATATATATGTTTCAAGACACTTGAGGTTTGTTAGATAAACACCCAATAAGAGTTGTCGTTTGTTAGTCTTTGACGATTATCTTAACCTTCAACATCGAGAACGGGCATACCACTAGTGGAGTGATGAAAATCAGATATGTGTGGGCAGCCGTCAGTGTCAGCCATGAATATTGTACATCTGATGAAGAAATTTTTCAATCTCAATATGGCAAATGGAACAGTTGCAGTTGAGCACCTCAAATCATTTCAATTTGGTCACCAATCTATTGATTTTAGTTTACTTCTGGTTTGATCACAAATTTCTAGCATTGATCCACCTACCTTTGCTACATTATAGCCAGGCAGAAACTCTGGCCTCCATCAATGTTTTCTAGCTTTGATGAAAATGGATGGCATCCACGATTTGATTGAAAGTGAGGAGATTTGAAGGAAAGAATCTGACAAAGGCGCATCCTTTCTCATTTGAACTTTAACAGTAAGAGAAGATATGAGAAGAAAGACCAATAAAGGGGCATGTTTAAATTCTGCAGAAGCAATCAGAATAACAATCACGAGGATGCAATAGCGTGTTTTCGTATGTGGCATTACTTGCTCACCTGTAACACGTCGGTAGGGTTGCCGGAAGATGGCCGAAAGTGGAGATGACGGTGGCAAAGGATACCGTGGAGCCGGAACCGCGACTTCCTAGGCGGGGTGTGGTCGGTAGGAGAGAGCTACCACAATCTCTTAACAAGACAAATAGAGAGAATAAACTTTTGGATAATCATTCCAACAACATATGTGATGCAGGACGGTAGGGAACACAAGGGTTTGGTATACCAAAATTACTGTCAAACAGGGAATTCAAAATACAAACAACAAACTTGTAAAACTTGTACCAAAATATAGGGCTCCATCATGTTTATCACAAAATCTGGGCAAGCTTCTGCAATGACCTTCAACTGCAGGGAGAAAGGGAGGGAGGCGGTGGCTATTGCTGCTGGACGGAAGCGGGCTGGCTGGAGGACTGCGGTCGGCGGCTGCGGGAGCAGGGAGGGGCCGGTGGCTGAGCCTGCTGCAGGGTGGGCTGGAGCCGTGAGGTTGCAGGGAAGCAGGGGAGGGGACGTCGGCTAGCTGCGGAAGGAAAAGCGGCGGGCTTTCCGCAGGGATGAATCGGCGGTCCTGGTTCGCAAAACTGGAGACGGAGGCGGCCTCAGGAAGGAGCGGCGGCGGGCTCTGGACGCAGGGAAGGCAGCCGACGGTGGCTGCGGGAAGCTGGGAGGAGCCGGGGCTGCGGGAAGCGGAGGAGGCGCAGGCGTCGGGCTGCTCTGGTTCGCTAACCTGCGGGCGGGGCTGCTGCGGGCTGGAGAAGGAGGTGGAGATACAAGCTCACTTGGAGTCGGCACCAAGGAGGAGCCACCGAAATCGGCACCGGGGCGTGACCGAGGATCGGGAAGGAGGAGCCGGCGGCTTACTTCCTTTCCAAAATCATCGATCCCCTTTCAGCTGCCCTGGAGGGCTTATTTATAATACCTGGCCATCAAATCAACGGCCCAGATTTGCCCGGATGGGATCCACATCAAAAGCTTAAAATTAATCCAAAACATATAAATTAATATATCGATTCGACTCGCGGCAACCCTCCGGACGCAACCGCGGAGTCTGATCGGCCATACGATCAACGGGCGGGGCCCGTTCCCCATCAATATGCCTTTAAATAGGCTTACAAACTCTCATAATGATAATTCCTAAACCATGACACTCCCAACTCTCAACTCCCAACAAACTCATAAATGCAAGATAACACAAAAGATAACATTCTAAAAATCTCACATGATAAGAGGGCTCGAAGCCCATAAACACTACTAAATTTATCATTCATAAATTTTCAACACAATGATCAACTTATTTATCACACAAGTGTTTTTGGTATCTAACACTCAAGTCCATACAATGTCTTTCACAAGAGTTACTTCTTTATAAAATTTACCTTCAAGCTTTCATAGTATCCTTTTTATTGCAAAATACTCCATAGACACTTATTCATTTCAATCTCTTAGGCCTAACACTAAAACTTACATCTTTATTTTCGAGGAGTACTAAAAGGGACCAATGTTGGGCAAGTAGTTAATCCCATATTCAACATAAAAGCTTAAGATTTTTTACTATCACTTGGTATTTCTATACCAATTTTCTTTTAGAACATTCAATATAGGACTAAACTCACTACCCACAGATCATCTCATTGTTATATGCCGAGGAAAATTCTTTATCCGCAGACCAAATATCGAACTATTTATTTGAATTAAAGATCCTCTATCAGCAAACCAAATTTCTAACCAATAATTTAAGGAATAATAAGTTATGCGAACTTTCAATTTTTTTTTCTGTTGTAATTTGGCTTTATTGTAGTTCCTCACAAACTTACAAAGAGTTCTTATGAATCACTATATTTATTTTAAGATTTTATGTGCGTATAATAATTATAGTCTTTTATGACGGAGACTTATAAGTAAATGTATACACTCACTGATTGGATTAAGAAAATTCAATACTATTTTTGTTAAGATAGAGTACTTTTAATTGCAGGAATGAATGTCTTTTGTTTTTATTTTAATTTAAATTTTCTGCATTGATCCGCTGATAACAAAAATATGTGTGGATAAATTTTTTTTGTTCTATTTAGAGCTGCAGATAGTAAAAATTTGCAGATAGACGATTTTGCTCTACGTATAACATTAAACTACTTAAATCTATCACACCTATTTATCATTTCATTTTTCAATTAAATACATTGATAATAATCAATACCTCTTCTACTAAAATTCTCTATCATATATTCGATCTTCACGCTCTATTACAGCCTCCTGCAAACAGTACCATCTTCAGTGCTCGACAAGGGGAAGGCCATTGCGGATTCTTACCGAGTTTCTTTTTCGGCAAGCGAGGAAAACAAATCCGAAGATCTGGACCCAGAATTGAAAAAATTGGAAGAAATCCTCTGAAATCCTTTTAGCGTCGGACTTCATAATTAGATTTTTTGTGATCTTATTGTAAATTCTTTTCCCGAGTATGAATCTTATTAAGGTTCCGTTTGAGGGGACTTATTTTCACTGGTCAAGCAGTTACGATCGCATGAATCAGATCATAATTAAGATCGGATTCATACGGTCGTAACCACTTGACCGGTCAAAGTAAGCCCCCCCAAACGGAGCCTAAGTTTGGTGTTAAACTATGTTGTGAATATAATCGCATATCGAAAAACCCAGGCAAGTTTTGTGCGTTTAATATAGATCTCGGGCTCCCAACTACAATCAATTTGTTATTGTTTGGATGAACAAGATTGGTATGATATGCAAGCAGGTTATGCCCAAGGATTTACTCTCATTTTGCTTATTTAAAAAAAGAAAAAAGAAATTTACTTGCATTTTAATATTATTTTCTTGGATATGAAGTATTTTTGTTGTCTTATGCAAACTCTGTTATTGCAGGTGAAGCTTTGGTAATATATGAGCCAAAGTTTAATTATGATTTTTTTTCAAAATGCACTTTTTCTCATAACAAATGTGATAAAAATTAAAATTTATCATACTTATGACTAATTAATCATAATTACAATCAATTTTGATCTTAAATACAACTATTTTTTTATCAATACAAATAGGCATATTTTGAGCCAATACATCGTATTTCTTGAAATCTACTTAACCACACGATAAATAATCAGCATGACCAATGACATGATACTTCATCCAATTTAATTCATCATATTTTATTCATTTTGAGCCTCATCATTTATATCAAATTTTCATTAATTTTTCTAAATTTGAAATTTAACTTTTTTCATAAACCTTTAATCTCCTCAAAATTTGCCATTAGCCGATCATTGTTTCGTACAACATTACGGAGAAAGATGCTCGAATTTTATTATCGAATCCATCATTTTCATCATAAAAAAGAGGAACCATGTGCGCAAGGCTTCCCCTCGCAGCTAGAGTTCAGGAAAAAAAATCTCATCATATGGGTGAAATATAGGCAAACCTTACGTTGCATTTTCGCAAGAGGCTACTTCCAAGACTCAAACCGGTACTTAAAGGTCGCACGACAAAACCTCACTCAGTGCGCCAAGGCACCAATAAATCTTTTTCATCCTAAATTAAAGAAAATGAAAAATTGTGTTTCATAAAAAAGTGACAAAATAGATTATTTTAAAAAAGTACAATAAAATTTTTTAAATCAGCAGGTTGATATTTGTTTATGGGAAAAAATCATATATTGATGAGAATTCATATTCCTTATTTAAGATAAAAAAATCATTTTATCCTCATGAAAACTAATTTTTATGCCCAAAGGTCACCTAATAATATCTCAAAAAAAAAAAAACTACTCATACAAGGGCTGGACTCCATCCATTAGGGCTATAGGAAAGCAGTGTAAATTGGCACTGCAATTGTCTAGCAACTACAACTGTAGTTGACTGGCTTAGGTTTCATTTGATTTAGCGGTGACGGTTGTAAAAGGAGCTGTTGGAAACTGGTTGTTGAAAATGGAGTTCTGTTTGGCTAGTCTGCGTTTGCAGAGCTGTTTCGTCCCGCGATTGCAGCGCTGTGCTTTGCCCTAATAACACAATAAACCGGAGGTCTGGCCATCAGTTTCGTCCCGCGATTATTTGAGCCGGAAGAAACGGAGTGGGTTTGGAAACAGAGTGCGGATAAACAAATGGATCTTAGCGGCGTTTCGTTTTGGGCAAACGAAATGGACCTAAAACCTTAAACAAATAGGGCCTTAGAAAGCATGATAACAATGTCAATGCCCAAAGCATCTTGGTTGACCTAAACAAGACTCAACTCAAAAGCCGAATCACATGCTGGTATACTGCTCTTGCATGCCCATGAGATTTTTTTTTAAAGAAAACATTATACACAACAATTCTTTAGAGAATTATGTTTTTTCCTCGTTTCTATCACCAACCAACCTCTTCCTCGGAGATAGCAAAAATTACAAACTTTACATAGAGTTACGTGCAACTAGGTGTGCACAAAAAACCCGGTTCTAACCAGTCATGTTGGGATCGACTAGGGACCGGTCCCAATTAGGATTGGCCCAGACTCAGGGGGCCCAAGTAGTCCCCATTTTTTCATCAAAGACCGGTCCTGGACCGGGAAAGGTAAAAGACCGGTCTCAGACCGGGACCGATAAAAGACCGGTCTTTGATAAAAGACTGATCATTTCACTTGTAAATTGTAATGAAATATGTATTGCTTTTGTTGAAATTTGCTGGTGTTAATTAAACTTGAAATAAAAAACCAAAATATAGTTTTATAATTTATTTTTAAATTAAAAAAACTACAAAAGACCGATCTGAGACCGGTTAGGACCAGTCCTCCGGTCCCAGCCGATCCTCCTCAAGAGGAGGAAAATCGGTCCCGGACCGGGACCGATAGGCCAAAAGACCAGTCTTTTAAAAGACTAGTCCTGGACCAGACTGACAGTCCTAATGTGCATGGCTATGCGCAACCACAAAAGCCCGCATGCGTAAAATTTAAATAGCGCACAACCATAGCAGCACAATAGTTAAGCATTTCTGAGAGAGTAGTATTGAGATGAGTGACCTCCTGAAAAATCCTTTTGTTTGATTCTTCAAAAGAAAAAAAAATTCAAGCACATATTTATATATTTTAACAAACATGTTAATCATAGTAGTAGCTATTACTTCTCAATCTCAACCACAAGGGGGTAATTAAAATATGTAAGGATCAAAATGCAACAAAAGTATATAATAAGGGCAGAAGTGCACTCTACCCTCAAAAAACAAAAACAAGGGGGCATCACATTTGATTACATAACAAGACAAACATCTCAATCAGGCCTATGTACAAAGGATTATATAGAAACCAAACAAAAGCTAAGCATATATGTAAAGAAGTACAAGCTATGCTGATATTCCACTCCCAAAACGCTAAAACTTCGTAAGCTCGGGAGGTGCCGTTTATACACGAAGACACGTGCATCCAGAATCACGAATTAATATTGGATGGTAAGCCTGAAGATAACTTATCAACTTGCGGCAGAGTCCGGCTGAGCACCTTTATCGAGTGAAATTTCTGCAAAGAGCGGGCGAGAGTTAATTTCCGGTTATTCGCTGAAGCAATTTGGTCTTTGTGCAGGAGTACAGGATAGGGTTCTCCCAGATGCAGCATCCTGATATTGCAGCTTCCACCGCTGCTTCAGATAGCATGCTACATCCCTGAAATAGGGCGTGGACAAAATTTATCAGTGCGACTAGGGATTAGGGTTTTAAGAGAGAATATATATTGTGCTAGGAGTCCCATTGTGGAGATACGTTCGAATATCTTACAGAATGCGCATGTATGCACTCAACTAAGGCTTCGTTTGGGGGGACTTATTTTCACCGGTCAAACGGTTACGACCGCATAACCGCTTGACCGGTGAAAATAAGTCCCCCCAAACAGAGCCTAAGTGTAAAATTTTGAGCATGCGTGCACATTCTGTGAGATATCCGAACGCATCTCTATGCCCAGACGCTTGTCACAATATTTTCTCATACTTTGAAGTGTTTGTATTGATAATTAAAAACAGATAAATAAAAAGAATGGTGGGCACGCACCGAAAATTGGAGATTGGTCAGCCGTGGACAATCAAGCTTCAAAATTTCAAGTGAAGTACAGTTGCTGCATAATGCAAAGAGAACTTAGAGGATTTTGCAGAAGACACAAGTAGGCAGTAGGCAGGACAATATACATACATACACATATACATACACATATATACATACACAGATACACACACACACACACACACACACACGAGTGACAGTGCACGGGGGGGCCCCGTGCCCCACGTGATATATATCTTTATACTATAAGGAAGGAGATATGTTACACCATGTGTAACATTTTAATCCCACAATACCCTCATAAAACCAGTTTTTGTGAGTTAATTGGAGGTATTTGGGTCATTTGGCCGGATCAAGCGTTAATTTTATTTTAAACCTTCCATTGTGCACTATTCACCTACCTCAACATCGCGATATCCCGATCTCATTACAAACCCACTCTCACGCGGCCTCCTTCCCGATCTCATTTCCTCGCCCCCTGCTCTCCCCGATACCCTAACCCAACACCGATTTCTTCTTCGCAGGCACGCCGCATCCTCACTCTCAATCTTCATCAGAGGCCGTCGCCGACTTCATCGCGCTCTCACGCAGCTTCACGATTTCCGCAAGGAGAGAACTTCGTGCCGGGGCCGACGTCATCGCCTTTCTCCAGGAATGTCTCCTCTTTCTTTCCAGGTTCTTATTTCTTACCTCTTCACGCCTGATGATATGGACGATGCCTCTCACCTCTTCCTCCCCCTACTCGCGATTAGGTCGACGCCTCCTCTACCCGCTGCACGAGTGATCACGAAAATGGAGGCGGCAAAGTGCAGAAACTGAAGATTGAGAGTGAGGATGTCATCGCCCCTTTTGATTGCCCATTGTTTTGATTTCGTTCTTTAGACTTTTGTTTTTGCTTATTTTTATTTTATCAAGTTTCTAATTCTTTTTAAATTCCGTTTTTAGGACTGTAGAAAGAGCTCAAAACTTGTGTATATTTCTCATGTAAATACAAGGAGTGAATACAAATATATAGGAGAGAGAGAGAAGAGAAACAATCCTATACATGTGGGACTAATAAGAGAAGAAGAAAAGAAACCAAAACATAGGCCTAATCCTAGGCCTTTTTATACGGGCTTTTCTAACACTCCCCCACAAGCTGGAGCGTACAAATCGTATGCGCCAAGCTTGGACAAGCACTTATAGAAGAGAGTACTAGGAAGGGCCTTTGTGAGGATGTCCGCAACTTGTTCCGTCCCCGGAACATGCTTCAGGTCGAGTTTCTTCATTTGCACCTTTTCTCGTATGAAGTGACAGTCGACTTCAATGTGTTTTGTTCTCTCGTGGAATACTGGGTTCTTGGCAATATGTATGGCAGCCTGGCTATCACAGAGGAGGAGAGCTGGGGAAGGGAGCTTTACACCCAGATCAGTAAGAAGACCTTCAAGCCATGTTAGTTCAGAAACTACTGATGCCATTGCCCGGTATTCTGCCTCGGCGGTTGATCGAGCAACGACTGCTTGCTTCTTGCTTCGCCACATAATCAAATGTCTTCTAAGATATGTGCAGAAACCATTAGTTGAGCGTCGATCATCAAGGGAACCAGCATAATCAGCATCAGAATATGCCACCAATGTTGGAGCTGAAGATGAGGTTTTGTAAACCAGAACCTGACCAGGAGCTGTTTTAAGGTATCTGAGAATGCGTTCAACATCCTAAAGATGAGATCTTCGAGGAGTATGCATGTATCGACTAACAATACCAACAACGAAGGAAATATCTGGTCTGGTTACCGTGAGGTAGATCAACTTTCCAACGAGATGACGATAGTATTCTGGGTTCTGGAGTAGGAGATCAGAGTCAGATGCCTGAGCGCACAACTTGTGATTAGCATCCATTGGTGTGTCAATTGGCTTACAGCCTAAGTAGCCAGCTTCTTGAAGGAGGTCGAGGCAATACTTCCGCTGAGAGAGAACGAGACCGTCTGACCGTCTGGCAACCTCAAGGACCAAGATGTACCGAAGGGGCCCCAGATCTTTTGTTTGGAAAACTGTACCCAGGTGTAGTTTGACCTCCTGTATACCTTTCACGTCGTCTCCCGTAATAATGATATCGTCCACATAAACTAACAGAAAAACAGTTCCCGTTGTCCGATGACGAGTGAAAAGCGAGAAGTCAGCCGAGCTGCGAGTAAAACCAACGTCCCGAAGAGCCTTACTGAATTTGTCAAACCATGCCTGAGGGATTGTTTGAGACCATACAGAGCCTTCGTTAGCCGACAGACCTGAGACTCCCCCGTAGTCTCAAACCCGAGAGGTTGCTGCATGTATACTGTTTCTTGAAGATCGCCATTTAGAAAGGCGTTCTTAACATCGAGTTAGAATAAAGGCCATCGACAATGGACAGCCACAGAGATGAGGACTCGAACGGTGTTGAGTTTGGCAACCGGAGAAAAGGTTTCTTCATAGTCGAGCCCCTGTTATTGGGTGAAGCCACGGGCCACCAGACGAGCTTTCAGGCGGTCAACCGTTCCGTCAGCAGCATGTTTGATAACATAAACCCATTTACACCCAACCAGAGTGTGACCCGGAGGGAGGGGGACAAGAGTCCAGGTCTGATTGGCCCAAAGAGCAGCCATTTCCTCTTCCATGGAGGCCCGCCATCCAGGATGTTGGAGCGCCTCCTGCACAAAGTTAGGGACCGAAATCGAAGAAAGAGAAGTAGCAAATGTGTGGAGAGAAGGAGAGAGGCGATGCAAAGATACATAGTTTGCCAGAGGATGAGCAATGGAGGCGGGTACCTGATCAGCAGGGCGCGGATTAGCCGAGGTCGAGGTCGACTGCAGAGGGGCAACAGAGTCGGATGGCTGACGAGAATAGACACGGATGACAGGTGGCTTGGAGGGGGCAGGAGGCGGTGCTGGTGCTCCCAGTGGTAGCGGGGTAGTAACGGGAATAACAGGCCGTGGGAGGAGTGGTGGTAGAGGTGCTGACGTGGAAGGAGTGGGTGAAGGAGCAGAGAAGAACGGTTGATCTTCCCTGAAGGTAACATAGGCCGAAACAAAAAGTTTGCGGGTAGTAGGAGAGTAACATACATAGCCTTTTTGTGTACGGGAATAACCAACGAAGATATGTTTGGTGGCTCGGGGATCCAATTTGTCCGTTGATGGCCCCAGGTGGTAGACATAACAGGTGGAGCCAAAAACCCGAGGCAAGATAGGGAAAGCCTGAGCAGAGGGAAAGAGGAGGCTAAACGGAGTAGCAAAGTGGAGGACAGAAGAAGGGAGCCGGTTTATCAAGAAACACGCAGCAGAGACCGCAAAGTGCCAGTAACTTTTGGGGACATTCATTTGAAACATGAGAGAGCGGGCAACATTAAGCAAGTGTCGGTTTTTCCGTTCGGCAACGCCATTTTGCTGTGGTGTGTACGCACATGATGTTTGATGGAGAATTCTGAATTCCGAGCACAAGGCCGCAAAGTCATGGCTAGTGTACACTCGAGCATTATCGGCGCGTAATGTTTTGATGGTGGTGTTGAATTGCGTACGTGTTTCAAGGACAAAGGCCCGAAAGACACGAGGAATCTCGGTACGATCGCAGAGTAAGTAAAGCCACGTTGTGCGAGAGTAGTCATCAATAAACGTAAGAAAATAGCGATAACCAGAAAGACTAGTAACTTTATAAGGACCCCAGATGTCTGAATGCACTAAATAAAAAGGAGCAGAGCTCCGGGTACAATGTGCTGGAAAAGAAGAACGCGGCTGTTTGCCAAAGATACATGATTTGCATTGAAAAGGATGCAGAGAAATATTTGGAAGAGCCCGCTGGAGTACCGGGAGAGGAGCGTGGCCAAGACGTCGATGCCACTCACTGGAGGAGACAGAAGATAGGATGGTGGGAGTGTCGTCGAGAAGGTAGAGCCCGCCCTGCAGTTTTCCCTTACCAATGGTAGTCCGCGTCCGCTGATCTTGTATGAGAAAAGAAGAGGGGGTGAATATGACAGAGCAATTTAGATCAGTTGTAAGGCGACCAACATACAGTAAATTTAACAGAGCCCGGAACATGAAGAGCTGAGCGAAGGGAGAGCGAGGGAGTGATGACAAGGTCAGCCGCGCCGGAGACGGGAACCGTTGCCCCATTTGCCACAGTGATAGACCTGTGATGCGGAGAATCCATGTACTTGGGTGACTGTTGTAAGGTAATATGATGGGTGACACCCGAGTCTAGAATCCATCGCGGTCTGGTGGATAAGCAAACAGTACCTGTATTGGAGGCGGTGGCGATGGAGGCAGAGGGCGGGTTGAGCAGCCCTTGCAGTTGCTGGAGCTGGAGACGAACAACCTCAAGGTCAGAAGGAGCGGCAGAGGTGTCTGCAGCAACCGCTACTGTCGGACGAGGAGGATAACCAATCTTCTTGTAGCAGGTCGCCGCATAATGACCGTCCTTGCCGCAGTAGGAACAAGTCGGACGACCCCGACCACCGCGCCCGCGAGAACCCGAACGGCCACCACGAGCGGTCGTATGGGTGGGCAGTAAGGGAGAAGGGGTGTGCTGAAGAAGGACGGAGGGCGAAGGCACAGGAGTATCAGGAGGCGGTGAAACCCAGAGGAGCATAGAGCAGACATCAGATAAAGAGGGTATAATGGAGGAGGCCAGAATCAGAGTGCGAATATTCTGAAGGTGAGGCGGGAGACGGGCAAGCATGATGGAAATACAAACAGCCTCTTTCTGAGCACGCTGAGTAGCATGGTCAGTGATAGACGGTTGATGTTGAATCCATGCCTCATCGAGAGTCTTTACACGAGCGACAAACGAGGTCATGTCCGAGGCCCCCCCCGTGTCGAGAGCCATAAGATCGGTGAGGATGTTGAAGGCTGTCTTTACTTGAGTACAGGGAATGCAATTCATCCCACATAGCTTTGGCCGTTTCGTGATACATGACCATCTGATATGGTTCGCCATGAAGAGAATTCAGGAGCCAGGCCTGAACACGGCCATCATTACGGAGCCATTCGTCGGTTGAAGGAGAAGAAGGAGCTTGATTGAGGTGATGCAATATGCCCTTGGCCTGAAGAACCCGGCGAATAGAATGAACCCAAGGGAGAAAATTCTTCTTCCCGGAGAGGGAGATAGTTGTAATCCGCAGCTCATCACGGATTTCAGGAACAGGTGTCGGGCACTCTGTAGAGGGGCTAGCCGCAGTAGAGTTACTGGAAGTCATGACGGAGAGAGACAGCAGAACCGGCGGACTGCAGAAGCGGACAGACACAGGAGCCCGCGAGAAGAAAGGGCAAACAAGGAGCAGGCCGCAGCCAGCCTGGGTAGTCCGCAGCGAGAAGAAAGGGCAGTCCACAAGGCAGGAAGACAAGCAGGCGACGAGCAAGGAGACCGCAGCGGATAAGAGTAGTCCGCGGCGGGAAGAACCAAGTTACCCGAGAGTCCGCGCGGGTAGGAAAAGAGCAAGTGACGAGTCGAGGCCGCGAGAAGAGAAGACAGGTCGCGGCTAGTGACCAGGAAGGAGGTCGCTCGATCACGGTGATAAAACACCAACAACAAGAATAGGCCACGACCAGAGACAACCACGGGAGCAGGCGAGAGGAGAGGGGAGGCCGCAACGGTCAAGGGAGATCGCGCAGAAGGCCGCGAGCAGCGAAGAGAAGAGACAGAGACAGAGACAGTCCGCGAGTTCGTTTTTGAAGCAGCGAGCAGAAGCAGTCCGCAAGGCCGCACAACGAGCTGGAGCAGGTCGCAACGGACTGAAGAAGAGAAGCAAGTAGGCAAGGAATAAGAGGAGAGGAGCTCGCGACGGACAAGAGGAGAGCCTGCTGCGGTTAAGGAGGAGGTCGCAACGGGAAGGAGAAGTCCGCGAGTAGATAGAGGCTCGAGCGGACAGAGGAAGAGACCGCGAGGTGAAAAACACAGGCCGCAAGGTAGGAGAGGAGCTCGCGGCGGACAGGAGGAGAGCCCGCAGCGGACACGAGAGGTGGGCCCCACGGGTCAGAGCAGAAGATGGCTATAAGAAGTCTGAGGAGGGTGGAACCACGGGGAGAGAGAGAAGAGAAGCGGATGCAGAAGGCAGTCCGCAGAAGCCCGCGGAGAAGGGGAAGAGCGGATAGAAGGCCGGGCTGTGCGGTTAGAACTGGAGAACCGGAAACAGGCCGCAGGAGGGCGGGCTGTGCGGTTAGAGAAGGGGAAGCCGCAGTAAGAGGACCGTTCCCTCTGATACCATGTAGAAAGAGCTCAAAACTTGTGTATATTTCTCAAGTATGTAAATACAAGGAGTGAATACAAATATATAGAAGAGAGAGAGAAGAGAAACAATCTTATACATGATGTGTGACTAATAAGAGAAGAATAAAAGAAACCAAAACATGGGCTTAATCCTAGGCCTTTTTATACGGGCTTTTCTAACAAGGACCATCTCTCATCTGCATACTTATGTGTGACTGAAGCATGAAAACAATTATGTATGGAGTTCTGTTGCATCTTTAAAATTGCACAGTAAACAGAACTGAAATTTCATTATTGTTTGATAATAGAGATTCATTGTTTTTTTGTTAGATTTACGGTTTATTAAGATCTTCATGGACATCCAACATGGAGTTTGCATATTCATGACAATGACTGCCTAACATGTATTACTTATAAAAAAATGTTTCTAACCCACTCTTTCTTTATATTGCAGCTACAAAAACTCGCGGATCTGCCATACTTTCACGGTGCCCTAAAAAACAAAAAGTAGTACTTTCAAAGGGGAATCATCTACTGTTCCTTGAGGTAATTTTCATTGTTGTTTTTTTCTGTTAATTTTCTTAATATGCATCTTCTGGTATAAAATTTTTTATATCTCAGTAATTGTTGGTATTGTTGATGTGCACTGATATTTGATGCCACGTGTAGGTTTTCCATTCTTAAATCTCATATGGTTTTATTAGTTTTCTTAGCATAGTTTAACTTTCTTAAAACTTATTGGATTTTTAGGTCATTTCTTATAATAGGGATTCAAGATTGAACGCGGGAGAATTAGATTCTAATTCTAACCTTATTATGCTCTGAGCACAAATTAAATTCTATTTGTAAACATTAATGAATGATAATTAGATTCTATTTCTTAACTTCATATGCTCTGAGGAGAAATCTTATTAGCTTTAATATTTGGTTTCAAAAACAGGGATTTATCTACGTTTGGATTTAAGAGCTGTACTTTTGGACTATTTCTATACTACAGTTTGTAGCTCGCCCCCGCGGGGCGGGCGAAGCCCGCCGCCGCGGGCCGAGTACTATCGCGCGGGCACAGGGGGGGGGGGGGGCGTGCATGATTTCAATTTTGTTTTTTAATTTCAATTTTTCATTTTTGATTTCTGTTTTCATCTTTGTTTTGATTTTAACTTTCAGTTTTGATTTTAAGTTTCAGTTTTGATTTTAGTTTTTATCGTTGATTCGAGTTTTTGGTGCTTTGTTTGAGTTTTCATTCTTTTGTTAAAGCTACATATATAAGCTCCTCTGGCTTGATGTGCTTCTCACTCTAAAAAAATATCTTTGCAGTCAAATGGATGAGCATGTTGTGGATGTTCATTGCCAGGGCATGAAAATATCTTTTCAGTTCCACCCTATTGTTCTCATCAGGATTTCGAGTTTTTGGTGCTTTGTTTGAGTTTTCATTTTTTGTTAAAGCTGCATCTATAAGCTCCTCTGGCTTGATGTGTTTCTCACTCTAAAAAAATATCTTTGCAGTCAAATGGATGAGCATGTTGTGGATGTTCATTGGTAGGGCATGATTTACTTTTTCTGAGCTATAAAATGATTTCAGTTTAGATTTTTACTTTCAGTTTGGAGTTTTTAATCTCAGTTTTATGATTTAGTTAGGAGTTCAGTTTTGATTTGAGTTTTTGATTTGAGTTTTGAATATCAGTTTTAATTTTAGTTTTCCATTTAAGTTTGGGATCTTAGTTTGAATTCCAGTTTTCAATTTCAGTTTTCATTTTAGTTTCAATTTTAGTTTTTTATTTCAGTTTATGATTTCATTTTGATTTTCTATTTCAGTTTTGATTTTAATTTTATTGTTGATTTTTAATTTCAGTTTTTCATTTTTGATTTCTGTTTTGATCTTTGAATTTGATTTTAGATTTCAATTTTGATTTTTGATTTCAGTTCCACCCTATTGTTCTCATTACAATTTCGAGTTTTTGGTGCTTTGTTTGAGTTTTCTATCTCAGTTTTGATTTCTGATTACAGTTTCTAATTTCAGACTTTCAATTGTGATTTCAATTTTGAACTTTGATTAGATTTTGGATTTCAATTTCAGATTTCAGTTAGATTTTTAAGTTCAGTTTTGAGTTTTTGTTTTCAGTTTGAGGATTTCAGTTAGGATTTCAAATCAAATTTGAGTTTAGGATTAAACTTTTGAATTTGATTTCATATTTAATTCCACGTGGTTTAGGCAAAAGTTTTCTAAACATAACTTAATTAATCATGGAGCACGACTCCTTCACTTCTAACACTATAATTCACTTCTTTGTGGGGGAGAGTTAAGCTCCCTTACATTGTTTTCATTTCTAAATGTGCTTTAAAGTTGATGAGGTATGCAGCAGTGAGGACGACATCTCCCCAATAAAATTTTGGGAGATGCATTGTGGACAATAGGCACCGAGCAACCTCCAACAGATGGCGATTTTTTCGCTCAGTAACGCCATTTTGAGCAGGGGAATACACACAAGTAGTTTGGTGTAGGATGCCATGATCAGCAAGGTAGCTCTCAAACTGTGAATCCATATATTCACGGTCATTGTCACTGCGAAGAATTTTAATGTGGGACTGAAATTGGGTAGAGATCATGGCATGGAATTGTCGGAAAACCGAAAACACATCGCTCTTGTGACGTATCAAATATAACGATGTAGTGCGTGAGAAACAATAAATAAATGTAACGAACCACGCACAACCGAAAATAGAAGGGAGCGAGCAGGGGCCCCAAATATCAGTATGAATAATAACAAATGAAATAGAACTAGGCAACGAAACATGTTTAAATGAAATACGATGATGTTTGTTGACACTACAGACATCACACACAAAAGACTAAAAAAAAACAGCAGACATTGCAGGAAACAACAATTTCAAAACAGAAAGAGAAGGGTGTCCCAGGCGACAGTTCCAGGAGTACAAAGGATGAACGGTGCTAGAATGAAGAGCTAGAGTAGAGGAAGCAGCGCCAGAGTCAAGCACATAGAGTCCATTCACCATGCTACCAGAGCCAATCACCTTCCCCGTCGTCACGTCCTGAAACACACAAGAAGACGAAAGAAAGGTCACAGAGCAATGCATGGAGTTGGTCAAATGACTAATTGAAAGCAGATTACGAGTAAAGGAAGACACGTGAAGAACAGAGGACAAGGTGAGGGAGGAGCAGGGGATGGTTCCCTTGCCAGCAATGGAGGAAAGAGAACCATCAGCAATGCTCACCTTATCACGCCCAGAAAGAGGAGTATAGGAGACAAAACCTGTAGAGGACACAGTCATATGATCCGTGGCCCCAGAGTCAATGACCCATTGAGTAGATGGAGAAGAAACAGCAGAATGAGCACCTGGCAGTCCCGTATGAGCATAGGAGGAAGAGGCAGAAGGCTCCGTAAAAAGACCATGCATCAGGAGTCGAAGAGCAAGCACCTCATCCGCAGTAAAAACACCAGGGGTGGCAGAGGCATCAGTACTAGATGAGCCAGGAGAAACATCGGCAGTAGCGTCAGTAAGATGGGCCGCACGGGATACAACATGACGACTACCTCCACGAGGCGGGGCTGCCCCGACCCCCTCTCGGGGCAGGGAACCCATGAAGCTTGAAGCATGTATCCCGAGTGTGGCGACTCTTGTCACAGTAATCACATATGAGATGATCCTTATCTGAGCTCCTCAACCTGGGATCCCGGGATGGACGAGTGCCAAGAAGGGAGGGGATGGTAGCAGCCAGAGCAGAGCCCTCTGGCACAGGGTCCGGAAGAAGGGTCTGACGACAATCAAACTCCTGCTGCACGATGCTATAGACCTCAGACAGAGAAGGGATCGACAGTCGCCCCAGAATCTGAGCACTGATCTGATCAAAGTCGCAGTGCAATCCATGAAGGAACTCAAATATGCGATTGCGGTCATACCTGACCCGAACCATCGCCTCATCAACAGGACTAACAAAGAAAAGAGGATCAAAATGATCATACTCTTGATAAAGCTGTGTGAACTCTAAGTAATACGCTGAAGGAGGACGGTCACCCTGACAGAGTAAGCTGATCTGGCGGCGAAGCTGAAATATCTGAGCAGCATTGCCGCGGCGAGAGTATGTAGACTCTGCACGACACCAAATAGCAGAAGCATTGTCAAGAAAGAGATAGTTGCGGGCAATGGACTCTTGCATCGAGTTGGTTAGCCAAGACATGACCAAGGAATTCTCGGATTCCCACTGCGGCCATTCAGAAGAAGTCCTATTAGGTTCCGTCATGTGGCCGGAGACAGCCAAAAAGACGCCGACTTTTAAGCGTCAGGGTAATAGAACGGGACCATGAGAGATAATTGGATTCATCAAGTCAGATAGTAGTTATCTGAGAGGTATCGTGATCGGTGGTTCCACGGTAGAAGACCGACGAAGGAGGACCACCAGAAAGAGGGGTCGGAGTACCACCGGTAGAGGGAGAGAGAGAATCCGCTCCACTAGATCCTATAGCACAAGAATAGAAATCCTGAGAGAAAGAGCAAGCCGGAATAGAAATCCGGAAAGGGAGGAAACCCAAGAAATTAGGGCATCAAGAGGCAAATGGAGCCATCAATCCAAGCATCACAAGGGCAGGAGGCACCGGAGGAAGCAATAGCACTATTCCGACGCAGTTAGAAGAGGCGGAGAGGAGCAGAAGAGGGCGCGGGCGACTGGGCGGCGACGGGATGGCGGTGTCGAGCGGAACGCGCGAACGGGCCGACGGTAGGAATGGAGCGCTGGCGCTAACGGGAGATCGGCGGGCTGACGCTAGCGGGAGACCGGCGGGCTGGCACAGGCGAGCGGGCAGTTAGGTCACGGGAAATCGCCGCGGCTCTGATACCATGTTGCGGGGAGAAAAAGAGCTTATTTCATTAAAGAGGCCCTCTATATATAGAGAACAAACAAAGGATAGAATCATAAAGGCTAATATTGCTAACACCTGGGAAGGGGCCTGATCCGGCCCCAGGGCAGGCCGGGCCAGTTTTTTTTTTTTTAAAGAAAATTAATAAAAAACCATAATACTTAATAAAATTATAAAATAAAAATGTGCAATAAAATTATAAATTTTTTTTATTAATATTGAACAAAAAAGAATACACTTTTACAATTTACATTAACTGAAAAAAATGAAATTTATTATTATTATCAATTTTAAATAAAGAAAATTATAAAATTATTAACTTAACAAATTACATATTTTATCGGGTGTGACACGCTTAATCAGCTCTTATATTCATTGCGTCCATCTCGTCTTCTATCTCCTCCGAACTCGCCTCTAAGGCTGAAATGTGATGTTTCCCCCTCGTAGCATCCAAATAGTCCTTGTAGTAGATGCAGAGTTCTAGTGATTCTTCGTTTAGCCGGCTCCTCCGGTCGTTCAAAGTCCTGCCACTAAGAGAAAAAACGGACTCCGAAACTACTGTACTAGCTTGTATTTTTAGTAAATCACGGGTCATATAAGCCAAAATATGATAAGTATTAACTTTACTTTTCCACCATTTTAAGATACCGAAGTTTTCGATCTCTTCCGTACTCATAAAATCGAGGAATTGTATTTTTGTATACAATCCTAATTCATTTAAACTATTAGATGTGCATGTTTTTTTTCTGAAAGCTAATTCTAAAATTTTATTTTTAAAAGAATCTGTTGTTCTGGGTATAGATATTTCTTCTCGGGGCTGCGGACCGTATAAATTATCGTAATAATTATAGGATTATGTAAAAAGTGAATTAAATTTTCAAATACCAACGCCGTCATTATCTACTAAACTTAAATTTAAGTCTAAATTAGTATTTATTTCGTCTATCAAATTTTCTACGCCGTCTACGTCGAATAGCGGATTTAAAGCGGCGACGTATAAAAACATGACTGACATTTCTTTATAATATTTTTAAAAAATTTCTTCCATTATTTAAATTAAAGGAAGCCACCCGTCGTGTTGCTGATAATAGTTAAATTTTTGTGAGATATCTAAAAAAATTTCAATTACTAGTGAACTAGTCGGATAATACACACCAGATAAACAAATAGTCTCCCGATAAAAACATTTTAATAAATCCATAAAATTTGATAGTACATCCCAATCGACATCAGTCAAAGCATAAGGATTTTTAAAAATATAATATTCCATAAGAAATGTTTTTTGTTGAAACGCTCTTTTTAACATTTTATATGTTGAGTTCCATCTCACAGACATATCAAATTGAGGTTTCAAATTTTTTTAGCCTTTTGCACGTACAAATTTTCTAAAATCTTGACTTTGTTGCTTAGTACAATAAATAACTTTTAGCATATTCCGAATTTTACTAATATATGGTTCCATAACAACTAAACAATCTTGTACCACTAAATTTAAAACGTGACAAACACACCGAGTGTGAAAAAACGCACCGTTTAACATTGGTTTTAAATTGCGTTTTAACCAATCTATCGCGACATTATTATTACTAGTATTATCAAAAAATACTCATTATTTTATCTTTAATTTTAAATTCTCGCACACATTTAATAATTATCTGATATATAGCTTTACCTCTATGCGAAAATTCAAAACCTTCAAAACATATTACACGTTTATTTGGCTCCCATAAAACGGGATCAATCCAGTGACACGTGATACAAATATAGGATAATCCTACTTTTATGCTACTACTCCAAACGTCACTCGCTAAACTCACATGTCCTTCGAAATTTTCAAAAATATTTAGAGACTGTTTTGCCTCAAAATATAATTTAAGTGTGTCACGCCTAATAAAAGATCTACTTACCCGTTGATATTTAGAACGAAGCCCTTCGTGTATGTATTTCGTCGCCTCCTCGTTGTCGTAGTGGCTGAACGCCAACTCACGTTTGATTATGTCTTTCACCTACGGTTCTCGTTGTTGAAGTTAATCGTACGTCCAAATTTGACCTGATGCTGAAATTTGGCCCTGACTGGACTCGAGAGCTTGTTTCGCAAGACTTAAGGTGTCTTGCCAGTGTCGAGTTACCAGTAAGGGTTAGCAACTTTGAGCATAATTTGCACCGCATCTTGAATTCGACGGCCCGACTTTAACCTTCTTAAAATGCTCCCAAACTGGCGTCGTACGATGATGTTCCATCACTACGACCATGCTTTGAGTTGACGATGCTGGCGTTGAGGAGGACGATGCTATGCGCGAAATTTAAAAAAAAAGAGTGAGTGAGAGTGAGTGAGAGAGTGAGAGAGAGTGAGAAAGTGAGAAAGGGCGAGTGAAAGAGTGAGTGAGAGAGAGGGAGGGGGTCGGCTGATAGAAGGGGGTGTTTATTATTAAAAAAAATATATTTTTTTAAAAAATAATATTAATATAGCCTAGGGCCTCCTAGGGCCTCCTAGGGCCTAGGCTGTACAGCCTAGGCCCTAGGCTGGCCGCCGATGCTATCAGCAACAGCTTTGCCGGCAGTTGGCAAAGCTGCCAGCTGCCGCTCTAATAAGAGCCGTTGGTAGACGACTCTTATAAGGGCTAGCCTAGGTAGGGACCTGGGCTGGGCTTCGCCTGGGACCGGGCAAGGGTCAGCCCAAAATTCGGGATTTGCCCGACCCGACCCAGACCGGGTATCGGGCCGGGCAATGGCTCCGTATCGGGGCCCTGTGAGGGCCCCGAGCATGGACTAGGCAACGATCGGGGTTTTCCCAGGCCGGGCCTAGTCGGGCTTTTTTCGGGCCGGGCTCGGTCTTTTTGGACACGCCTACCGGAGACCCCCGACGAACCCGCCGGGGATCTCCAGTCAGTCCGGCGGCAGCTCCACTGCCGGCAGTCGCAAAAAATGGCCCTCTGTTTTTGGCGGAAGAGAATATCGGGGTTGACAGGAGATGAAGGGAGGCGTTTTTTGGGGGAGTCAATATTCGTAGCCCAAATCTCTTAAATCGGACGGTCGGGATTGATTTTTTGGGACTTTTGAGCCTCAATTTGGTCCATTAAGTTTTTCTTTATAAAATATAGATATGTATAATAAGCAAACTTTGCGTTGCTACAGCTCGAATCAGTTCGTTACAATTGCTTTTCCGGTTTTGTCTCTGGCGTTTGTCCGATGTTGCTTGTTATATAAAAAAATTGTTTCGAGCCACTGCCAACGGCGGAGCCGGCATCGGCCTGACCGGAACCACCGCTGGGGTCGTCGGTGGCCTCGGCGGGGGGTCCGGTAGGCCGCCGCTGGCGGTGGCCTCCACCGTCAGGCAGAAAGGAGGTGGCGGAGGAAAGAGAGGGACATGCATGGAGAAGAACAGGGAAGCCGTTGGAAGCGGAGAAGCTGCAGGAGACATCGACGAAGAAGTCAGCGTTGCAGGGGTTGACGGAGAGGGCGGAGGAGCCGAGGAGAGCTTCGTGGAGATATTCGGAGGCAAAGAGATGGGCGGCACAGTCGAACTCCGGCGGGAGGTCGTGGACGTAGATCTTAACAAAGGAGAAGCAAGGGAGGGAGGTGTTTGAGGGAGCTTTCAGCGAGGATGGGGTGCAGGAGAGAGAGAATAGATAAGGGAGAACCAGAAGAGCCAACGGTAGGATTTTATGAGGTGGCGGATGGATTTTGCCGGGAGAATCCGGCGGGATGGTGGCTTCATGCAGGGCCGAGAAGTAGTTTTTGGAGTTGGACAATGATGATGGATTGATTGAGAGTAATTTTATTTTTGTTTTTCTAATTTTTGGTTTTTGGTTTTTTTATTTATTTATTTTTGGTTTTTAGTTTTTTTATAAATGTCAGAAGGTATAGGTTGTTACTAATGCTAACAATAATAGATATTAGGAAAAACCGAAAAATATACAATTCTATTAATCCACGCAGCGAAATTAAATGCATATTAATAAACAGTATTCATAAGAGGAGTGCCAAATGCCAATGTGGTTTAATTATCAGAGGTGTTGTAACAATATCTGGCTCATGCCAAATGAGTCACCCCGGCGGGGGTAGGCCTGAGGCGGTTCGGCAGGGCCAAATTGTCTTTCTCTAAGATACGAGCGTCTTCACGTAGCCCGTGCTCGATGCTCTCGGGGTGGGCTTCACCCGCCTCCGCACGGGCTTGATGCTCCGGGCGGCCTTCGGCCGCATAGAAGCGGACATCACCCGCTTCCACACAATCCACCAGCTCGGCGCTGCACCCACTACTCGCAGCCCCCTGGAGCCCTATGGTTTGATTTTGCATACGCGCTTCGGGGGGGGGGGGGAGGGGGCGCGAGTGGCGGATGCGGCGCCGAGCTGGTGGATTGCGTGGAAGCGGGCGATACCCGCTTCTATGCGGCCGAAGGCCGTCTAGAGCATCAAGCACGGGCGAAGTCGAGAGCATCGAGCACGGGCGTAGCCGGTGGGAAGATGCTTGTATATATATACTATATTAAAAGGATAAAACAATATTTGGTTAAACATTGCATCTCCCATTATACCCTCCCACGAATTGGTATTCACATCACCAGCTTCTTAAAAGTTCAATTTTTTGTTGAAAAACAGGGCATTTAGGTCTTCTCGCCGTCTCCCCATCAAGCCCTAAACGAAACTCCGCCTAAACCTAAGCAAACACCGCACTTCCTCCCGCATCTTCAGAGGGCCGCGCCCCCGCCTCCAACCTCCACATTCTTCCAACTGAGGAATCCTCCTTCGGCCACTAGATCGCCTTCATACCATCACGGGCCTCACAAGATCTATCTTTGAATCACCAGATCTCACAGGATCTATCTTTGAATCACAGGATCTCGGTAAGTACTCCATTTTCTCATCCTTTTAACTCTCACATTTTGATTTTTGATTTTGTTTTTGCACCTGTCGTCGTCTCCGCCTCTTACACCTTCTTTGGTACCCATATTGTACAAAAGATTACGCTGCGATCTACGACTGCGAGGACTTCGATCCATACGGTTTCACATCTCTTCTTCCTCGCGTTCTTTCCACCACCACACCATCGGTAAGTTTAAACTTTTGATTCCATTGGTAAGTTTTAGTTTTTGATTTCAGTTAATGATTCCAGTCTGACTTACGTCTTCAATTTCATCCGGGATTTAAAAATTCCGTTTACATTTTTGATTCACGTTCTTCATTCTAGATTTGGATTCTTGATTTTATAACTAAAAACGTTTTGAAGTACATCAAACAAAAAAAATTTAAAATAAGTAGCGGGCGGGCCGGAATTGTCGCGCTGTGCACAAGGGCCGGAGGCCCGTTCCTGTCACTCGTGTGTGCGTGCGTGCACACACACACATATATCCTAATTCCTACCATTCGCGGTGTGATGAAAAGAGCATCCTACCATCACTCAAGCCACGATGAGTATTATTGTTGCCTCACATAGCCCATGGTGGGACCAAGGGCATGACCACTATATTTATATTTTTTTCTTATTTTTGTGATAGCCCTCACCTTTCATTAGATCATGAAGATTAAAATCAAAGAGCTGAAATTATTTTGATGGTCTTAATTGAGGACCATGACAAATGAAATATTATTTTGATGGTCAAATATTTCAATAGTATAGATGTGTAGGTGCACAGTATTCAATTGAGACAGTACCCTACTGTCACTCGAACGATCAGTATTATTGTTGCATTTTGTTAGATAAGGAAGATTAAAATCAAAGGGCTAGATTATTTTGGATGGTCATACTTGAGGACCATGACAAATGTTTGAGATTATTTTCATAGTTACATATTTTTATTTATTGTGTGTATATATGCGTGTGCATGTGTGTATATATGCGTGTGCATGTGTGTATATATGCATGCGCATGTGTGTATGTAGGTTTATGTGTGTGTGTGTTTGTGTATGCACTTTCGGACAATCTTCCTCACAATAAGAGAAGACAAATGAAAGATTATTTTGATGGTCTTAAAGTAGAGAAGAGGTATAATTCTTATTTCGATACCCTAAACCGTGTAGAGATACATATTTATAGGATACACACCACGCGAACTAAAAAGGAAAACAATAATATAATAAAGACGCCTAAAATACGTATATTCAACTTATTCAACTCTCCCCCTCAAGATGCGAGGAGCGACGTGAGAGGTGTGAACAATGCGGTTCCTAGCTAAACGGCCGAGAGGCGTATCATAGGAAATAGAGCGAGACGGAAGAGATTAATAAGATGAGCAGCAGTCAAAACTGCATCACCCCAATACGACTTTGGAAGGTGCATTGCAATTAAAAGACACTGAGCCACTTCCAATAAGTGCCTATTTTTCCGTCCGACAACACCATTTTGAGAAGAGGTGCGGACACATGTGGTTTGGTGAATAATGTCATGGTCGGACAGATAGGTACCAAACGCTCCCCGATCATCATACTCCCCACCATTATCACTACGAAGCAAACGAATTGTGCCTTTGAACTGCTTCACAACCATCTTATGAAAGAACCGAAAGCAGGGAAGAACATCACATTTTTTTAATAAATATAACCACGTAGTACGAGAATGAAAAATCAATAAAGGTAACAAACCATTTATAGCTAGATAAAGACAACACTGAGGAGCGACCCCAAACATAAGAATGAATAACATCAAACAGAGTGAAACTAGGAAGAGAAACATGACTAATACTATGACGAACATATTTTGAACGATCACATGTGTCACACTTAAACGATTTAATTAAACAACTGTAAACAGGAAAAAGTTTGGTGAGATATAAATGAGAAGGGTGGCCAAGGCGCAGATGCTAGCACTAGATGTCGTGGGAGGTAGGAGCCCTGGTGGTGGAAAGAGCACTGGAAGATAACGACTGGTTCAGCAAGTACAGTACGCCAACGTTCCTACCACTGCTAAGCGTCTGCTTCGTATCCAGATCCTGAAACACACAAACATCATGGTAAAAGGTTACAGAGCAATTTATAGTAGTTAAGTGGCTTATGGAGAGAAGATTGCGAGTTAAGGGTGGCCAAGGCGCAGATGCTAGCACTGGATGTCGTGGGAGGTAGGAGCCCTGGTGGTGAAAAGAGCACTGGAAGATAACGACTGGTTTAGCAAGTACAGTACGCTAACGTTCCTACCACTGCTAAGCGTCTGCTTCGTATTCAGATCCTGAAACACACAAACATCATGGTAAAAGGTTACGGAGCAATTTATAGTAGTTAAGTGGCTTATGGAGAGAAGATTGCGAGGAAACGAAGGGACATGCAAAATCGAAGAGAGTGATAGGTCGGGGGAACAGGCAACGGTTCCTCTGCCAGCAATAGACGACAGGGAACCATTAGCGGCACTAACCTTATCACGACCAGGGAGAGAAGTATAGGAGGTAAAACCTGAGGCAGAGCCAGTCATGTGATCCGTCGCATCCGAGTCGATAATCCACTCAAAAGGGGATGAAGACATGGCGTGAGAACTGAAGATACCTGAAGTAGCAAACGCAATAGTCCATCTCTCTCTCTCAATTAATCCTCCTCACAACGAAAGAATATTTAGAGCCGCCTCTACAAGCTTACCGTTTATTGATATTGCATTTTTATTTAGTATTGTTTCTTTTATGGATATGAATTATAATCTTCAAACATCTTATATCAGCCTTTTATGCTATGAATAGTCGAAAAAAAAATCCTCCACCATTGTTGAATTCCAGACATATTTAACAGTGAAGTTTACTAATAAAATCCCAGTCATTCATACATGCAGATATTTTTAACATAAAAACTGGGTTCAAGTAAGACTCAAATTAGAATGATTTCTAGTTTAGTTGGGTTGACTCAAATTAACAAGTTACTAATAAAAATTTAAGATTCTGAGTCAACCTAAACTCACAACTTCACTCGATATCATCCATAGTTATTGGATAGACGGAACTAAAAAACAGAGAAGGGCTTCAAATTTTTACTAACCTCAAGTTGAGAGTGTTGAGATTGGGACATGCTAGATCCACTTCTTTTAAATTTGCGGACAAGTTCAGATTCAACTTCGCTAAATGGAAACAGGACGCCGTTAATGGTATTACAACTTTCTTAAGATATGGGCACCCGGTGCAGTTGAGAATCTCGAGAAGATGGTCTGTCTTCGCACAAGATATACCATCACTTGAGGCCAAAGGAAGAAAATTGGACGATGTACCACGGATCAAAGTCTCAGTGGATTGGAGTCCACTTTCATCCCAGACAAGCTCATGCATATAAACACATCCGTTTAAATTCACACTGACTAAATTTGCACAGTAAGCAAGAAGATCTACAATTGCAGCCTGGCTAATGGATGAATAAGACAGATCCAGCTCACGAAGGTGAGGAAGCGCACCTCTGGTATAAAGAGAATCCAAAGATGAGTCGCTTAGGTACTTGCATGCTGAAAGTTTCAAGATCTGAGGATAATAACAAAATTTAATATTGGCTATTTGTATAGTCAAATGAAAGAAAGATAGATGCAAATGCACTTCATAGTCTGCTTGAATAAGAATAGATACAACAATGCAGCTACTTTGTAACTGGAAAGACCTTATTCAATTTGAATTGTTGAATATAAAAAATAAGAAGAATTATTGCAATTACGGACAGCTTTTCCAAAGAATACAAATCAGTATTTAAATACTAAAATTTAAAGCTTCTTTGTGACAATTTCTTAAGTTCAAGAGCTGTAGCATGAGCCTTTATTTCACCGCAAGTGTTTGAATCTCATAGTTGAAGTGAGTCATTACAATAGAGATCATTACAAGGGTCGTTTATTAGGGACTCACCTCTAACTTTGTATAATTACATGGACACCCCTCTCTCTTTCAAATTACCAAAACCTCCCTCTACTTTTACATTGCTAACATACATGTACAAAAAAAATCCCATGGAGGGATCATGCAGGGGGATTTTATGTACACATATGTAAGCAATGCAAACTTAGAGAGGTGGTTTTGATAGTTTTGAAAGATACAGGGGAGGGTCATACGATTATGCAATGTTGGAGGGGAGTTTCTTGCTGTAATCAAGTTCAGTGTCTAGATGGGTAATGGTTAAGTGATTTAACCGACCAACTAGTCTCCTATATTTTCCGGCATCCAATTACACTGACTCAGCCCCTTGTCACAGGCTTGTATCACGGATCATGTCAAAAGATGGGAAGGAACGAAGGAAGAGAATGCGGATTTTCTCAGATGGTTGTATCCCTTGATCCTCTATATTGAACTGTGATGAAATCAAGTTGGCACCTTCAGGGGCGGATTTAGGGGGGGGGGGGGGGGGGGGGGGGGGTCGGCGGGGGACAGCTTGACCCTATTCAGAGAATGTTTCCATCCTCTATCAAACTATGTTCATCAACACTCTAACCTCGAGGACAAGATTGTTCCTCAAAGAATCGGGCATGATAAAACCACTCTGTCGCTCCTTATGTCTTCAGTGCCCTTCCATAAAGTGCTGAAATTCTTTGTCGAGCTCATGTTTGCTGATATTACAACACCGAGAACCAGCCTTACAAGATCATTTCCGGAGTATATAGTCAAGCGCAAAGCTCCTTTATTGCGAACCATTAAAGCAATATTTTAATGTTTTATGACAATTAAAATTAATTAAAAACCTTTTTGTAAACTTGATTATAGACACTATACAAACAAACAAAAAACCTTATAACCTAGTGGCATAGAAGAAATAAAACCTTTAACCTTTTTTTTTCTCATTTTTATAACCTCCATTTTAAGAGCTTCTCTCTTGCTCTAAAAGTAGTTTAAAACACCTCTTAAGTAGGTAAAATCTCCTAAGAGATATAGTAAGATTTATGAGTTCAAGTGAAAAATATAATATTTGTTTGATGACCATTGGGTCCTGAGAGTAAGACATTAACCTGATGCGAAGCGGCCGCCACATGTTATTATTAGTTTATGTTAGTCATGGGCATTTTTGTAATTTGTATTTCCCCCACCCACCTATATATATGAGTGGTAGTTTCTTTAGATGGGTATTGACTCTCTTGGAGAGTGGAGTGTCAAGGAAGACCCAACCTCCGGATATTTGGCGAGAATTCGTTCTCGATTGTATCGTTTTATTGTTTAATGTAATGCAATTTCCATTTTTCTATCAATTGATCCGACCTGCTCTTGATTAGGGTTCTGTCGAGCCCTAATTCCTCCCCGCCTCCTTCCATTACCACGAGCCAGGCCTCCGCCGCACTCGATCCAACGATCTGGCCGCGTCTGCTATCTGTTCTAGCGAGTTTGATTCTGCACGCCACACACACATCATTTCCCTGTTCGATCTGCCGACTCCTTCGATCACCGCTTCGCCAGGGCTCCGTTCCGCCTCACTGATCTGCTCGCCGCGCACAACATTCTAGCGCCGCCGATCGCTTCTAGCCCCGTCTCTGCGGTCGATCCTCCCCGCCGCCGACTCCTACCATTCCAACACTGCCGACTACTGCCAGCCCCGTCTTCATTGAGTCCAGAGCCGTCAACCTCCGCCAACACCTCCTACATCCTGCTCCGCAATCGGCTTCTCCTTCGAACAACTCCGAGCGTTTCCATCTGTTTCTAGTGGAGTTTTTCGCAGCGTACAACCTCGTTAACCGCCGCCAGCGCCCTCTCCAACCCGCTACGCCTCCAGTTGGCGCCTTCCAACACGTCCTAACATTTCCATCGACTTCCATTGGCCCTCTACCTTCATCACCACTGTCCGGAGATCCTCCTGCACCTTTGAAGGCCTTCCAGCAGCCACTCCTCTTTCTCGCTACCTTTCTCCGTGTTCGGCCACCCTCCAACAACTATCACTACCTTTCGACGGTCCTTGCCGCGGTTCATGCCCAAAAATCGATCTATGGCCCTCCACACCGACGAGAACACCTCCACCACGACAACCTCGGGCTCTCAGCGCATGGATCACATCGAAGCTCAGCTGGCAGACCTCACGCTCCTCCTTCGAGGACTTACCATGATAGTTAATTTCCCTCCGACCTCTCCTCCACCGCCACCAATTCAACATGTTCCCACCCACATGGGGTTTTTGCACCCCACGTCAGACAGTGCCACGACCCACCTCCGCCGGATTGAGATTCCGGTGTTCGACGGCACCGACCCCCAAGAGCGGATCGCTCGCGCCGAGCACTTCTTCGACCTGCAGGCCACCCCCGCCGACCAGAAGGTACCTGACATTTCTCGGTCCACCTTAAAGGAGAAACTCCTCTGCCACTACGACAACTGCCAGGCGGGTAACGCCTTTGAGCGCCTCAGCTCTGCCCTCCAGTCTGACTCTGTGGCAACGTACACTGACGAATTCATCGCGGTCGCTACGCATGTTCCCGACCTGTCCCCCGACCAGTGGAGACCACCACTTAGGCTATTTTCTGGCAGGTTTGCACCCCCACCTCCGTGCGCATCTTCGGGTCCACAAACCGACTACTCTTTCCCGCGCGATGGAACAAATTAGGTTTCTTGACGAGGAACTCTACCCAGCCCCACCATCCTCCGCGACACGGCCGCCCCCACCGCCACGGCCACTACCGCTTGTGGACCCCACTGCCACCTCTTCCGCCTGTGGACCCTCTGCCCCCACCTGGGCCCCAGATTTTGACTCCACCTCCACTTCCGCCAGCTCCACGGCCACCGGCCCCCCGATGGCCCCATCATCTGTCTTACCAAAAAAAAGAAGAGTTTCGCCGCAAGGGCCTCTGCTTTTGCTGCCAGCAACCATTCTCGCCCACCCACGGCTGCCCTCAGGAACCTATGTGTATTCCTGGGAACTGAAGATACTGATCCCGACTCTGGGGAACTGGATCAGCTAACGCTTTCTGACGACACATTTGACCCTTGACCTTGAGTACAAGGTCATTTTTCCGGCGGGACGTGATGATACGAAGCATCTGCCACATGCTATTATTAGTTTATGTTAGCCATGGTCATTTTTGTAATTTGTATTTTCCCCACTCACCTATATATATTAGTGGTAGTTTCTTTAGATAGGGACTTTTGAAGTCTAGGGTATTGGCTCTCTTGGAGAGTGGAGTGTCAAAGAGGACCCAGACTCCGAATGCTTGGACAAGAATTTGTTCTCGATCGTATCATTTTATTGTTTAATGTAATTCAATTTTTGTTTTGCTATCATAACCGCAGATACAGTTATATGAACAAACAAGTGCATTAATGAGTACACGACATTATCTTATTCATTCACCTAGTATTATAAATTTTTGAATAGAAAATAATTAGAACTCACCACTAGCTGACAACAACTATCAAAAACAGGCTGCAAATTCATCAAAAATGTGTATGATAAATCAAGCTGGGTGAGAGACTGAAGTGAAATCAACGAAGAAAGCCCATCAAAATCTATTGACAAGCATGATGATAGGATCAGAGATTCAATCTGTGGGCATGAAGCTGCTGTACTGGATAACGAGGCATTCGTAAATTGCCTGCATACAGTCAGGCGGCTCTTTCAAAACCTATTCATGTCAGAAAAAAAAAATACAAAATAAGGCATACTGAAAAAGTCCCACCTACAGAAAGAAGCATCCAAGGATGTAAGATTTGGACAACTGATGAACGCCTGAGATAGCCTGCCGCATCCCTTCAATTCCAATACTGACATTTTTGGTGCCTCAATCTTTAGAACATTTAGTTTTGGGCATATTCCCAAATTTAAATTTTCAAGACCAACCTGCAAAATTCTCAATTGTTCAGACTGTTCAAAAAAGCCATAAAGCATGGCGATAACAAGTCTTTGTTATGTTACTCGAGCTTCAAAAAATGTTGCCTACATATTTAACAAGAAATATCATCCTTTAATACTTTAATGCAAATAAATTGGGCAGTTACTGAAAAATAATTGGAAGATATAAAAATAATATATAAGCTAGGTAGAACAAATAGTTGAATCATATAAAAACATGTTGTAAAGGCCCACTACAAAGGCTCATATTATTTCTTCTTCTATTGCCCCATGCCTCTAATATTGGGTTAAGGTCACTTTTGGATATATAGAGGCGTCATATAATAATTTTCTTCAAAATAATATATTCTTCTAGTTCTCAAGTTGATATTAGAGCAAGGTGATTTTTTTCCATGTTCCCTCATTTAACTGTTTGCGCACTATTCACGGTAGCTCCATGTTGTGCGATCCATTCTACAAGAGTCTGCAAGCTCCGGTCTCTGCCTCAATGTGAACCCGAGTGTCTGCAAGCTCCACTCCGGAGAGCTCCCCTCAAACCTTGCTGCGAGCTCTGCCTTTCGCTGCACCCTTTGCTATCGCGAGCTTTTACTCGACGCAAACACCGCGAGCTTCACTTTCACTGCACCCTTCTTTGCACCCTTTTTGCCGCTACAATCTCCTGCTTGTCACACACTCTCTGTTGCGAATTCCTGCTTGTCATGAGCTTCTTGATGCGAGCTCCTGCTTGCCACAGTTTGCTCACAACAAACTCCATAAGCGTTCTGCTATCACGAGCCGCGAGCTCCTAGCAGACCCTACCACAAGCTCTGATCTGCACATTGGAGTATCTAAATGACGGTCTCCTCAAATTCGAGTGTTCAGCCCCCCTCTCCTAGTACAAATCCTCCGGGTAATGATTATCCACCGACCCGTGATTTGTCCGTTTCCTTCAGGATTACCATCATGCCTTTGGAACATTCCAAATATCTTGAATGGTCCCGGATGGCGCAGCATATCACATGCAATCAATAGTTGTATGGGTACATTGATGAGACCATTGTTTAACATCCCAGTACTGATGCATCGTAGCAGAAGTGAGATGTTGACAACTCTCTCATGGTTTTGTAGCTTCTCCACTAAATTCATTAGTCTCTCATAGTTGTGCACTGCCTTTGAGATATGGACTCGGGCTCGGGAGACTTTGATCGATATCATTCATCACGTGTGGGTCGTTGCCCAATGGGCCCCTCACATTTCTATTCTTGCAGTAGATGTTGATCGGATCTGTTAAGCACTAACTAAAGGAAGAACTAAGAGAAGAGAAAGTAGAGAGAAGTAGAGAGAAGTAGAGAGGAATTAGGGTTAGGGTTGGGAGAGAAGAGAATAACCTGAATAATCCTTTGCATAAACCTCCAAAAGAGAGGGGTCCGGGTATTTATACCCCCGGACCCAAGACCGGCCAGCCAAGGGGGCCGGCCGGCCCCAATGGGGCTGAACCCGGCGTGGTTCAGCCCCCCCGAGCCCATATATTCAAGAGGAGGGGGCTGAACCCATTGGTTCAGCCCCATTATTGTCATGCACCCGCCGTTGCCGCCGTTTGTAATGTTGTCCGAACAATCTAGCCTCGTCCGGGGGCTTAACATTCCCTTCCCCATCAAAAGCCAGCTTGTCCCCAAGGTGGTAATCGGGGTAAAGCTCCCGGAACTCCAGCAAGTCGACCCAAGTATTGTGCTCTGCGGAGAGATCCTTCCATTTGACTAACAGCTCTGGACAGTACGCTGTGCCACGACGTTTCCATTTGATCAACAGTACCTCCTCCGGAATCGGACGGAGCTCGCCCCCACTAGTAGTCTCGGGCAAAACGGGAAAGACCGGAACAACATCACCCAACTTCCGCTTCAACAGGGAGACATGAAAGGTAGGATGGATCCGGGAGGTCGCTGGTAAAGCCAAGGTATACGCAACCGGTCCGACCCGCCGCGTGATCTGAAATGGTCCATAGTAGCGCGGTGCCAGTTTCTGATTTGTCCGCTGTGCCACAGACAACTGGCGATAAGGACGAAGTTTGAGGAAAACCTCATCCCCCACCTGGAACTCGCGCTCTGTTCGATGGCGATCTGCCTGAGCCTTCATACGATCCTGTGCCGCCCGAAGATTCTCCCGCAAGGTGGCGAGGGTCCGATCACGATCACGAAGCGCCCGATCAACTGCTGCAACTGCGGTACTACCGGGCTCATAACTGCTCAAGGAAGGAGGTGGCCGCCCATAGACGACCTCAAAGGGCGTGAGTTTACTAGCCGAGTGATAAGAAGTGTTGAAGCAGTACTCCGCCCAATGTAACCAGCTGGTCCATGTTCGCGGCTCATCCATCACGAAGCAGCGAAGGTAAGTCTCGACGCCCCGATTTAAGACCTCTGTCTGGCCATCGGTCTGGGGATGGTGGGCCGTGCTGAAACGTAAGGAGGTCCCCTGCAAACGGAAGAGCTCTGTCCAAAATCTGCCAACAAAAGTAGGATCTCGATCGGAAATGATCGCCCGGGGAATCCCATGCAATCGAACAATCTCCCGAACAAATAAGACCGCAACCGACTCAGCTGTGTAAGGATGGCTCAGAGCAAGAAAGTGCCCATACTTGGATAACTTGTCCACCACTACCAATATCACTGATTTACCCTTCGACTTGGGCAGCCCATCGATGAAGTCCATAGAAACCGTATCCCAGATCTGATGCGGAATCTCTAAGGGAGTGAGGAGGCCGGCCGGAGAAGTAGTCTTATATTTCTGCCGTTGGCACACCTCACACTTCTGCACAAACTCCTGAATGTCACGACGCATCCCCTTCCAAAACACGTTGGCCCGAGCCCGCTGAAGAGTGCGAAGAATGCCGGCGTGACCCCCTGTCGGCGACGAGTGAAACTCATGCATCATCACCGTCCGCCAAGCTGACTGAGCAGGAATGACGACTCGCCCCTGATAATACAGCCGGTCATTTTGCAAATGATAACCTGGGGCTACCTCACGATCCTGTCGCAGGTTTTCCACAATAGCCCGTAACTCGGGATCTCGCTGCACCGCGTCCTGAATCTCATCCACCGAATCCAACTGAGGCCCGGAAATGTGCGCCAAGGCCCCCTCGGGTAAGCATGAGAGGGCGTCAGCCACCCGATTGTCCTTCCCGGGCCGATACTCGATCACATAATCATATCCCAACAACCTGGTGACCCACTTTTGTTGAAGGGGGAAGAAATCCGCTGCTCCAAAAAATGCTTCAAGCTCTGATGATCGGTCCGTATCGTAAAGCGACGCCCAAGCAAGTATGCCTCCATAGGGCCACCGCATGAATAACCGCCAGCATCTCCTTTTCATACACTGAGAGTCCCAGGGTTCGGGGAGCCAAAGCCTTACTGTAGAAGGCGATCGGCCGCCCCTCCTGCATCAAGACCGCCCCCACTCCCACGCCAGAAGCATCTGTCTCGACCACAAACGCTTTAGTGAAATCCGGAAGTGCCAACACTGGAGTCGTCGTCATCGCCCTCTTGAGCGCCTGGAAGGCGGTCTCTGCCTCCGCGTGCCACGCGAAAGCATCCTTTTGTAGCAGCTGTGTAAGTGGCCTAGCAATCTTCCCATAGTCCCGTACAAAGCGTCGGTAGTAACCAGTGAGGCCTAAGAACCCCCTCAGCGCCCGAATGGTCAGGGGTCGTGGCCAAGAAAGCATACTCTCGATCTTCCGTGGGTCTGCCTTCACCCCGTCAACGGAAACGAGGTGCCCCAAGTACTCCACCTCATGTTGTCCAAAAGAACACTTGGACCTCTTAGCATATAACTGATGTTGCCGGAGAGTAGAGAAAACCTGAGCCACATGACGTAGATGATCCTCCCAAGTAGCACTGTAGATCAGAATGTCGTCAAAAAAGATCAAGACGAACTGTCGCAGGAATGGCCGAAAAATCTCATTCATATTGGCCTGAAAAGTAGACGGCCCCCCCCGTTAATCCATTTGCCATCACTAAGAACTCATAGTGACCGTCATGAGTCCTGAAGGCCGTCTTATGCACATCCTCCTCCTTCATCAGAATCTGATAGTAGCCAGATCGCAGATCCAGCTTCGTGAACCGAGTCGCCCCATGCAACTCATCCAGCAGCTCCTCTATCACGGGAATCGGAAACTTGTCCTTCACAGTAACACTGTTTAAGGCACGGTAGTCTACGCAAAAACGCCAAGATCCGTCCTTTTTTTTAACCAGAATAATCGGTGCAGAGAAGGAACTGGTACTAGGTCGTATGATGCCTGCATCAAGCATCTCTTTCACACTGCGCTCGATCTCTGCCTTCTGTATGTAGGGATACCGATACGGACGGATGTTGGGCGGTTCAGCCCCAGTCTGCAACACAATCTGATGATCACGGAATCGTGAAGGTGGAAGTGTACTCGACTCCTGGAAGATGTCATCATACTCCTCTACTAGCGCCCGCAACTGGTCCGGCACCTGTGTCGATCCATCCTCGTCCGACCTCACCCCCAACAGAATCGCCATCAAGCTACTGGACTCCTCAAGCTGCTGTAAACTGCGAAGGGAGATTTCTTTAACCGGGGAAGATCTGAGCCCTTTCAAACAGAACTGTCGCTCGCCCTGCAAGAACTCCATCGTCATCTGATCCCAATCAAAAGTGACCCGCCGCAACTGCTGCAACCACTGCACTCCCAGCACCATATCTGAGTCCCGAATCGGTAAGAGGTAGACATCCGTGCACCCCACATACCCCTGCATCCGAAGCTCCACCCCCTTCAACACTCCTTGGCACTGTAACTTGCTGCCATCCGCAACCATGACCTGGAACGCCGCTCCCGTGTCAATCCCCTGCCCCACCTTCTTTGCCACATCTGGGTGAATAAAATTATGAGTACTCCCGCTGTCTACCAGAATCGTCACCCTCTCCCGCCGAATCCGTCCAGCCAGCCGCATCGTAAGCGGAGGTGGATGGCATCCCTCCATGGCATGTAGGGAGACCCCCAATTCCGTCAAGTCTAAGTCCCCCCCAGACTCCAACTCCTCCTCTGGGAAAACGTCCTCCTCGAGCTGCTCCTCCTGATGCAACATAAAGACCTGTACCTTCTGGCACTTGTGACCGGGCACAAACTTCTCATCACAATTAAAGCATAAGCCCTTCTCCTTCCGAGCCGCCAACTCGCTCCAAGACAACCGAGTCACCGTCGGTTTGGTACCCGTGGGTTGCTCCCGTCGTGCTGACGTGGCAGGGCCGAAAGCCGGTCTACTAGTGATACGTGCCCGCTGCTTGTTGAACCTTTCCTCCTGGATACGCGCCAACGTAATGGCATGGTTCAAGGAACGGGGCATGAGTGCCTGCACCTCATCTCGAATGTGCTCCTTGAGACCAGATATGAAACAGCTGTAAAGTGTCCTCTCCGGCCACTGAACCCGATTTGCCAGCTTCTCAAACTCAGTACGATACTCCATCACCGACCCTTTTTGCCGAAGCTTCTGAAGGAGGGACTCAAAGTTCTCATACTCCAGTGGACCAAATCGGGCCGTAAATCCTTCCACGAACTCCCCCCAAGGCGCGTACTCCCGTCCCCGCAGGAACCATTGTGTCCATTGGAAGGCGTCATCCTTCAGATGGAAGGACGCTAGCTGCACCCACTGCCCTTCAGGCACCTCCTGGTACTGGAAGAATAATTCAGCCTTTTGAATCCATTCCAAGGCGTCACCGCCCTCGAACTCCGGAAAGTACATGCGAGTTAATCCAGGGGTCAAACGTTGTGTCCTTGGACCTCCATCCCGTCTTGCGTGTTCCCCATGTTCAAATCCGCCGTAGCCGTGCTGTTGTCCTGCTCCCCAGGGAGGAAATTGCTGCTGCCCGCCCCAACCTGGGCCCAAACCGGCCATTCCGGGTGGCCCAAATCCACGTGGAGGAGGAAGGAGTCCCCCCCTTGGCTGGCCGGTCATGTCGGGTGGCCGTCGGAGCCCGAAAGGCTCATCCCCGCCTCGGCGCCACTGTTCCGGGCCCGATCCGAAGTCGCCGAAGGCCGCTGGTGCAGATCCCGCCGGAAACAGCCCCGTCGGCCCTCCAAAACCCGCTGCCAGGCCCGCCGGAGGTCCTTGGGCCGCCGACGCGCCACCTCCTGCCGCCCCGAGCCACGCCAGGCGGAGCCCCTCCCGCAAGCCGCACGGCCGCCACCCCTTCCGCGAGCCGTGCGGAAGCCGAAACAGCGGGATCGGCCCCCGATCCGCCCGATCCGGCCGAGTCGTCGGTCACCGGCGCTTTCCCTTTCAATAGGGTCTTCAACTCTTCCAATCGGGCTTCCAACCGCCCTTCTAGGGCCGCCATCGAATCGGTTAAGCCAACCACATTCTCCTCTAGGGTTTCAATCCGCGAGGACTCCTCTTGATTCCGAGTGTTCACCATGGAGAGAATCGGAACCTCTGATACCAAATGTTAAGCACTAACTAAAGGAAGAACTAAGAGAAGAGAAAGTAGAGAGAAGTAGAGAGAAGTAGAGAGGAATTAGGGTTAGGGTTGGGAGAGAAGAAAATAACCTGAATAATCCTTTGCATAAACCTCCAAAAGAGAGGGGTCCGGGTATTTATACCCCCGGACCCAAGACCGGCCAGCCAAGGGGGCCGGCCGGCCCCAATGGGGCTGAACCTGGCGTGGTTCAGCCCCCCCGAGCCCATATATTCAAGAGGAGGGGGCTGAACCCATTGGTTCAGCCCCATTATTGTCATGCACCCGCCGTTGCCGCCGTTTGTAATGTTGTCCGAACAATCTAGCCTCGTCCGGGGGCTTAACAGGATCATCATCTAGATGATGGATTCCACGGTTACGTCCGGAGCACCGAGGGATTGATTCCAGCTATTCTAGATTTCAGTTGTGTGCTACTATGGTAGTAATTTTATGTCATTTTTTGCATTTAATAAACTAGACATTATCTCTTTTTTTGAATCTTGCATTCTTCACGCTACACCTTGTTCCTAAGCTTCAAGATCCATATGTGCCTCAGGCCCTCAACGTATCTTTAATATGGATTGTGATAGGAAGAAGAAGGGGGAGAAAGAGATCTAAAGGGAAAAACTAGAGAACTAGGGTTGAGGAGGAGAGAAGAGGGAAATACCTTGAGATATCTTGCCGGCCGGTTCACTGAGTGGGGGCTGAACCAGATGGTTTAGCCCCGTTGTTGCTTGCCGACTCCTTGCGCCTACGAACATATTGATGCCCCGAGAAGCGTAATGACGGCGTAACATTCCCCTCCTCATCAAGAACAAGCTTGTCCCCAAGGTAGTAGTCGGGGTAAAGCTCCTTGAAGTCCAGCAAATCCACCGAGGAATTGTGCGCCGCCGAGAGGTCCTTCCACTTGACCAAGAACTCGGGGCGGTACTCAGCGCCTCGCCGTTTCCACTCGAGCAACACAACATCCTCCGGAAGTGGGCGAAGCTCGCCCGCACTGGTAGCCTCTGGCAGAAAAGCACTCGGTTGGACATTGGCACCAACCTTTCGAGGACACATGAAAAGTTAAGTGAATGCGGGAACCCATAGGCAGTGCCAACTTGTAAGCCACCGGCCCCACCCTACTAAGTATACGAAAGGGGCCGTAATACCGAGGAGATAACTTCTGATTCAGACGATGAGCGACTAACAACTGTTGGTACGGTCGGAGCCTGAGAAACACTTCGTCGCCCACTGCAAACTCCCTCTCCTTGCGATGCTTGTCCGCCTGAACCTTCATGCGATCCTGGGCAAGGCGAAGGATCTTACGCAGGGTTGCTAACATGTGATCCCTGTCACGAAGAGCCCGATCAACCGCCAGCATGGTCGTGTTGCCCGACTCATAGCTGCTCAGAGTAGGAGGGGGCAGTCGTAAACAACCTAAAACGGGGTCATCCTGCTGGCGGAGTGGTAGGAAGTGTTGTAGCAATACTCGGCCCAATGCAATCACCTCGGCCAAGTCTGGGGCTCGTCCATAACAAAACAACGGAGATAGGTCTCCACGCCCCGATTTAAGACCTCTGTCTGGGGGTGATGTGTTGTGCTGAAACGTAGACATGTCCCTTGCAGTCGGAATAGTTCTTGCCAAAAATTGCTCACAAAAGTGGGGTCCCGGTCAGAGATGATAGCACGAGGCAGGCCATGCAAGAGGATAATCTCCCGAGCAAAAAGAGCGCCGACAAATTCGCCGGTATATGGATGGCTCAAAACAAGGAAGTGGCCGTACTTGGAGAGTTTGTCAACCACCGCCAGAATCACGGATTTTCCTTGAGACTTGGGCAACCCGTCAATGAAATCCATCGACACCGTATCCCAAATATGCTGCGGAATCTCGAGAGGCACAAGCAGTCCTGCCGGCGAGGTCGTCTCGTACTTCTGACACTGGCAGATCTCACATTGCCGCACAAATTGCTATATGTCGCGGCGCATGCCGGGCCAAAAAACATTTGCTCGCGCCCGTTGAAGGGTACGTAGCACTCCCGCGTGGCCGCCTGTCGGTGAAGAATGAAACTCGTGCATCATAACGATTTTCCATGCCGAGTCCGGAGGAATAACCACTCGGCCATGATGGTAAAGGCGGCCATTCTGAAGGTGATAGTCGGAGTCCACGGTCTCACCGCGCTGCAAAGCCTCCACCAGGGTACGTAAAGCGGAAGTTCGCATCACTTCCTCCTGTATATCATCCAGGGAATCCACTAGTGGCCCTGTGATGTGAGCAACAGTACCCTCAGGAAGGCGAGAGAGAGCGTCAGCCACCACGTTGTCTTTGCCTCTCCGATAGGTAATCTCATAATCATAACCCAAAAGCTTGGTGACCCACTTTTGTTGAAGAGGAGAAGAGACCCGTTGATCCAGGAAATGCTTCAAGCTCTGGTGGTCGGTGCGAATTTTAAAATGTCGGCCTAGCAGGTATGGCCGCCACACAGCCACCGCGTGGATGATAGCCAACATTTCCTTCTCATAGGTGGACAAGCCCATCGTGCGAGGGGCCAGTGCCTTGCTGTAGAAGGCTAAGGGTCGACCCTCCTGCATCAACACCGCACCAATGCCCACCCCGGAAGCGTCGGTTTCCAGCACAAACTCCTTGGTGAAATCTGGGAGCGTCGGGACTGGGACGTCATGGACCCCTTAAGTGCCTGAAATGCTGCCTCGTCCTGCCAACCGAAGGCGTCTTTTTGTAACAACTGGGTGAGAGGTCGGGCAATCTTGCCAGTCTTTCACAAAGCGGCGGTAGTAGCCAGTGAGGCCCAAGAAGCCCCTCAATGTTCGTATAGTCTGGGGGCGCGGCCAGGATAACATGCTTGCGATCTTTTGTGGGTCCGCCTTGATGCCGTCAGTCGACACTAAATGACCCAAGTAATCTACCTCCTCCTGCCCGAAAGAGCATTTGGACTGCTTGGCGTACAGTTGATGTTGACGAAGGATGACGAAGACCTACTCCACATGGTGCAAATGTTTCTCCCAGCTGGCACTGTAGATCAGAATATCATCAAAGAATATCAACACGGACTGACGGAGAAGGGGCCGGAATATCTCGTTCATGACGGCCTGGAATGTGGAGGGGGCGTTGGTGAGCCCAAACGGCATCACCGGGAACTCATAATGCTCGTCATGTGTGCGGAATGCGGTCGTGTGGACATCCTCTTCATGCATGTGAATCTGGTGGTAACCCGACCGGAGGTCGAGTTTGGTGAAACGGGAAGCACCGTGTAGTTCATCCAGTAGTTCTTCAATCAGCGGTATCAGAAACTTGTCTTTTATGGTGAAACTGTTTAGGCCGCGGTAGTCCACGCAGAAGCGCCACGATCTGTCCTTCTTCTTGACTAAGATAATGGGGGATGAGAATGCACTGGTACTAGGGCAAATGAGTCCCGCTGTGATCATTTCCCGAACGCTGCGCTCGATCTCGGCCTTCTGGCTATACGGGTACCGGTACAGCTGAATATTGATGGGCTCCGTCCCGGTCTTCAGCTGAATCTGGTGATCGCGGAACCGCGGTGGTGGGAGCGTCCTGGGTGTCTGGAATATATCTGCATACTGAGCGAGCAATGCCCGCATCTGCTCGGGTACTGCCGGAGGTGCCCCGGGGGCCTCCGTAACTGCCATGATCATTGTCATAGTGCTGCCCTGCTCCCCCAGCCGCTCCAGACTGCGGAGGGATATCTCCTTCAGTGGAGAAGATTTTAGGCCACCTAGGCAGCACTCTCTCCTGTTGGAGAAACTTCATCGACATCTATTCCCAATCGAAGGTAACCCTCCGAAATTGTTGTATCCACTGCACCCCAAGCACCATGTCCGACCCTCTGATAGGTAAGAGGTAGACGTCTGTGCATCCTGAGTACCCATGTATCCGTAGTTCCACGCCTTTCATAACCCCCTCGCACTGGAGCTTGCTACGGTCGGCCACCATAACATGAAAAGCAGCTACTCGGTCAACCTCGTGTCCCACCCGCTGCGCCACTTCCGGGTGGATGAAGTTATGCGTGCTCCCGCTATCTACCAGAATAGTCACCCTTTCCTGGTGGACTCTTCCGGCCATCCTCATTGTGAGCAGTGCATTGCACCCCTCCATCGCCTGAAGTGACACGTCGAACTCAGTCAAATCCAAGTCCCCATCCCACTCTGATTCGGGTGGGCTCCCGTCCTCCGTGTCCTCATGTAGCATAAAGACTTGTATCTTCTGGCATTTGTGTCCCGGCGTGAACTTGTCGTCGCAGTTAAAGCATAAGCCTTCTCTTTCCTGATTTAGAGTTCGGCCCATGAAAGCCGTGCCACCGTTGGCTTGTCAGCCGCTGAGGGATCCCGTCGTGCAACCGCGGGGGCCGCTGGCTGCCTCCTCATGGTACGAGTCCGCTGCCCGTGGAAGCGTTCCTCCTGGATGCGGACCAATGTGATAGCATGATTCAACGTGTGGGGCATGTGTGCGTGCACCTCATCACGAAGGTGCTCCTTGAGTCCTGAGACGAAGCAGCTGAGTAGCGTCTTTTCTTCCCACTGCACCCGATTTGCCAATTTTTCAAACTTGGTGTGGTATTCCATCACTGTCCCCTTCTGCTGCAACTTCTGGAGAAGGGCCTCAAAATCCTCGTACTCCAGGGGTCCAAACCGGGCCGTAAAGCCCTCCACAAACACTGCCCAGGGAACGTAGTCCCGGCCCCGTAAAAACCAATGCGTCCACTGGAAGGCATCGTCCTCCAGATGGAAGGATGCAAGTTGAACCCATTGCCCTTCTGGCACATCCTGATAACTGAAGAGGAGCTCTGCTATGTGTATGCACTCCAACGCGTCTCCTCCGTTGAATTTGGGGAAATTCATGCAGGTTAATTTTGGGGGCATGTACGTCCGCGACGCGCCCGGTCCTTGCCAACCATGATTGTGCCCGTAGCCTGCTGGTCTTGTTTGTTCCCCCGGGTCAGGAAATCCGCCCGGATATCCCTGCTGATACATTGCTACCACTGCAGGAGGTTGGCCGGCCCAAGGAATGCCCGGTCCGAAGCCTCCTACTGGTTTGAAGCCCCCCGGTTGAGGAAGGAGCCCTCCCGCGCCTAGCGGAGGTGGTCCGGCCTGACCCGCAGGTCTCCCGATCCCGCCCTGATCCTCCCCGACCCTCCGCCAGGGGGTTCGGCCTGCACCGAAATCGCTGATGCCGCCCTGGGACGAACCCGTGCCCGAAGGGTTCGGGCGGTGTCTCTCGCCAGCGGCCGCCATCCACCCGCTAGGGTTCACACCGATCCCGTGCCCTAGAGCCGTCCCCGTCGCCTCCTCTCCTAAGAACGGACCCGCCGGGTGAGATCCCGCCGTTTCGAGTCCGGGGTTTGGAGATCCGTCGTTCTCTTCGCTCACCGGGCCCTTCCCTTTTAGATTTTGCGCTAGTAATGCCTTGATCTCCTCCATTCGAGCGTCAATCCGTTCTTCAAGTCGTTGCGTTGACGTCCTCATGTTTTCCTTTATGACGGCCACTGAATCCGTCAATCTAACAAAGTTTTCTTTAAGGGTTTCCAAGCGGTTGATTTCTTCTTGCGTGCGGGTAGTAACCATGGTGGAGAAACGTGCCTCTGATACCAAATGATAGGAAGAAGAAGGGGGAGAAAGAGATCTAAAGGGAAAAACTAGAGAACTAGGGTTGAGGAGGAAAGAAGAGAGAAATACCTTGAGATATCTTGCATGCCTCCACAAGAGAGCAGCCCGAGTATAAATACCCGGGCCAAGGAGGGGACGGTCGGCCCCTCCAAAAGGGGCTGAACCCGTTGGTTCAGCCCCGGCCGGCCGGTTCACTGAGTGGGGGCTGAACCAGATGGTTCAGCCCCATTGTTGCTTGCTGACTCCTTGCGCCTACGAACATATTGATGCCCCGAGAAGCGTAATGGCGGCGTAACAGATTGAATATTATTTGTAGGGCTTATTCACTTCTTTGCATTTGAAATCAAGGTTGCTTGTGCAGAAGAAGCCATACCCGCTTGCTTTTTATAAATTAGCTTGCTTCTCGCATCGTGATAATTGCGTGGGTATTTTAGAATTTCTTATTGCTATTGTCAATCGGAGTTCAAATTGTTTGTTGATTGCATATATCATCCTAGAGTCAGGTAGGGTCAAATTCCCTGACACTACACTTAGCGTCATACTTATTCTCAAAAAGGCAGCTATACCCAAAGTGTATGAGCTTACTCGGCGTCTTCTTAAACTCAAACAAGGCTCCTCTAGCGTTATCGCCTACTTCTGTGAGATCGAGCACATCTATCAAGAACTTGATTACTTTGAGAACCTCACTCTAACATTCACTGTCGATGCCCGTGCATTGAAAAACAAAGACCACTACCGTCTTCATGTATTCCTTATGAACCTCACTATGGACTTTACACGGACAACATGCAAGTACTGAACTGCTAGCATCTTCCCTCTCTTCGGGGAGCATTCAACATGTTTTGGGCAACGAGGAATGTCGACATTCTCTTGATTCCGACAGGGTCTCTGAGCATTTCACGCTTGTTGGAATTGGATGAGGCCTTCCTTCTTCAGGTCCATCTATTCAGTTATGAGATCGCTATGGAAAACATAGTCAAGTCTGAGGCTCTTGTATTTTCCTAAATCGAAAAGATAATAGTGGCCAAGAACACGCGGCGACAACAACATGGCGCATTTTACTTTGTCTTGGTCATTACATATTTTCTTTTGTAGGGATAATGTGGTAATTTGCAAGTCTTCCTCCTTACATAAGGAGAAGACTTGTGAGTATTAAGAATCTTTTGATCATTTAGGTTTTTGGGATCTCTCATTTTGGCAAGTTAGCCATATTTAGTAAAATATTTTATATTATCTGCCTTGCTCTCCATTTGAGATTAAAAGGAATAAAAATCAGTAATATTTCTTCACATGCCAATATTTAATATTCGTCGGATTAGCAACAACAACACTCAAGCCTTTATCCCACTATAGTGGGGTCGGCATTCGTCAGATTAACATGTCATTAAATTTATGGATATTAGCATGCATTGTAAGTCTTGGCTTACAATTCAAGATGATTGATTACGGAAATCATATATAGCCTTTTTTACATCTTCTCCGCGGATCCTATCCATGAGATTCACTCCCTCTCTCTTTCTCTCTCAATCTTCCTCACAATAAGATTCTCTCTCAACCTCCCTCCCGTCCCATTAGATTTTCTCTCTTTCTCTCTCCCTCCCTCAATCTCCCTTCCATTTACCACAAGTTTCATTTTCATCATATCAGTCAGCTGAAATTTTGAAATGGGATGATTAACTGCACATTAAAGTACATGAGTAACTGATAGTCCATTATATTTAGAAACTGGCAAACAGTAAATTCCCAAGTTGTAAAACCACAAAAGAGACCAGCAATTAAAAATATTATTGTTAGATATAGTGTGCATTCTATATGGTAGAGATAGCTTAGGCTCACATTGGGTGTTGTGAGCATCCTCTCTTGTACATGCATATATATTTCTATTGTTAATGTGAATAATATGATTCGATCCTTTTCCTAACATGATATCAGAGCGCTAGGGTTCCAAACGTCTTCACTCGTCTCGTTCCCGCACGTCGCGCTCGCCGTTTTTGCGCTCGCCGTTCACGTCTACGCCGGTCTGTGTAACAGTCGCAGGTCCCGCTCCTGCTAGCCTCCGCAACCCGCGGATTCAATTTGCACTCGTCTCCTTCCCCACTCGTCGATCGCTCGCAAGTCTCGCATCCGTCATCCGCCGCTCTCCTCTGCGTCGTGCGATGACGACTTCACCGTTTTCAAACAACAGAAGACCTTCGCCCACTCACTCGGTAGCCCTCTCCAGCTTCCCTGTCGCTTAATCTGAAATATGCGCTATGAAAGTTTCAACCGACTGCTCGCTTGCTTGATCCGCGTCTACTTCAAGAAAACAACAGAGACCAAAGTCTTACTCTGCCGCCCGACGCATGCCGACCTCTGCTACCTCCTGCATCCCATCGGACTTCGTCGGTCTCCTCTGTCCTCTATAGAGTGCACTTGACCTAGGGCGACCACCTCCGACCTTCATTGGTTTGATGGCCTCATCTCACTCCTCATCTGCTTTCTTTCAAAAGGTTGATATCATCCTCGACGGGGCGAAACTACAAGGCATGGTTCGTCACCGTCGACGCGATCCTCTGTGGCCTCAATCTATGGGGCCACATTGACGGCACCGAGCTTGCTCCACCCTCACCGGCCGCCAATTCTACGAACACCCCACTGGATGCCAGTCTTGCGAACTCCCTCTCTTCCACTGTCAGCACAACCACTTCCTCCCAGCGCTCCGATTGGGCGAGGTGTCACTCTGACGACTCTCGTGCGATAGCCATTATCTGTTAATCCTGGGAGCTCCCCATTTGCATGACCGTCTACGAGTTATCTACAACCAAGACGATGTGGGATGACTTGCATCACCTCTACTTGCCATCTAGCCAGGCTCCGCACTACTCCCTATTTCAGACCCTTGGTGTCTGCAACCAGCGTGATCAGTCTGTACAAGCTTTTTTTTGTTTAGCTACTGGACCTCTGGCGTCAGTGTGATGAGGTGACCCCTTCCCCCCGCCTTACTTGAACTTAATGTGTTGCTACATCCCAGGATCGTGACTTTCGGCGAATGTATGAATTTCTTATGCGTCTACGTCCCGAGTTCGAGCATGTTCGAGCACAGCTTCTACATCGGGATCCTCCGCCGTCTCTCAGTGATATCTTGGCCTTGGTGATTGCTGAGGAGACTCATCTCCACTCATTGGACAGTGCTACTCAAGGTGTGATGCATGTATGAATTTCTTATGCGCATGCGCCCCAAGTTCGAGCATGTTCGAGTATAGCTTCTGCACCAGGATCCTCCGCCGTCTCTCAGTGATTCCTTGGCCTTAGTGATTATTGAGGAGACTCGTCTCCACTCATTGGACAGTACTACTCCTCAAGGTGTGATGCCTCATGCTGTTCTGGCAGCTCCCCAGCTTTTACAATAGTTTTCTCCTGTGAATGTTTCGCTGCTACCCTTGCATGGTTATAGTGCTCCGCCACGCCCTGTTTCTCGTCCTCCTCCACCTACGCCCTCTGCTGCTCAGTACGACGCTCCTCGTCGCTCGCCTGTCTGCTGTCACTGCTGTCAGAGTCTTGGTCATGCCAAATCTGAGTGTCGCAAGCTTCAAAGGACTCAACAATCAGGTCAGCAGTATGCCCCTGCTGCCTTTTCAACTCATTTTTCTGCCCTGGCGCAGTCACTCTCTACTTCTAAGTTTACCCAGCAGATTGCTCAGCAACTCTCTCACGGTTCACTGCCTCTCTTCGCTGTCTATGTGCTCTCACCAGATGCTTCTAACTCCTCTGCCTCCCAGCCGGCTGCATCCACCCCTACAGGTATCTCTCTCGCCGACTGATTACTTGCCATCTAGCCAGGCTCCGCGATACTCCCTATTTCAGACCCTTGGTGTCTGCAACCAGTGTGATCAGTCTGTACAAGCTTTTTTTGTTGAGCTACTGGATCTCTGGCGTCAGTGTGATGAGATGACCCCTTCCCCCCGCGTTACTTGAACTTAGTGTGTTGCTACATCCCGGGATCGTGACTTTCGGTGAATGTATGAATTTCTTATGCGTCTACGCCCCGAGTTTGAGCATGTTCGAGCACAGCTTCTGCACCGGGATCCTCCGTCGTCTCTCACTGATACCTTGGCCTTAGTGATTGCTGAGGAGACTCGTCTCCACTCATTGGACAATGCTACTCAAGGTGTGATGCATGTATGAATTTCTTATGCGTCTGCGCCCCGAGTTCGAGCATGTTCGATTACAACTTCTGCACCAGGATCCTTCGCCGTCTCTCAGCGATTCCTTGGCCTTAGTGATTGTTGAGACTCGTCTCCACTCATTGGACGGTGCTGCTCCTCAAGGTGTGATGCCTCATGCTGTTCTGGCGGCTACCCAGCTTTTACTACAGTTTTCTCTTTTGAGTGCTCTGTTGCTACCCTTGCATGGTTATAGTGCTCCGCTACACCCTGTTTCTCGTCCTCCTCCACCGACGCCCTCTGCTGCTCAGTACGACTCTCCTCGTCGCCCGCCTGTCTGCTTCCACTGCTGTCAGAGTCTTGGTCATGCCAAATCTGAGTGTCGCAAGCTTCAAAGGGCTAAACAATCAGGTCAGCAGCATGCCATTGCTGCCTTTTCAACTCACTTTTCTGCTCTGGCGCAGTCACTCTCTGCTTCTAAGTTTACCCAGCAGATTGCTCAGCAGCTCTCTCACGGTTCACTGCCTCCCTCCGCTGTCTATGTGCTCTCATCGGATACTTCTAACTCCTCTGCCTCCCAGCCGGCTGCATCCACCCTTACAGGTAATCTCTCTCGCCGACTGATTGCTTGACTCTGAAGTCTCTTTTCATATGACCTATGATATCACCCACCTCTTGTCATGTCAGCTCGCCTCTTTTGACCTTAGCATCATGGTAGTCGATAGTTGTATTCTCCCCATCATCAGTTGCGACCTCCTTTATATCAGCCTTTTCCATGTTCCCGATGTTGTCTACATACCCAAGTTATCCATGAACCTTATATCCACCAACCAACTCACATCTTATGGCTGTCATGTTATTTTTGATGATTTTGCGTGTCGTGTGCAGGATCGTCTGAAAGGGACATTCCTTGGAGTTGTCGTCGTCGTAGCGGGGTGTATGTCCTTGATCGCCTCCATCTTCCATCTACCCCATCACTGCAGGTGGCTTCTACGTTATGTCTTCCTTCGGTGGGCCTCTCTCAGTAGCATCATCTCGATCATCCCAGTGGTTCGCGTTTAGCTTCTCCCATCAGTCATAGTTTTCTTGGTTGTGTTTCTGTTGATCGGTCTCACTCTTGTACGGGCTGTAAGTTTGGTAAACAATCACAACTACCCTATCAATCTAGTGAGTCTAGGTTTCAACGTCTTTTTGATTTAGTTCATTCTGATGCATGGGGTTCCACACCTTTTGTATCCAAGGGTGTACACCGATATTATGTTCATTGTTGATGAATATTCTCATTATTGTTGGGTCTATTTTATGCATTCTCGTTCTGAATTTTTTTATATTTATGTTACTTTTTCTGCTATGGTGAACACCTAGTTTTATGCTTTTATACGTATTTTTCATTCCAACTCAGGGGGAGTACCTTTCTCATGCTTTTCACGATCTGTTAGCTACCCACAACACTCTCCCTCAGCCTGCTTATCCCGATGCTCATGCTCAGAATGACACCGCCGAAAGGAAGCATCACCTCATCATTAAGACGACACACACCCTCCTCGTCTCTTCTCACATTCCTTATCATTTTTGGGTTGAGACTGTTTCCACTGTTGCCTACCTTATTAACTTGCATTCGTCCACTTTCCTTCAGGTCAGAGTCCTGGTGCGTGTCTGTACTCTCGACCCCCCCCCCCCCCCCGTTACACTCATCTTCGTGTTTTTGGCCGTCAGTGCTATGTTTTACACCCTCCACATGGGCGTACCAAGCTCTTTGTTCAGTCAGTTCCCTATGTATTTCTTGGATACAGTTCCGAGCATAAGGGTTACCACTGTTATGACCTTGTTGCACATCGACTTCGCATTTCATGTGATGCCAATTTTGACGAGTCTCACCCTTTCTTTGTGCCCTCTATCCTCTCGACATCGCACTCATTTGTCACTCCATCTCATGTACAGTTTCTCACCCTTCCCATCTCCTCTGCTCTGATATGTCCATCTCCTCTCTCCTTGCCGCAATCTACACCACCTCCGACCTCTCCAACCTCTCCTCCTCACTCCTCCCTTTTGCCACCCACTTCTCCCTCTGACAAGCTCGTCGTCCCCCTTCCATATCATTACACTCGTCGTCCCCCTTCTGTTCCCCTGCCTCCAGTGCCCCCAGACTCTATGTATGTCTTCTCCAGGGAGTGTCCTGTGGATGATCTTCCTGCGCGCCGCTACCCACTTCGTGAGAGACATCTCCCCGACCGCCTTAGCCTTGCTACACTACCATTGGACCTGGCTGCCCTTCCTGCTACTACATGTGGTACTCCAGAGCCTACTTCCTACCGCGAGGCTACCCAAATACCTGAGTAGCAGGCTGTCATGTCTGCTGAGTTGGAGGCACCCGAGTATAAACGTACCTGGGAGTTTGTTCCTCTTACACCTAGTGTTATTCTTATTACTTGCAAGTGGGTCTTCAAGGTCAAGACTCATTCTAATAGTTCTATGAAGAGGTACAAGACTCGACTTCTGAATCGTGATTTTAGCAAGAGCAGAGGCGTAGTTACGACGAGACTTTTGCTTTGGTCGCTCACATGACTAGGGTTTGTACTCTTATTGCAGTTGCGGCTATTCGCCACTGGTCTCTGTCTCAGCTCGACATGAAGAATGTCTCTTCACAGCGATCTTCAGCACGGGGTGCACATACTTCCTCCTCCCGGTCTCTCCTCTCCTCCAGATCTTGTCTGTCGCTTGAGGAGAGCTCTTTATGGGCTCAAACAGGCGCACCGCGCGTGGTTTGCATGTTTCGGCTCAGCCATTACAGCCACCAGTTTTCAACCGAGTCCACATGTTCCAACTCTGTTTGTGCAGTCCTCTCATGGTCGGACTCTTCTGTTATTTTATGCAGATGATATGATTATTACTGGTGATGATCCTTCTCATGTGGCCTTCGTCAAGTATCACCTTCAGCTCGGGCTGCTCTCTTTGACTCTCACACAGTGGACATCCCTATGACACCTTCAGCTATGTCCGGATGATGAGATTCCACTCTCTGATCCTACTCGCTACAGCCTACAACAACCTCATTGGGAGTCTCGTCTACCTCGCCATTACTTGGTCTGACATTTGTCATGTTGTTCATGTGTTGAATCAGTTTGTTTGTGCGTCTACCTATGTGCATTATGGTCACCTGATGCAGCTCTTGCGCTATCTCTGGGCGATGACTTCTCGTAGTCACTTCTTCTCCGGCGGTAGTTCTTTATAATTCCAAGCTTACACAAATGCTACCTGAGCTAGTGATCATGTTGACTGTCGTTGTCACTGGTTTCTGTTTGTTCTCGGGTTCTTCACTTATTGCATGGAAGTCCAAGAAACAAACAGGTGTCTCTCGTTCTAGCATTGAGGCTGAGCTTCGGGTCATAGCTACCACCGCTGAGGATATTATCCGACTCCGTTGACTTTTTGAGGACTTTAGTGTCTCTTCTCTAGACATCTCTCCACTCTACTGTGATAACACTGGTGTCATTCAGATTCTGCTCTTTGATTCTACTCGCTACAGCCACCTCGTTGGGAGTCTCATCTACCTCACCATTACTCGGCTCGACATTGTTCATGTTGTTCATGTGTTGTAGAGAACTACCGCTGAGTCAGTTTGTTAGTGCGTTTACCTTTGTGCATTAAGGTCACCTGCAGCAGCTCCTGTGCTATCTCTGGGCGACGACTTCTCGTGGTCACTTCTTCTCCAACGATAGTTCTCTACAACTCCAAGCTTACACGAATGCTACTTGAGCTAGTGATCCTGTTGACCGTCGCTGTCACTGTCTTCTGTCTGTTCTCGGATTCTTCACTTATTGCATGAAAGTTCAAGAAACAGACCGGTGTCTATTGTTCCAGTAATGAGGCTGAGCTTCGGGTCATGGCTACCACCGCTGAGAATATTATCTGTCTCCGTTGGCTTTTTGAGGACTTTGGTGTCTCTTCTCTAAACCTCACTCCACTCTACTGTGATAGCACTGGTGTCGTTCAGATTACTCTAAATTCAATGAAGTACTCACTCTCCAAGCATATTGGGGTGGATGATTTCATCCTACGTGAGCATTATGATCGTGACACTCTTGCTCATTCCTTTGTTTCTTTCGAGCAGCAAATAGCAGATTTGATGACTAAGCTGCAGACACAGACCTAGTGTGTCTATTTATTATCCAAACTCTCGGTGTATGATCCTCCATGAGTTTGAGAGAGGCGTTAAATATAGTGTATATTCTATATGGTAGAAATAGCTTAGGCTCATATTGGGTGTTGTGAGCACCCTCTTTTGTACATGTATATATATCTCTATTGTTAATGTGAATAATATGATTCAATCCTTTTCCAAACAATTATTTCCAATTCAATGTAGGTAATTAAATACATTAAAATATCAAAAATAAATTTGAAGTATACCAAGTAAAGTTCACTTACTGGAGTGAATGATGCTTCTTCAAGATGATCACAGCCATCAAGATTAATCTTGAGAAGATTTGGACATAAAAGGTCAAGCACATGCACTGCCCGGCAGCCAACAAGAGAAAGACTAACCAGAGAGCAAGTATTGAGTCTCACTGTGGTTAGGCTCTGAAAAAAAAATCCTAGTTATCTTGATAAATATAAAATATCGGGTAAGTATTTAAATATTACAATCATATTAATGAACTTAACACCCAAAAAGAAATTGTGAAAACAGAACCAGGATTGAAAGGTAAGCGGTTCAAACCTATTAATACGCCTGTTTAAAGGCCTAGCCCCTACGAAAATAGAAGTCAGAGCCCACTGTTACCAATATACTAGGAAAATAGAATACAACAACAACACTCAAGCCTTTATCCCACTATAGTGGGGTCGGCTATATGGATCATTTGTTGCCATTGTGCCCTATCTTTTGTCATACTCTCACTAATGCCTAAGAAAATAGAATAACAAGGGAAAATTAAATGTCAAGAGGAACTGGTCATATCAAAAGGTACTTGCACTATCAACCAGCCAAATAACATAATATGAAGGCTTCACAGCATGAGCAACATGGTGTTTTATCACTTAATTGAATGCACATCTAACAAAATCAATGTGTCCCTGAAGCGAGGTAAGGTCCTAGAGGGCTAAGGGTATTTTCTATATGCAAACAGATATATGTTACTTGCAATAAATTTTAATTTATAAATCAAAAAAGCTAAACAAGTCACAATAGATAAAGCAATCAAACAAGGAAACACAAGATGTCGTATATATGAAAGAGCACTCAAAAATAAAATTGTTAATAAATGAAAATTCATAAAGATTCAAGAGTTTGAAACAACGATTACAAACGGTATACTCCTTGAATAGGAAATAAATACAAAATTCAACACTAAGAGTTAATTTCAAAACAAAATAAATTCACACGGTAGTGGTGGAAGGCTTGGAGAGGGTCTCCCAAAGTGGGGACAAGTAATGGTACTGAAAATCGGACTCCGGATGGATCTTTGGGCTGCTGGACAGCAGGCTACAAGGCTTTCTTTGGAGTTTCCGAGGGCTGAAATAAGAGGCAGTTGCTGTGTATGGTTGATGTGGACGGAGAGGAGGGAGATGCTGGTGTCGGCAAGGGGTTGGAGGCCCTTGGGATGGAAGGTAGGGGCAACTCGCCTTTTGGGATAGTGGATTGGTGGGTGGGGGTGGCTCCACGAGAATTGGAGGGGGAGTTGGACCCGGTTTGAGGGAAAGGTGGGGTGAGGTGAGAGGGTCGGCTGCTGTATGGAGAGGGAAGAAGGCTCAATTGGAGATGGTTCCCCGAGAAAGGGTGCAGGGGAGTGGGGTTCGGTTTGTGGAAGAGGTGGGGTAAGGTGAGGGGGGCATGCGATAGGGGGCTCGGTTGGGGGGGGGGGGGGCGCCAAGTGGCTCCACATGAGAGAGGTGGCCAATGGGGGTGGGGGTGACTGGAGGTGTTTTCTGGCAAGCAACGAAAAACTAAAAGTGAAGGAAACTTGGAGGGGGATGGTGGGGGTTTGACGGAGACGGTTGGGGAAAGTATTCTAGTGATCGTCGAAGACCAAAAATGGAGTGGATTCGGAGGGGAGAGGGGGTGCTATGGTGGTGTTTGGGGAGGAAAATGTTGGGTGGCCGATCGGTGGTTGGAGGGCTGATTTTGGGCTGCCGGACAGGGGTAGTGGTGGTGGGAGGGTAAGGGGGTTGTCAGCTGTGGGAGGTAAGGTTGGGTTGGGGGTGGTTGGAGGTGAGGGGAGGGGATCGGTTTGGAGGGGGAAGGATGTGGCTGGTGGTCAAGGGGAGAGGAGAGGTCCAAACATCGCACCTCCCAATACATCTCTTTAGAGCCTTTCACCTATATATAGCCTAGAGAGGGGCAACGAACGGTCATGATTCTCCGTTCGTTGCTTGCCTCAAAATAAACAAAAATTACAAAGTAAAATTTTAAATACAAAGAATACAAAATATTATGATCGGCGATCAGCTCGAGATGAGTGGTCCCGATTGTCACTGGGTCCGCGATCGACGGGAATAGACCCTAATGGGCCGAGTGGCATGATCCCCATCAACTCTCCCAGTCTCAAAAGCATTCATCTCTGAAGATGTACATGATCGTAATGCCGTTGTAGGTCTGGGGCGAGTCGCTCAAGCTCTGTTGCGGAAATCCAAGTGTCGTCGATAAAAGTGCGGCTCCGCCAATGAACAGTAATTGATTCTGTCTGATGCTATTATAAACTCATGGGTCACGATCTCAGTGATGACGTCGAACTGTCCGGAGCCACTAGACGCTGAGATCGGTGTCATAGGATTGCATCTTCCGTGCAGTCAAGGACTCCTGTAAATGCCCATAAAAGCCACGAACTCGAAGAAGATTATGCACGCATATTCTACACCAAGGACGTGCTCATCGACTGCAACAATTTGTGGAGCACCTTCGTCATCTTCGAGTTCTTCATATTGAGGGAGTTCTTAATATTGTTGTACATTGTATTTTCTTTATTTTCTGAGCACTGTAAATTCATCGCAGGTAGGGGCGACTAAGTCTTGCGAGACTTATGGGAAAATCGTCTGGTGTGGACGTCGGTTTCCTGGGTGGATTCCGCAATTCACCGCATGTTGTGGCGACTAGGTCTAGGGTAGATCTAGCGGCAGTTCAAGGCCGTATCTTGGAGAGATAGGCTAGAACCAATCAGACATTGGGAGAAGGGTCGGTAGAGAAAACAAAAAGAGTTTCTACAGTCACCTCGATCCCAAGCGTGATTGGGATTACAGTTTTGTAACCATTACTGCAGTAATAAAAGTATTATTTTTCTCTCATTGCTTGTTCACAATCTTTATATTCTAAGTTTAAAAGAAAGGGAAACTTTTGTTACAAACGTTGGCAGTATTGATACCGTTGGAGATAGGAACAAAAAATTAAACTCTGCTGAATCTTTCCCTTAAACCAAATATTATTTAAAAACTCTTATCCCTCCATCTAAGGGCGTCGTAAGATCCAACAGATATGACTAGTTTGGTTTTTTATATACTTATTAATTTAATATTATTAAAATTTGGGGTTGTATTTTGGGATTCAAATAAAACACATTATTTGGACGATCTACCTCCTCCCCCTATTTATACTTGTCGAGATTTTGGGCAAAGTTATGAGGATTTTAAAAGAAAAACAAGTTTGTGTTGGTCAAGCACTAGTGCCAAAGCCACGAAGACGCCCCCACAGTCACTGACAGAGCGAGGATCTCATCCCAGCCATAGCTTTCGGCATCTTCTAATCCTGGCACCATCGCCAAACAACGCCAACCAAACTAGTGTTATAGACTCACGCTGAGGGATAACTTACAAGCGTCGCACGACGACGCACAATGAGTCCAACGCTTAGTCATGGCTGTCATGCTATGCTTTATTTTATGTTCCACTATTTTCAGTTGTATTAAGTTGTATATGAACTTGAACTGACCCAACCGGTTATAGGTTTCGGGTGGGTTTTGGCGGATGTTATGAAAAGTATTATTTTATTTCTCTCTCTCACTCTAATCTTCCTCTCTCTCTCTCTAACTTCACTTTACCGCCCAAATCGCCCAAGCCGATCGCCCATCCCGTCAATCTCCCCCTCTTTCGCGCTCTCTTACCTCTAACATTCCCCATTCGGGGGAAATAGATTCCAGAGGACACCGAGTTCCTCCGGGGCTTCCACTTCGATCATCCGCGAACATGATCCCAAACGACGGCCCGTACCAACTTGGTATCAGAGGCCTCCCCAGTCACCACTCATCCGTAGTGCAAGTTCCCTGTCAACACCCTAGCACGTGCCCCACGCTCTCCTGTTGTCAGCCCCGACCAATCGAGCGCACATACTGCGCCCTTTTCGCGATTTCCGCCCACATCCACGTCGTCCACTCCTCGTGTGACCCAACCAGTCCTTTTGGGGGCTTCTTCGGATCATGTTCCCCTCCTCGCGGACAACATGGGCCCCTTGCCCATGCCACCTAGCGCTTCTCCCTCCACCCAGGCGATACTGATGGACGACGGTAACCCAAACGGGCTCACCTTGGCACAGATTTTAGAGTCCTTTCAGAATATGACGGTAGTGAACAACAGAACAATAGGACCCTCATCGAGGCCCTTCGGTCGAACGGCCCACCACCTCCACCACGCACCGCTTCAGGATCCTCCCAGGATAACCACGATTATCCTCCACCTCGTTCTAAGGGAGGCGGCCTCCCTCATTTTGTGAAGATGAACTTCGAATTTTAACAATCATAGGGACCCCTTGACTTTGCTCATCCGTTGCGAGTGGTTCTTCGCGAACCAGTGCATGTCGTTGGAGGATTGAATTGGCGTGGCTTCTTACCATCTCATGGGTTCTACTCAGCTTTGGTTGTCCTAGTTACATCGGGAAAAGCCCCACCTCTCGTACAGGGGGGGGGGGGGGGGGTCAAGAGTCGTTGCAACCTCCTCTTCGGGCCGCCCGTTTGCGGGAACCCCATTGGCGATCTCATTTCCCTCCGACAAACCGGATCAATCGATGACTATCTCGAGCAGTTCCATTGCTCCTTGCTCGTTCCCCCTCTGTCCTAATGACACATCGGGTGCCCTTCTTTACCGCGGGTCTCCACGAGCGTCTACGTTTGTACATCGAGTTCCAGTCTCCACCAGACCTCATGACTGCCATGAGTTTAGCACACGTTTGTGAGAAATGTCTGTCGATGGACCAGCCGTATTTGGGGCGTCGCTATGGTGAAGGGCTCTCATGGCGTTTTGGCCCATCCCCACCTCCGGCTATCAGTGGAGACGGCAAGGACAAGGAGGGGGATCGCCCTTCCACCATTCGTTGATTGTTCATGCAGGAGATGACCAGACACAGAGCCAAGAGCCTCTGTTTTAACTATGATGAAGCTTTTTGTCGGGGACATCGACGCAAGCGCGCCTTTTGGCTTGAGGTGGATGATCCCTCGAATGAGGATGGGGAAGAAGAGGATCCTGGAGACTTAGATATCTCTAGACATGCTATGTTGGGCCCCAATTCCGGGGATATGATCCAATTGTCGATCTCAATGGCGAGTCAGCAATTGGTCGCTCTCATGGGCTCAGACGGCACACATGGTTTCCTTAGCGACCTCACAACGTGGCGTCTTCACCTCCCAATGATACCACGCTAGAGCCTCTGCATGTTTGTGGCCAACGACATGGCAATGACTTGCACAGGGGTTTGTTGTGTTGCGCATATTGTGGTGGAAGGTTGTCGTTCCCACATGGATTTCTTTGTGATTGCCCTTCGGGGATTTGAGGACGTCTTAGGAGTTCGGGGATCCGCACCTTGGCCCCCCTTTTGTGGGACTTTGACAAGCTTATGATGCCATGGAGTCATGGGCCACACAAGACAGTGTGGTAGGGTCACTCGGCGACCGCCAACCGCCGGATTTTCCTCGCCCGGGCCGAACCCGCCAATCTCGATGCTCTCCTGCAGGAGTACAATGATGCTACGATTGCCCCAACGAAACATTCACCTTTGCAATGCCAGGACCACCACATCTGCATCTTGTCGAACACGGCTCCCGTGGTTGTCCGTTCTTATTGCTATCCTTTCTTGCAAAAGGATGAGATTGAGCGGTAGTGCTCCTCCATGCTGCGACAAGGCATCATCCGCCACAGCATCTCAACGTTCTATTCTTCCTTCTTGTTGGTCAACAAGAAGGATGACTCGTGGCGATTATTCCCGGATTACCGCGAGTTGAACTCATGAACAGTGAAGGACAGGTTCCCAATCCCGATAGTTGAGGAGTTGCTCGACGAGTTACACAACACCCGGTTCTTCTCCAAATTGGATCTTTGCTTGGGGTACCATCAGGTGTGCATGGTCCCGTCGGATGTGAAGAAGACCGCCTTCCGCACCCACCATGGACACTTCGAGTTCCTCGTGATGCCCTTCAGGCTCACAAACACTTTGTCCATCTTTCAAGCTCTCATTAAATTGTGTATTGTTTCTTTACGATATCCTAAAATACAACACTACTTGGGAGGCCCACCTCGTCCTTCTCCGCATCGTATTTAGTTGGTTTGTGCTCACTGACGGTTTTTGAAGCAGGCCAAATGTTCCATTGGGGCTAACTAGGTTGACTACTTTGGCCATGTCGTTGACAGTACGTGCGTGTCTGCCGACCCCCTAAAAATTCAAGGGGTGACAGAGTGGCCTCTTCCTTAGTCCCAGCAGGATCTTCGAAAAGAAGCAATCCTATGCATGGGTAGACACTGTGACGACTGCTTTTTGAGCTCTTCAACAGGCCTTGGTTTCAGCATCTGTCCTTCGCTTGCCAGACTTTGCGCGGGAGTTTAAGGTTGAGCGTGGCGCATCAGTACAGGGCCGTGACGTCGTGCTCCAACAGAAGGGCCATCCAATCACACATTTCATCCACCGGACGACACTTCATCATTAAAAACTCAAGGCTTATGAACAGGAACTCCCTAGGCTCGCCAAGGCAGTCCAACATTGGCGGCCATACTTGTCGAACCGCTCCTTCCTGATTCGTACATATCACTTCAGCCTCAAATATCTCTTGAAGCAATGCCTCACCGCAGCCTCGCAGCAGCGCTGGATTAGCAATTTTTTAAGCTTTGATTTTTGGGTGGAGTACAAGGTGGATGCCTTGAACAGGGTTGTGGATGCTCTCTCACGCTGCAACCACCAGAAGAAGGCACTTCTATTGTCCATTTCCTAATCGACTGAGCGCATTCTACACCGCCTCAGACAGGAGATTAAGGACACCCTAAACCTCCTAGAGCCTCTCCATTACATTCAAGAGGGGCAGCTGCCCTCATCTTGGGCCGTAAGGAATAGCCTTATCCTACACAAGAGTCGGCTCTACCTATCTGTTGCCTCTCCGTTGATCTCGAATATTCTGACCAGCACCCACAATGCCACTCGTAAAGGAGTTAACAAGATCCTTCATCAGATTAGGGTAGAATTCTTTAGGAAGGGACTTAAAATGCGGAGTACAAGATTTCATTGCCCATTGCCCCGCCTGTCAGCGTAGCAAGGGCGACCACCTCCTACTGACAGGGCTTCTCGAGTCTCTTCTCGTACCCACACAGATATGGGATGACATATCTACGGATTTCATTGAGGGGCTGATCAGTCATTTTCGTGGTGGTGTACAGATTTTCAAAGGGCTCACATTCATCACCATGAGCCGCCCTAATGCCCTATTACGGGGGATGGGGTAACACGTGCCTTCTTCGACCAGGTGTTCTGTCTGCACAGTATCCCGGAGAGGATAGTGTCTGATAGGGACAAGATTTTTACTTCGCTATTCTGGCAGGAGCTGTTTGGACTATGTGGTGTCAAGCTTGCACTTTCGTCAACATACCATCCACAGTCGGATGGGCATAACGAGGTGGTCAACTGGACGCTCGAGATGTACATGAGTTGCATAACAGGGGACCGCCAGAAGGACTTGGCAAGGTGTCTTCCATGGGTGGAATACTGTTACAATATGTCCTATCATACAACCCTGCAGACCACTTCCTTCCACCTTGTTTACGATCGGGAACCACCACAACTACTCACATACATCAACACATCGGCTCAACCGACCACTGTCAACAGCGAGCTGCAGACTCTGATTAGATCCTCAGCTTAGCCCGTGAGCGCCTTATCCAGGCCCAAACACGCATAAATACCTACAACCGGGACACCACGAGATTTTCTTTGGCCCAAGGGACTTGGTGTGACTCAAGCGCCGCCCTTACCGCCAATCAACCATCGCTAAGAGTCTATATCACAAACTAGGCCCCAAATTCTACGGGTTGTTTGAGGTTTTATAGCGCATTGGCGAGGTGGCCTATCGTCTCCAACTTCCGACCAATGCTCGGATTTTTCCATGTCTCGCAGTTGAAGCCATTCGCGGGAGCTCCTCCTTCTGAACCCTTGGTGCACTTGCCCTCGCAGCTAAAAGACAAGCTTAATGTTGACGCGGGCGGAGATGTTACAAACCTACATTGAGGGATAACTTACAAACACGGCATGACGACACACAAGGAGTCCAAAGCTTAGTCATGCTATGTTTTATTTCATGTTCCGCTATTTTCAATTGTATTAAGTTGTATGTGAACTTGGACTTCAATTGACCCAACCGGTTATAGGGTTGGGTGGGTTTTAGTGGATGTTATGAAAAGTATTATTCTAATTTCTCTTTCTCTCTCTAATTCTCCATATCTCTCTAACTTCATGTTACCGCCCAATTCTCCCTGGTTGATCGCCCGTACCGCGGATCGCCCTCCCCCCACCCCACACCCTCTTTCGCACTTTCCTCCCTCTGACGTTCTTCCTTCCAGTGAAATAGGTTCCAGAGAATCCAAGAAGGGCCACACCAAATTCCTCTGAGACTTCCCCCTCGATCGTCAGTGAACACAATCCCAAACAACGGCCGGTACCACCTAGTTCCATAATTGATCGCTCCAATTGGTTGACCGCCCATACTTACCTCTACAACCACTAGTTCCAGGCTTGCATCCAATCCTTCCAGTGCAGTCACCACGGCCGTTTCTCCTCCCCTAGCCGCAAGTCGCAAAACCTCTTACTCCTCTTCCCACACCAAACATAAATCTTCTTCAGCACCCAATACCCACAACAGACAATTTTTACATTGTACAAGTAATAACCTATATTTTAGTGGTTTTTGACTTTAAGTACTTCCAACATTCTCTTCCAATTTTTATTTGATATGCATTTCAATTTAGAGCACTCTCATTATGATTCAACGTATACATATATGATATGTGCAAGAGATCAAGACCCAACCATTCAGGAGTGTCGAGTAACATTGTATGATGCAGTAGAGGCATTTCGATAATTAATTGCAATCTCCCCTCCAATAAAAGGAAGGTTGTGGAGTCTTAGGGATTATCTTTGGGGTCTACACATAGGAATCTCTCCTTGGAGAGGGGTCTCGGGTGGAACCAACCCTTAGAAGCTTGGCATGAGCATACCTCACGAGTGAATCTTGTTCTCTATTTTAGCGTAGTCCAATCTGGTGCGCATTAAATTGGTTCGACCTGCCGACTTCCTCTTGCTTAGTTGGGGGAATTGATTGATTCAACTATTGACGGTCGCATCATCCTCCAATCTGATTCCAGCTTTTGTGCGTCTTTGGTTCCGTTTTCAGCGACCAGCGGGATTCAGGTTCGTGTTTCTCGTCTTCCAAGGAGTGACCGAGTGCCTCTTGTTGAACCCTCCCAAGTACATTCACACGTCAAGAGTTCATCAACTCTCACACATGCACGTTTGCTCAATGGCGTGCCCGCAAATTCTCTCGTAGTAGCTTCAAGCCATCAACGTCCTATCAAGCTTTCATGGATGCTTCTTCAACCGACACCCAATTACTTCGTCAACCAAGGAGCGGCAATTGATTCAAGTCGCAGTCTCCTCCATCCTCGCCCCATCCTTGCATCATTTTTTGGCTATTGATTTCATTGACGACCACATATTTCTCCCTCATTGTGGTTTCCTTCTTGTGTTGCGACCCAGAACCAGGGTTCCTTGGTGAATTCCCTTGGCGCATTCCATGGTGAATAGTCTTTTAGAAACAAAGGGTTTGATGGTACTCTCTCCATCTCTCGCATGGACGTGGCTGAATCCACGATTACCAACAACATTCAGATCCTCCGACCGACGGTCCAAATGTGTTATCCCACAAGCAATTTAGAGTCCTTCAATCTAACTAGCATCTACAACTCGACTGACCCTTATAATGGAACTCACCTACCTTCACTTCCACCGCAAATTGCACCCCAACAGATAGAGGTGCCCTTATTTGACGGTTCAAATATGTGGTCGCATGTTGAACAAGTAAAATAGGAACATGGTCACCTTATGAAGCTCCCCACTACAAATTTTGTTGGTACCCCCTCTCTCGCCACCGCCTCTAGCTCCACCCAATCCAAATCCCCTAACACTACTTCTCACACCAAGATTATCTCAATCTTCGTTGTCAGGGTCTTTGCTTTCGCTTCAAACAACTGTACTCCACAACTAAAAATGCCCCTGAAAGAACTACGATTGCTGGTTGCTGCTGAAGATGATGACATCACCATTGCTAACTTCAACACTCTCGAGCTGAACAAGGATTCCACCAAGACTCGACCTTGAGGACAAGACTGATTTTGATGGCGGAGTATTGATACATATGCGCACCATTCGGATGATCTCCTTCTGCAAGTGGAGATCCGGACTCGACCAATCGAGATTGTCAAGTAGTAGCATTTTGGTAATTAATTATGGTCTCCCCCACTAATATAAGGAGGGGTGTGGAATCTTGAGAAACTCTCCTTGGAGAAGAGACGGGGAACCATCCCTTAGGGGCTTGGCACGAGCATACCTAGTGAGTGTAACTTGTACTCTATTCTAGTGTAATCCAATCCGGTGCGTACCAGGAAGCCTTATCTATTAAGTTAATTTGAGTACTAATTGTGAGCTTTTAATTGCTTGTTGTTTAATTTATTGCGTGTTGGAAATATTTGTATTATTCAATCATAAAAACATGCCATAATAAAGCATATATAGTGATCATCATGTTCATTGGTTGTTTGTTTGCCTGTACTTGTACTTAGAATCAGATTTGTCTGCATCAGAAAGAGATTCGTCATGTGTCATGAAGCTTTTAACAAATGGAAGCAAGAATCATTTGGGACAGAATAATATTGCCAATTAACTCATTCACCATTGAGCTTAACAAATAGAAAACTTTCTGAAAACATTTAAATTTCTAGTAGGATTGTCCTATGTGAGCAGATGCCGTTTTCAACACTACATGCAAACATGTCCTCACCCCCAAAAGAGAGACAGAAAAATTGGGTTGCTCTGTTAAGGATGCTACAACAAGAACTAACTCCCATTGAAACTACAATGGGACATCTCAGTGGGAAAAAAACTCAACATATCTATTTGTATTCTACTTTGGCAGTGATACTTGTCATCAAAAAAAATTAATTCTAACAAGATATTTGAGGTATTGACGTAAGATAACGACACAAACAAGATTGCTAAAAAAACACAAGATATTAAGTTTTCAAACTTTGAGAAAAAATTTACCAACTAGATTGCTAACCTCGCAATTGTCAAGAATCAATGACTTAAGCTTGGGGCAACCTCCCATGTCACTAAAAATTTCACACACAGAACTCGTCAAAGATTCACAATCACTAAGGTCAACTTCCTGCAAGTTGTTACATTGCAGTGATAAATTGGCCAGACCTTCTTGCTTTTGTAATACTAGTTTCTGCAGTCAAATTTCATGATTTCAGAATTAGCAACTTCAACATAGAACAAAGTAAAGTCCCAAAATTTAACTAAGGCTGACCTTAAGTTCATTTGACGCGATGCTAATGTAGCGAAGTAGCGAACAATTTGAGACCTTCACATAAGTAAGACGAGGACTCAGCAAATTTAAATACAGAAACCTACAGAAAGGGACCACAATTCAGAATAAAACCCACATAACTAAAAAATATATGTTTTTAAAAGAGGAAACGTTTAAAAGATACTACTTGCGGCAATGGACAAGGCTGATCCTCTCCAGATGTGGTAGATCTAATGAGACTGAAGTTAACAAGCTGCAGTCATCAAGCTGTAGCGCCTACATTATAAAAATCAAAATTGAAATAGATGAAGGAGGTCTGGTTAGCTAAGTTAAAAAGTTAAAAAATATACAAAACTAAGGAACCGAACCTCTAGCATTCGACTGTAAGAAATTGCAGATATCGATGCAGAAGTTATGCCATCACAGTTATGAAGTTTCAGATCTATCAACATAGGAAGTCTTACCGACTACATTATATACCAATGACCGCAAAGCAAGCATTATATACCAATGACATAATGAACATAAAGAGAAGAGAAAAAGAAATTCAAGACAAACCTCAAGCGTGATGTTTGGACAGTATGAAGCATCAAGAACACAAATATTAGGGCAAGCAAAAGAAATTTCCCGCAGTGTGTCATCACAAACATATGAACAAAAAGCCAAATCCAAAGACGCCAACAACGGACATGATGCAGCTGCTGAGCGAATTCCAACATCAGATAACTTGTGGCAGGAAGATAGATCCAGTTCATGTAATTTAGGGCAACTAAGCAATGCATGTGACATATTGGTGCGCCTTAGCGCCAAAGCTTGAAGTTGGGGACATCTGGACAACACGAGTTAACCAGATATGTTAACAGTGGAGACTACAACAATAAAATTGTGTTCAGCACAATAATTTGCATCTTTTCACCTGACTGAAACACGAAGCACGCGACATTTGACAATGTTGAGTTCGCGTAGTCTATCATGGTGTACGGATATCTCCTGAATACCATTACCAAGAGTGGCATCATGAATGCTTAAACTGTTCAATGCAGGACAATCTGTCAGAGCTTGAAAGAAGCCATCACCAAGTAGTCCTTTCCCCAAATACAAAGTTTCAAGATGCCTGAAAGTAAATAAGCTAAGAAAATCTGAAAGAAAAAAAAACAGATTTTACCACAGAAAGATCAGGATAATATACTAGATAACCTTAGAGATGTCATTGCTTCCATAACAAGGATTTCAGCATTAAGCACTCCAAACAAATTAACCTCATTTGCATTTGGATAGCGGCGACAGAGAGCTTCAACTGGAAAACATAAAATTAGGTGTTTAAGATCTGCAGCACAGTAACTAGAAATACAAGAGTAACTAAATCTAGAGAGATGTAATCTTGAGACCAGTATTCTCACATCTAGAAGCCAAAGCAACCAAAAGAGAATAGTGACAGTGTAGGGAAAAGCAGGGGAAATTTTCCAGATCAAGATTTTTTAATCCATGAATACATAATTTATATAGGAGTCCCACATGATTAAATATATTTGTAGAGAAGAGAAAAATCCACCTTGTATATATATTCACTTGTATAAAATACAAAGAATGAGTACAAATATATAGATGAGAGAAAGAGAGAGCAAGTTCTTATACAAGATGTGAGACTAAAGAGGAGAGAGAAAAAACCAATAAAGATACAAAATGGGCCTAGTTAAATGGGCTTCTCTAACACTCCCCCGCAAGCTGGAGCGTATAGATCATATGCACCCAGCTTGGGCAAACACTGGTAGAACAAGGTACTTGATAAAGCCTTTGTGAGAATATCAGCAACTTGATCAGTGCCCGAAACATGTTTTAATTCCAGTTTCTTCATTTGAACTTTTTCCTGTATGAAGTGACAGTCAACCTCGATATGTTTCGTACGCTCGTGAAACACCGGGTTCTTTGCTATGTGTATGACCGCTTAACTATCACAAAATAGAACAGCAGATGAAGGAAGTTTTACCCCCAAGTCAGAAAGAAGGCTTTCAAGCCATGTAAGTTCAGAGACAACCGATGTCATCGATCGGTATTCAGCTTCCGCGGAGGATCGAGCGACCACGGCTTGTTTTTTTACTTTTCCATGTAATGAGATGACCTCCAAAATAAGTACAGAACCCACTGGTCGACCGCCGATCGTCCAGGGAACCAGAGTAGTCGGCATCAGAGTAAGCAACCAATGTTGGGGCAGAGGTGGAGGTTTTGTACACAAGCCCTTGACCCGGAGCTGCCTTAAGGTACCGAAGAATCTGTTCAACAGCTTGGAGATGAGAAACTCGGGGAGCATGCATGAACCGACTAACAACCCCAACAACAAACGATATATCAGGCCTCGTGACTGTTAGGTACATCAACTTTCCGACAAGGCGTCTATAGTATTCTGGGTTCTAGAGAAGCAGATCATTATCAGATGCATGAGCACAGAGCTTGTGATTTACCTCCATTGGGGTATTAGCTGGCTTACAACCAGACTGGCCAGCATCTTTGAGAAGATCGAGACAACACTTCCGTTGGGAGAGTACAAGCCCACCCGGTCGTCGTGCGACCTCAAGACCGAGGAAGTAGCGAAGATGCCCTAGGTCTTTGGTCTGAAACACGGTGCTCAGATGCTGTTTGACCGCTTGAATCCCTTTTGAGTCATCCCCAGTAAGTAGAATGTCGTCAACATAAACTAACAGAAGGACGGTTCCAGTTGCCCGGTGTCGGGTGAAAAGGGAGAAGTCAGCAGAACTCCGAGTGAAACCCATATCCTGAACCACCTTGCTGAATTTTCAAACCACGCCCGAGGGAATTGTTTGAGACCATAGATGGATTTCTTTAGAATACACACCTGAGACTCCCCCGTGGTCTCAAACCCGGGCGGTTGGCGCATGTAGACGGTTTCCTGAAGATCGTCATTCAAAAATGCATTCTTGATATTGAGCTGATGAAGGGGCCAGCGGTGGTGTACAGCCACAGAGAGAAGCACACGAACCGTGTTGAGCTTGGCCACCGGAGAGAGTTTCCTCATAATCAATACCCTGCTACTGAGTGAAGCCACGGGCCACCAGTCGGGCCTTCAGTTGGGCAATAGTGCCATCCGGAGCATGTTTGATGACAAAAACCCATTTACACCCAACAGGGTGCTGACCGGGAGGTAAGGGGACCAGGGCCCAGGTCTGGTTGGCCCAAAGGGCCGTCATTTCTTCCTCCATGGCAGCCCGCCAGTCTGGATGTTGAAGCGCCCCCTGCACAGAGTTAGGGACAGAGACAGAGGATAATGATGTGGCAAAGTGACGAAGTGGCGGTGATAGGCGATGTAGAGAGACGTAATTTGCCAGCGGGTGAGCGGTGGAGGCAGGAACCGGAGCAGCAGGTGGTGGAGCATCAAAGGTCGAAGCCGACTGCAGTGGGGCACCGGGATAAGTAGAACGACGAGAATAGACCCGAATGACAGGTGGAGGCGGACGGGCCGGAGGCTGGGCAGGAGGAGGAGGAGATGAGGAGGAGCGGGGAACAGGGATGATAGGACGAACGACGGGCTCTGGAATGGGAAAGACATCCATAGCAGAAAAGAAGGGAAGATCTTCCCGGAAAGTGACGTCCACAGAGACAGTAACCTTGCGGGTTGTAAGTGAATAGCACACATACCCCTTTTGAGTGCGCGAGTAACCTACAAAAATATGTTTGGCCGTACGGGGATCCAGTTTGTCGGTAGAGGGGCCGAGGTGGTGAACATAGCAAGTACACCCAAATATTTGAGGGGTAACAGGAAAGGCGGAGTGGAGGGAAATAGGAGGCTGAACGGAGTAGCATTCTGGAGGACGGAGGACGGTAGACGGTTGATAAGAAAGCAGGTTGTGGAGAACGCAAAGTTCCAGTATGGTTTGGGAACCTGCATTTGAAGCATAAGGGAGCGAGTTACATCAAGAAGGTGACGATTCTTGCGCTCGGCGACACCATTCTGTTGTGGAGTATACACACACGAGGTTTGGTGAATAATGTCGAAGTCAGAGCAGAGGGTCGCGAAGTCATGACCCGTGTATTCTCGTGCATTGTTGGTACGAATAGTGCGAATGGGCACAGAGAATTGAGTGCGAGTCTCAAGAATGAATGCCCGAAAGACGCGGGGAAGCTCAGAATGATCGCGAAGAAGATACAACCATGTCATGCGCGAGTAATCATCAATAAATGTAAGGAAGTACCGATAGCAAGAAATACTACTAATCTTGTACGGACCCCAGATATCAGAGTGTACTAAAATAAAAGAAGCGGAGCTCCGAGTACAATGAGAAGGAAACGATGAACGTGGCTGTTTGCCAAAAATACAGGTTTCACACTGAAAAGCAGGAAGAGATACATCCGGGAGAGCCTTCTGGAGGGCAGGGAGAGGAGCATGACCAAGACGTCGATGCCAATCTGATGAGAAGACAGAGGCAAGGAGAGTAGGAGAGTCATCAAGAAGGTAAAGCTCGTTCTGCAGTCGCCCACTACCAATGATAGTCCGCGTCTGCTGATCCTGTATCAGAAAAGATAAAGAAGTAAAGGTCACTGAGCAATGTAAATCAGTAGTAAGGCGACCAACTGAAAGTAAATTGAAAGGAGAGCCCGAAACATGAAGAGCCGAGCGCAGGAGAAGAGAAGAGGTGAGAGGAATATCAACACATCCAGAGACAGGGACAGAAGCCCCATTGGCCACAGTAATGTACTTCGGGTGAGGGGAAGACAAGTACTGAGGCGGTCGAACAGAGGTGATGTGATGAGCGGCACCAGAATCGAGGATCCATCGCGGGCCAGAGGAGAGGCAGGCGATACCTTCATTGGAGATGGAGGCAGCGGAGGTAACCGAGGCTGGGCGGGCGGCTGAGCAGACCGTGAAGATGCTGGAGCTGGAGGCGAACCTCGTTGAGAGGTCAGTACGAGTGGGAGAGGAGTCGGTGGCAGCAACAGACGCCTGCGAACAAGGAGGGCGACCATGCTTGCGATAGCACGTGGCTTCAAGATGCCCATCTTTGCCGCAGAACGAGCACTTAGGTCGGGGCCGTCCACCTCGACCACGTCCCCGAGAATCAGAGTGGCCTCCACGGAATGAAGAGGGAGGAGGCAGTAAAGGAGGAGGGACCTGCTGGGCAAGAGCCGGAGAAGGAGGTCCAGACACATCCGGAGGCGGGGTGACTTTGAGAAGCATTGAGCACACATCTGAGAATGACGGTGTAACAGTAGAGGAGAGGATGTGAGCTCGTACACTGTGAAGGTGATGGGGTAGCCGAGCCATCATCATGGTTATACCCACAGCTTCCTTTTGGACACGTTGGGCAGCAAGGTCTACAGTAGGAGGCTGATGTTGGATCCACGCCTCGACCAAAGACCGAGCCTGAGCAACAAAGGAGGTCAGATCGGTCGTACCACTGCTATCAAGGGCCTGGAGAGCGGTGATAATGTCATACAGATGGTGGAAACTATCCTTGTCGGAGTAAAGGGTATGAAGCTCGTCCCACATGCCTTTGGCCGTCTAGTGGTACATGGTCAGGCGAAAGGATTCGCTATCAAGAGAATTGAGGATCCATGTCTGCACACGACCATCATTGCGTAACCAATCATCAGTAGGAGTACCGGTAACCACCTGGGTCAAGTGATGAAGAAACCTCTTGGATTGCAGGACCCGGCGAACAGAATGTGCCCATTCGACAAAATTCTTCTTGCCAGTCAGAGATATAGTAGTAATATGGAGTTCATCCCGTATTTCTGGAATAGAGGTCTGGCGGTCTGTAGGAGAAGCCGTCGTGCCGGTAGAATCAGCAGAACTCATGGAGGAGAAGCGGCTAGGAGAGTAGACCGGCAAGAGAGGAGTTCGCGCGACTAGAACGAAGACTGCCTGGTCACGATGTAAAGACACCAGTGGCAGGAGGAGGTCGCGACCAGAGGCGGATAGAGACCAGCGGACAGAGACAATCCGCGCGGATAGACAAAGAAGGCGGGGTCCCAGAAGAAGAGGACACCGGCGGACAGAGAACAAACCGCGCGGATAGGAGGAGAAGAAGACAACAACCTAAATGCGGGAGTCAACAGTCCGCACGGTCAGGCTGAGCACAGCAGCGGTCAAAGAAGGAGGCCACGAGCGGGCAGAGAAAAGAGTCCGCGAGGAGAGAACACTCAAGCGGATAGCAAGAGGCCGCGACGAGCAACAAGCCGTGGCGAGCAAAGAACCCAGCAACAAGGCTGAAAGCGGCGAGCAAGAACAGGCCTCAGTCCGCGCGAGAAGAATTCCGCGACAAGGCGGAAAAACGAGGAGCTGGAAGAGGCCGCAGGAGGTCGCGCCGGATAGCAGGAGGTAGACCGCGCGAGAAGAGAGGCAGTCTGGACCACGGAGCAGGAACATGCCTCAGTCCGCGCGAGAAGGATTCCGCGACAAGGCGGAAAAACGGCGAGCAGGAAGAGGCCGCAGGAGGTCGCGCCGGATAGCAGGAGGTAGACCGCGCGAGTAGAGAGGTAGTCTGGACCAGGAACAAAAGGGAGAGGTGGACCCCACAGGAAGGCTATAAGAGGCCTGAGGGGAGAGGTGGAACCACGGAGAGGAGAGGGAAGAAGAGAAGCAAAGCGGATAGCCAAGACAGGCCGCAAGAGACCGAGCGGCAAGGGCGGGCAGCGGACAGAAGGACAGTCCGCAGCAGGCCGCAGGCACGAAAGAGAGACCACAGGCAGATAGGCGGTTAAGGAGAGGGAAGCCGCCCAAGGAGGACCCGTGGCTATGATACCATGTAGAGAAGAGAAAAATCCACCTTGTATATATGTTCACTTGTATAAAATACAAAGAATGAGTACAAATATATAGATGAGAGAAAGAGAGAGCAAGTTCCTATACAAGATGTGGGACTAAAGAGGAGAGAGAAAAAACCAATAAAGATACAAAATGGGCCTAGTTAAATGGGCTTCTCTAACAATATTCAAAGCAATGTGAAACAAAAATAAAGGGAATACAAGTATACCAAATGCACTTTTACAAATACTCTCTTCAATTCTCCGCAAATTTGAGTATACATGTCGTATGCTACAAACTTGGGAGAGAACTCAAATAAACAATGGGCAAGTCAAAGCTTATCTGATAATGAGGAATATTCAATGAGGCAGTGAAAGATGAAAATGGACCTCACGAAGTATGGCTTTGTCCTGTATGATGTGGCAGTAATCCTCAATGCGATTTGTGTGCTCGTGAATGATGAGGTTCTCGGTACTATGGATGACAATCTGATTGTCACAGACAAGAACCGTCGGGATAGATAACGACACCAAAATTGGCTAAAATGATATTGAGCAAAGTAAGCTCGGACACTACGAGGGCCATCAAGTAATATCTGGCCTCTGTCGACAAACGAGTCACAACACCTTACTCACTCATATGGTCAGATTTCCATCAAAGTACAAAAACATTAGTAGAGCGATGACCATCAACAACAACATCGTAGTCGGCACTAAGTAAGCAATTTGAAAAGGAGTAGAAGAAGATAGGTAAATTAATCCTTGTCCAGAAATGCCTTTCAAATATCAAAAAATACAATCAACAATACGCAAATGGAAGGCGCGAGGAAGATGCGTTAACTAATTGACAACACTCGATGCAAATGAAATATATGTGTGTGTAACTTTTAGGTATATCAACTTCCCAACTAAGTGATAATAGCCCTCAAGATTAGGAAACAATAGGTCGGAGACGAAGGCAACAGAAGAAAGCTTCACATAAGCATTGACTACGTCACACAGGGACGAAAACGGGATACGAGAAACGATACGATATGGATACGAGATTCGTGATTTTCAATAAAAGGAGGATATGAGATGCATCTTAAAATTCAATTATTTAAATATAAATGCAAGTTAAAATGAAGGTATGTGTGAGTTCACGTCATCTTTTTTTTCAATCATTATTCTAAATATCATATATTAAATAAGAAAAAGTTTGTGTCCAAAATCATATCATATTATAGATAGGATTCGAAAATGTAACGGTGCAATCAATTGACTCTCACCACTTATCAATCAAAACCATGCCTTTCTCCATACCATCATCACAAAATGCTAATTTTTGAATATTTTCAAGTATACTCGAGCGTATCCAAGAGCATCTAAGAGTTTCCGAGACTTTCTATTCAAATTAAAAGAAAAAAGTTTCCAAGAGTTTGGGGACTGGTTTCCAAGAGTTTCCAGACTCTTAAACATTTTGGATATGATACATAAGGTCGTTACAAATATTTGTGCTTTTAGATAGGTGTATTGTCTAGTTTATACCCCAAGTAATTTGCATCTTGAAGAAGATAAATGCAATGTTTTATATGAACAAGAATAAGGGAGTTTCCCTAAGAAGTAAACTCATTCCCAATAAAATAACAAAGAAAGTCTAGATCTTTTATCTCAAAATGTCTAGCCAAATGCTTCTTGATATGAGAGATCCCCAACCACATTGTCTTTTATCATCAACATAGACTAGCTGAATTAACGTGACTTCCTCGAGTCAATGACTAAAAAGAGAATAATATGACAAACCACAGAGAAACTGAATATCCTAAGCCATCTGGCTAAATTTTTTGACCCAAGCTTGAAGAGAATGCTTAAGGTTGTACAAGGACTTCCACAGATGACACGCAATAGGCTCTCGTAATATCATATCTTAGTGGTTGTTGCATGTATACAATCTCAATCAAACCTTCAAAGGCATTTTTTATGTCAAGCAGATACATCTTTCAAGGACGATGAATAACAAGAGAGTCCAAAACATGAACAAGATTAAACTTGAAAATGACTGAGAAAGTCGTCTCATAGTCAATGTTATGTTGCTGAGTAAACCCCCAAAAAATGAGTAGCGCGTTTAGGCGCTTGATTAAATCGTATGACTTACCCTTCACAACGATCCACTAATAACAACAAGATTTCCATGGGGGTAAAAGTGATTAACTCTCATGCATGCTTTATCCATAAGACCTGCATCTCCACATCCATCGTAACCCACCACCCTAGATGTTATAATGCCCAATGAACAAAGTAAGGAGAAGTAACCGAAGAAAGAAAATATGCAAATCTTTCATGTGATGGATCTAACAATCAAAAGAAACAAAATTCAACAAAAGACGAGCAGTACGTGAATGCTTACTTTAGAAAATGGATATTTGACAATCTTTTGGAAAAGAAGAAACATCAATAGATGATGGTTCAACCACGCAACTTTGGATAAAAATTTGTAGAAGTGATTGTGGTGGCGGTTCCCAAATCAAAGATAACCATGCTACTCAAAAAATTTCAAATACTAGAAATAGAACTAGAATAATGATTGATCCCCATGTATCAATGGAAAGATAGGATACAAAAGCTGAAAAAAATCTTTCCATTCTCACGATAAGAATAAGTGACTTTTTTCATGTTCTCAAAAAACACGAGCAGAGTAAATAAGGATATAAGTAGCATGAATCGGTTCTTTCATTGAGTTAAGAAATCACAACACAAAAATGGAATTCTCAATTTTCCACTTCCGATATCTATCATCTATACTTGATGGCTCCATAGTCGAGCCATTAATATACCCACTAAAATTTCAACTTTGCAAAACATCCAAAATAGGTTTAGATCTACAATATAATTTTCTCCATCAAGAGATGATGTAGTAACCACGGTACACTGATGAGAATGCATGTCTCAGGTAAACCTCTGGAAGAAGATGCATAAGTACTATTAATATTCAACATAATCGTTAGAAAAATAGCAAGGAAATGTCACAAAATTCACAAAGGGTCTTGGACAAGTTATTGACCCTGTGTACCACATTCAAGATGAAGAGATAAAGATTCTGATTTTCCGGAACGAAAAAGGTTGATGGACTAATTAGTCTGCCATTGTAAAATTTGTTGAGAACACAAAGAAATCTTCATAGTGCAAAGTCGTGATGAGGTCAACGGTGATGTCTGTTTTTGCATAAGACACTACAAGCCAAAAAAGTTGTTAATGCTGAAAGAGGTAAACTAGCACAAAGGAGTTGTTGAAAGATGGGAAAGGAAAGGCTTGATGCACGTTATTCATCCACAAAGGGATATTAAACAAGGCATACATGGACTCATAAAGTTAAAATTGCAACGTGGAACTAAACCTCAACACACACGTCTCTAATAGACTGACAATGACTCGATATTTCAAACACTTCCCCTCAAATTGGAGGGGAAACCTTCGACTTGAAAACATCAAATAAAGGTAATGGAGATAGGCAATGTAGGAAAAAACATCAGATGAGCTACCGGGGGGAATTCCTAACTGGGGAATCAAATCGAGGACATAGCCACACACGATATAGACTCTCACACGACGCAGGTCCCACACACGACTTGGAATTGCTGGAATCATGTCAACCAAAATCATCTACACACATGTGGAGGATAACGAACGATGTGGGGTTGATCATCAAACGGGCAACTAGGGATAATCTGTCGGGAATAATTCGTCAGGGATAATCTGTACAAAGGGCGGTCTCACACGACACGGTCCCACACGACACAACCCGTTGAGATTAAGACAACCAACAACGATCGCGCCACAACACATGTACCAATAGGAAAAAAATTGGGGAGAAGAAAATAACACACGCCATAAGCCTAGAGACCGTGCAGGACTAAGGCGAAAGTCGGTAAATACCATATGAATCGCCTTCGTCCCAAAAACTCTCCCTCACGTGAAATTCACTTGCATGAAGGTTTAGTTACAATACACAAACACTAACCGCAACAACAACAAAACTATTGAAGACACAAAAAATCAACTAATCAAAGAAACTCCATCATCAACACCTCAAAAGGGGTAGCAATGGATGGCAGCTCGGAAACACGAGGGGCAACTGCGGGAGGCGACTAGAATCGTCTGTGACATGAAGAGAACAGCGAGGCGAGCCGAAGAACGACGGATGATGGAAGAAGCAGCGAGATCGAAGGATAGGAGTCATGGCGACAGAGGAAGTCATAGTCAGCAACATGAAGAAACGAGGGCCAGATCTCGAGCAGAGAGAACTAGAGGAAGCGGTAGACTTGATCGGCGATGAAAAGCTTGACGAGATCAGCGGCCACGAACAACGACAGGAACGTTGAAGGTGGTTGCAGCCAGGAACGTTGAAGAAAGCAACAGTCGGGATCCTCGGAAGTAACAGACAGTGAATTCAACGATAGGAGAAGGGCGGGGAAGCATCGAAGTCGTCGGTAGTTCTCGACGGGATCAGCGGCTGGAGCGTCAGGTGGGATCGACGAGAGGAGACTTGTCGTCGATGGAAGCAACGGTCGGCTGACGAAGCCAACAATGACGGACTCTACGGGATTGACAATGATGAGCAGCGACGCAGATCTGTCTCGATGTCGATAGGATGAAGAGACTCGATGGGTACTCCAAACGGAATCGTCGATAGAGCAAGAGCCTACAGGCTAAGCTATGGATGTCAATGTCGAGACTGCTGCGGGTGTAAGAACAATGTCGAGCGCAGAACTAGCAGAGGGGCTGGTCGAGGCCAACAGACGAAGCCGCAACGAGCCCACTCGCGCGAGAAGAGGTCGAACGGTCGCTCTAGGCGTGTGGGGAGTGGAAGAAATCAAGGAGAAATCAATGACTTTAATACCATGTCGAAATATGGGAAAGTTGATGCATGTTATTCATCCACAAAGGGGTATTAAATAAGACATATATGAACGCTTAAAGTTAAAATTGCAATGTGAGACTAAACCCCAAACACACACGTCTCTAATAGACCAATATTATCTCGATATTTTCAACAGGAAGTATGAAATGATTTTTTGTTGCTGCAAGAAGAGGATGTAGAAAGAACAAAAAAGAGAAGTGATGCAGACTCATCCTAACATAGCGGAAGACAGAGATGGAAAAATTAGGTGATGACCATCTTTCAATAAAAATACTAATATAGTAGGGTGATGCGAGCCGGAGTGGACGAGCGGCTAGGACATGGCTAACTGGATGCGCGGGAAAAGAGGTCGGATCTAAGTTTTGAATAAACTAAGGGTATTTTAGTCATTCCAATAAAACATGTGGAGCTAATAAAAAGGCACTGGTAGTCTGCCTTTTATGCTTTATTCTGACGAATGTTCCATGTTTTTTTCCATTGTTGAGTGAAGGGTGGGCTTAATCTGCTCCATCCAACTTTGGTATGTCTGTCTGTTCAAGACTTCTCCTTAAGGCAGTATTATGTTTCAGTTCAAATAGAGGAATTAATTGTTGGCAACTGCATTCTTTCAGATAGTCGTGGCCAAAAAGCCCAACCAGGCCGGGCCCGGGCTTTTTACCAACCGAGCTCGGCCCGGGCCCAGATTAAACCGGGTCGGGTCGGGTCGGGCTCCCTCTCAAAGAGGGATCCCGATTAGGCCCTTCAGGCCGGCCTGGGCCCGGGCCGGCCTGAATACAAAAGGCGGAATTTCTGCTTAGCCCGGTGCCGGGCTCAGGCTAGCCCGGCGCCCAAGCTTTGCCAGTCCCGGGCCGGGAAACCGACAAAAATGGGGGCCCAGTAAGGGCCCCAACCCCGGCCTTGGCACGACCGGGCTTTTCCCAGACCGGGCCTAGCCGGGCCGGGCCCGGGCTATTTGCCCACGACTACTTCAAGATAAGGTCTCATCTGCTCTTTAAATTTCTCTTAATATTTCAGATCTTATCATTGGTATTAGATGTCTTTGATCTCTGATTTCCACTATGTCGGCGACCGATGCAAGACGTTCGAAGGATTGGCAGCGCTTGAAGATCTTAAACAGAATCAAGAATTAATGGCGAGATCGTAGCTGTCATTGGATGATAAACATTCTCGCACACTAGAGGAAGTTCGGAAGATGTTCGCCAGTCTGCAGAATGAGAAATCTGTGGATCCGAGAGATTTGGCTTCAATGTCGGAGAGGCGCACCTCCTCTGTCCCTCCAAACAACCATCAGGTACCTACAAGGTTGGCCCGAATTGATTTCCCAAGATTTTAGGGCAAAACACCGGTGGAAAGGTTGTATAAGTGCGATCAGTTTTTTGAGATCGACAACATGCCAGAGAACCTGAAGGTGAAGCTTGTGTGCATGCACATGGAGGGTAAGGCACCTTCCTGGCAAGAGGCCTTCATGAAGTCACGCCTCACCGACAATGATCTGGTTGCGAGAAGTATGTTCAGGCCCTCCAGAGTCCATTTGGCTCCATTCTCTTTGATGATCCAATGGGAGAATTAAAGAATCAGCGACAAAATTCCTTTGTCCAACAATATCTCAATGAGTTTGATGTGCTCTACATCGAGTCCATATCTCCGAGGAATATGCTATAAGCTTTTGCCTGGCGGGTCTTTGAGATGAGCTCATATACGTCACTCGCATGTTCCAACCCAAATCATTGCAAGATGTATTTTCTCTAGCTCGAATCCAGGAGCATAAGATGGTTATTCGCCAGAAGAAATTACCTATTTTATTATCGTTCAATGAATCCAAGATTGGGAGGCCGTTCATTCCTACTCCAGGTTCGGGTATTCCCTCCAATTCACTGGGCTCTTCTTTTAATCACCCTACGGGTGGACGCCACCTAACTTCTACCAAGATGGAAGACAAAAGGAGTCGGGGAATGTGTTTTTGGTGTGATAGTAAATACACCCTTGATCACAAGTGCTTAGACAGGCAACAATCATAAGCATGTAATTGTAATAGAAAGTGATAAGGAGATTCTGAGGCAGAGGAGGACAAAGAACCAATCATCACAACGGAGACAGAGGATGGTCACTTTAACCCACAGGTCTCGGTGCATACCCTCACTGACATCAACACCTTCCACACAAGGCGAGTTATGGCGTCCTATCTGGGTCAAACAATCAGTATTCTGATATACTCGGGTAGCACGCATAACTTTGTCAATGAGGATGTGGCTAAACAACTACAATGTAAACTAACTCTTATTCCGATTTTCAATGTGGCGATTGCAAATAAGAAACAAATTTCCAGCTCTCACGAGGTTGTTAACTTCAAATAGCGAATGCAGGGAGTGTTTTTCGTCTTACCACTAGAGGGTTGTGAGTTGGTCTTGGGTTCTCAATGGCTACTGACTTTGGATGTGGTGAATTGGGATTTCAACAACCTAAAAATGGAATTCGTCAGCCAGGGCAAAAAATATTGTTGCGAGGATGTAGAACGTAGTGGGGACAATGATGAAGCAACGACGCATACATAAATTGCTATCAAAAGAAATCCATCTCAATATGATCGGGCGTGTTCAGTTCAAGAACTTCTTATTGCATTAAAACAAGCAGCTATGCCCAGTGATCCTCCCCGTCAGGTGCCTACGACTACATTGTCGGATATGGAGCAGCGCCAACTTCAACAATTGTTGTTGGAATTCCAAGAACTTTTTGAGGAACCAACAGAGCTTCCTCCTCGTCAGGAGGATGAGCATCGCATTATCCTCAAACCAAGAGTAGAGGACATCAACCTGCGGCCTTATCGTTATCCGCCTCTACAAAATGATGCTATGGAAAAGTTAATACAAGAAATGATGAGCACTGAACTCATTTGTAATAGACAGCCCGTTTTCAACACCGATGGTCTTCGTCAGGAAGCAAGACAAAACGTGGCAGTATTGTATTGATTATATTTTGCTTAATCAACACACCGTCAAAGCAAAATTTTCAATTCCAATTATAGAAGAACTTATTGATGAGCTTCAAAGAGCAGCATTCTTCTCCAAACTAGATTTGAGCGAGGGGTATCACTAAGTCCGGATGGCGGATGCAGACATCTACAAAATAATCTTTTGGATCCACCAAGAGCACCACAAATTTGTAGTCATGCAACGAACGCTCTGACAACATTCCAAGGCACAATGAATCACATCTTTCAACATCAGTTGCACAAATTTATCCTCGTCTTTTTCGACGTCATCTCAATGTTTAGCAGATCCTGAAAGTTACACTTGGATCATTTGACATTCACCTTCAACATTTTGCGCAAACAACGCTTGTTTTTTAAGTGAATGAAGCAAATGCAGGTTTGGTCTCCACCGGGTACATTACTTGGGGCACATCATTTCACAGAGCGGGGTGGCCACAAATCCATTAAAAAATCATACAATACTCGAATGACCCGGGTCAACAACCTTAAAAAAATTACGAGATTTCTTGGGATTAACCGGATACTACCGCCGATTTATCAGGTGATATGTCTGGATAGCCCGACCCCTTACAAAGCTACTCAACAAGGCGAGTATCATTGGAATGAAGAAGTTAAAGTGGCCATTAACACCCTGAAGGCCGCAGTATCTCAACCCCTGATTTTTTGCTTGTCGGATTTTAATCAGTTTTTCGTGTTAGATACCAATACGTCGGATACAGGGGTTGGAGCGGTGTTGCTATACGGGAGTCGGCCCGTAGCTTATTTTAGCAAACTCTATGAAGGAGAAACTCTCAATTGTCGTCATACGAGAAAGAGCTCCTGATCATATTTATGGTTGTTCAGCGATGGAGGCATTATTTGATAGGTAATCATTTCCCAATTCGAACGGATCACCGCAATTTAAAGTTCCTAATGGAGCAGAAAATTAGCAACTCCTACACAACAAAATATATATATTAAAACTTATGGGGTATGACTACAAGATCCAGTATAAAGAGAGAAAGGAGAATACGTGTGTTGATGCCCTATCCCGAAAGTTTGAAAAGGAGTAGATCGAACTGTATGTTGGTCAATGTTTCATTGGATATTTTGCAGCTTATCAAAAATTCCTAGGTTGGAGATCCTCAAATCCAGCAAATTATAGCTACCAAGAGGGTAGATACCCAGTCTCGATTAAAATACCAATGGGTTCATGGTACTTAAGCGCAAAATCGTCTTGTCATCAGGAATGAGGTAACGGTGAAGTCCAAGTTGTTACATCCCTTCATGATGGAGCGGTATGGGGCCATTCCGGCATCACCGCAACTTATCAAAGAATGAAGCAGATGTTTTATTGGAAGAAGATGAAGTCGGATATTTGTACTTACATCCAAAAATGTTCGGTGTGTCGACAATGTAAACCAGACAACCAATGACCCAAGGGACTATTGCAGCCCTTAACTATTCTCAAACGAATATGACAAGAGATTTCCTTATGGGCTAACCAAAGGCAATGAAAAATTGACTATTTTGGTGGTGGTAAATAGACTTGGTAAGCAAGCACATTTTGTGGTAGTTGCTCATCCATATACTGTTGAATTGATTTCCCAAACATTCTTGGATTCACTCTTCCGATCACATGTGGACTGCCCGACTCCATCATTAGTGATCGTGATGCAATTTTTATCAGTTTGTTTTGGAAGGAGTTCTGAATCCTGCAGTTGAGCTGAAGCTCTCGACGACCTACCACCACCAAACTTACGGGCAAATGGAGATGGTGAACCGTTGCCTAGAAAATTAACTTCGGTGTATATATTTTGAGAGGCCCCGTAGCTGGACACAGTGGTTGACCCTAACGGAGTGGTGGTACAACACGTCCCAAAGTGCAATAAAAATGACACCCTTTCTATGGGTAGGATCCCACTCTACATTCGCCATACTTAACCGGCACTGCAATGACAGAGGTTGTGGACCGCTCACATCGGGTAGATTTACCAGCTGAGGTGAAAATAGATCATATGTTCTATATAACAAGGTTATGAGAGTATCATCGGGAGCTACTAGTCCAACAGATGCCTCTTCCAACTACCGTTAATATTAAAGGCAACTTAATGATGGAGCTGATTGCAATTCTTGACTGCCGCAATGTGCCCAAGCCCGGGAAGGTGCTTACCCAAATTATGGTACAACGGCTGAATGAAACCATGCCTACTTGGAAGGATCTGCAGCCATTCCAACATTGTTACCCGCACATGTTTCCTTGAGGACAAGGAAAAAACTGACGGGGAAAGCATTGGTGCAAGCCGGATTGGGCGAGTGGCTAAGAGCCTAAGACGTAGCAAACTGGATGCGAGGGAAAAGAGGTTGGATCTGAGTTTCAAATAAACTGAGGGTATTTTAGTCATTCCCACAAAACATTGTGAAGCCTATACAACGGCAGTTGTAGTCTGCCTTTTATGCTTTATTCTGTCGAATGTTCCCTGTTTTCCTTTTCCATTTGTGAGTGAAGGGTGGGCTTAATCTGCTCCATCCAACTTTAGAATGTCTGTGTGTTCAGAAATTCTCCTTAAGACGGTGTTATGTTTCAATTCAGATGAAGGAATTGATTGTTGGCAACTACATTCTGCCAGATAAGATCTCATCTGCTCTTTACATCTCTCTTAACATTTTAGATCTTATCATAGGGTTATGTATTTATAATACCATTACTTATTTGAATATTAAATCTACAATCTGGTAGATCTTCTTCCCCAACTCTGGCAGCTGGAGCTAACATGTGCTCGGTTTTACCCTCCACGACTCGTCTATCCCTCAAGCACATAGATGGGTCATGGAGGTAGGGAGGCACCTCACAAACCCCCAATCGGCAAGACCACGAGGCTTCACCACCACAAGAGATGAGTCCAAGCGGCGGTGGAAAGAATACTTCTTGGTTTTGAGAAGTATCTGCCGCCTCTGGAAACCTTCAGTCACCAAGCCCGACCGGAGACTTCCCCAAAGCCGGCGAACTCTGGCGTCGAAGTCCAGCCAGGACGGTATCACAGTGTATTGAACAATAAATCAATAATACATGATAAGCTTGAAAGATAGTAAACTATCCCACTCAAATGTTAATATACGGAGAAGCAACCCTTCAAGAAAATGAGAATGACAAGTGCGAAACATACAATTTTCCTGAGAGACTTCTGCGTCCTCTAAATTAAAAGACTTCCAAAAATTCTCGTGCATGCTTGGAACCCTCCACTGCTTGCATGTAGCACCTGCTTTACATAAATCTCTCTGGCCTAAGAAAGAGAAAACCTGCACGCAAAGGCTCCATGACAAAGATTAATGCATTGTTACTAAGCAGCAATAAGCTAAACAAATTAGGCTGCGAGAGAATACCAGGTGCAAAAGATCTTCCGTGAGATCCATTCTATTCTCTGAATTATCAGCATTGCTAGTATCAATTTTGCCGCTATCATTCTCACAACCTCTAATATTTATAGGATTTCTAGAATTATCCACATTTATGTTAGGGGTGAAATAATAGATCATCGCGTTTTCATATGTAACCAAAGTTTGAGAATCAGTGTAGTTCTCATGAGCAGGCGGAACAGCGGCTTCAGTAACAAAGGAAGGTACCTGAAGGTGTGCCCTGAGAAAGGCAAAAAAGGACATGAATATTTGCACATCTGCCTAAGATTACCTGGAATAAGAAGTGATATATAAAAGGTTCCAGAGATACTTCGCTACACAAAAGACAAGATATTCCCACAACATATTCATCGCAGCGGGTGTGAAAATAACACTAAATAAAGATGAAAAAACACAGCGAAAAGCCAAAGCAGTGAAAGTTTACATTATATATAAACTTTGCAAGAGAGCATAAAGAGTGCCAGGTGGAAAATAAGAGTTGGCAATACGAATACATAACCATTTCACATCTTTATAGCTGCACCACTCATCAGTACAGATATGGATTACTTTGTGTAATGCACAAGTAGGATACAGGTTACAGAGAGTTGAAGGATCACAGATATGAACCTGCTTAGGTTTGGGGGAAATAAATGTTGGCAATTTGATAATTTATTTGGCAATATAAATTGCAAACTCATTAAGACACATCCCGCCTCACACGGACAATAATATTTCAACAGCCAAGCAAAAGTAGTGAGAATGAAATTTTAAGGTCTGTCAGGATCAGCAGTGTCAATTGGTATTAGTGAAGAAGAGAAAGAAAATGAGTACCAAAAAATACCTGGCTTCCTAAATGTGGCTTGAAGCCAATGCGGACGAAAGGTAGTTCTCTGCTGAGTCAGTGTAACTTTTCTAAATCCGGGGAGGGGAGGGGGGATCTGTGAGGCAGTTAAGCCAGAGAAAGACAAGTCCTGACATACTTCTAAGTGAAAAGAAGTGCATGAATAAATTGATCTTGCATCGGAATTAGAGAATAAGTTTATGGGCATAAGTAATAATTTGGCCCTCAAATATCAAATGTGCTTTTTAGAGCAAGTGAGAGAGTTATTGATGGAGATCACCCTGCCCAAAAAGATCAATGGCATTGATATCCACTCGCGTCTATTTCCACAAAGACATTGATTTATTTTTTGTACGAACGATCGGGATCCACTAATGTGTCGGAATGGTCGTTTCGACATAATTTCATGTATTTGTTTTTTATTTTGAAAAATAATTTAGTATTGATGCAACTAATATGAATGTGCAATATGAGATGTCTACATTGATTGTAATAGTTCTCTTCTCCCTATTTTACACACGTCCGTTAGAGACGGAGGCTATTGAGGTTTTAGGTCATATAAGGTAAAACCCCTGGTCCGTTCATGGTGCAACTCCGTGAGCCCCCGTGTGATGACTCCTAGTCCTAGAATTCCCCCATTACCCCGTTGACACTGCCCCTCTCCTTGCTTCTCAAAATTGTCGGCCCACCCCACTATCACCACCCCTTCCTCCTTCCCCGATACTCCGACCAGCAACCAAACTCGTCGGCTACCGCCAAGCCATCTCTTTCCTGACACCTCCACTGTAGTCCAACCCGTTGGCCACCGCCTCTCCATCTCCCACTCAAGCAAACCTCACCTTCAGGCATCCCTGCGGCCCACTCCACTACCACCACCCCTTCCTCCTTCCCCGATACTCCGACCAGCAGCCGAACCCGTCGGCTACCGCCAAGCCATCTCCTTCCTGACACCTCCACTGTAGTCCAACCCGTTGGCCACCGCCTCTCCATCTCCCACTCAAGCCAACTTCGCTTGCAAGCATCCCTACGACCGCCGCCTCCCTCGATCCATCTCCTTGGTTTGTCCCCTCACATGCAGCCTCTGCTCCTTCAACCCCCTTCCTTACCCCTACACACCTGCAACTAGCCCCACAACAGCCGCCTTCCCACCTGCATCACCATCTTTTGTTGTTAGGGGTTGTCTAGGCAAGGGAAGTCTTTCCAACCTCCCACACTCCACCATCATCATCCATGTGTCATATAACCTCCAGTACGTCACCACCACAAAATTGTGCCGTCGTTATTTGAGATTTTTTTCCTTTTAATTGTATGTCTAGACTATATTATTATGGATATGATGGTATACATGTTTGTTTCTTGATTTCGCATTAATTTGCAAGGCTTATTCGCATAGCACTTAAATTTATTTGCGCTCCAATTGCGGGCGATCCATTCCCTTGTTTCTTAAATCGAAGTTTTCTTATTTCTTGTGTTTGTTGTGTACACCTATAAATATTTAATTATTCACTTGCAATTAATTCAGACTTCATATCGTATGTGTGGATCATTTAGAATTGGTTGGGTCTTTCCTTGGTACTGCATCCGGGGTTGCATTAGTTTAGATACCACTCTCACGACTTACCTTGCGTCGGTTATGTGAGAAACTCCAAAGTTAAGCAAGCTCCCCTGAGAAGTACCTCTAACCTCGTAGGTCATCTCAAGAAAAGGAAAAATTGTGTGATTCAGATCAACATCAGCATGATCTGATATGAACCAACACGATCATCACCCTAGATATTGTGGGTTGGATCATTACAAATAGTATTAGATAACGATCTCTTATAGTATGATGTGTGGTTCATGAATAAATAAAGTGAATATTGGTAGTTCTATAACATCTTGAAATCGATGAAAACGGAGTGTCTTTGGGGAAATGAAGCCCAGAGAAATGCAACTCCTTGCAGACTTATAAGATGATGTGCATCTAAGTGAAAGGAAGTGCAAGAATGAATTGAATCTCACATTAAAATTGAAGAATTGTTTTTACTTAAGTAATGGTTTGGACACCAAAATATCACACGTCTAACGGAGCAAGTGACCGAGTTTTGTTAAGAACCCTGCCAATACCCATCCCAAATTTATGTTTGGGAAATCCGTCTACCATAATATATGTTAGCTGTTTTTTGGATTATGACGCATATTCTGCTCGGGATGAACCTAACTTGGCAAAATAGTTCCTGCGGTATGGTATAGTCTTCACGGCCACGGTCCTCCTTAAGGCCCTCAACCTCAATGGAGATATCTCACAGTACGCTCGCTCCATTTGGATCCCGCTCAGCCCCCTGACGCATCTCACACAGTCCCCACTAAGCTCAAATGTGCAAAGAGTGGTTCTTGCTCGACTCATATAGTGTCTATTTGGTTCATCTACGCGACATCACCTCGTGCTTGTATAATGTAATATTCTCCAACAACCCTATCCTCCCCCGCTTCGCACTCGGTGTTTGCAATGCTTATCACTCTGGGCCATGGTTAACCTTAGCACGTGGGGGTCATCATCGTGCCTAGTGCTCTAACAACAACATAACAGATCGTTGGAGGCAGTTTTCCCATAAAGACAACTCTAGTTCTCTTAGATCCAGGCGCCAACCTGTTAAACAGAGATTATGTAGCAGACAAATAGTTGTTTCTCAAACAACTCGTCAGTTCTGGGAAATATACTTAGGCAGCCACTTCTCCTTACAGGACGGAGCATTATCATGGCCCTCCGTGGGTCTTTGTCATGTGTGTCAGCAACATCTTCAGCATGTTTTATATATGGCAGTCTCCTTCTTACAAGCAAGGTTGGTTACTTATACTTCCCATAGCAAAGAAGGAAGTTCTCCATTAGCTTCTTCGTTGAAACTTTGAAGCAAAGCTCTGCCCAACACCTTCAAAGACAAATTAGGGTCCAAAACTTTCGTTGAAAAAATGTTGGCCAACTTCCATCTGCTTAATTACATAACGGTGGAGCAAATTATATGCAATGTCACAGATTGTCACAGAAGATATCCATGGGATGGTGAAGGGGCATTCATAACTTTTCTAACATTAATTTTAGCCACGTCAATTCACAAGCGCCAAGAGCAAGAGCTTTAAATGCAATTTATACATTACTCTTAGCCACAACTAAATGTTTATCGTCTCTCCATGTCATCTCTTTTATTTACGAAAATTAAAGTGCATTATCAAGTGATAAATCATTGATACAAGTATCCAACCCAACCAGCATGAGTGAATGATTCTCTACCTTTGTCTTCACACATACCAAAGAATAATCATTTTTCTTGTAGTAGACTTCAGATGTATATGAATTATTACATGTTATTTGGACGTGTCACGGGGACTATGCACACTATTGATGAAAATAAAAACGTTCATAAAATTATAAAATGAATACTCATTTATATGGTGGAGTAATACAAGTATTGTACAACCCCGTATTCGCAGAGTGGGGGTCCTCCAGCAGGCGCGGGACCGGCTATATGTTTTTTAAGCTTTTGAGAGATTTTGCACTCTCAGTGGCCAATTTAGGTCTAGCCCTTGTCATATACTAGTAGGGGGAGGAAAAATTTATCTCCCCCCGGCCCCTTCGAGGAGCTGTCCAGGTCAGTACCCACTTAGACGCCAGGCTCGCGAGGTCGCTGCCCGCAGTCCGCCTAGTCGCCGAGCACGCCTAACCGCCTGATCGCGCCAGGCCGCATCACGCCTAGCCTCTTCTCGCCTAGCCACACTCGCCCAGCCTCAGCTCGCAGGCCGCCTCTCTCGTCAGGCCGCCCAGCTCGCCCAGGCCGCCCGGTCTCAAGGCGAGGGAAGAGTGGAGTGGTTTACCGTTGTGCCCTCGGGGTGGAAATTACCTCATTGCCCCCAGTGTGGATGCTTTCTATTGGCTCAGGGCTTATTTGCCTTAAGGGTATTTCGGACCTTTTGGTCCCCAGGCTTGGAAAAATTATAAATAGACCCCCTTGGGTACCTTTGGAGAGAATGAGTTTTTGGCTTTCTCCTCCCTTGGTTTCATCTTCTTGGTAGAGTTTGAGAGCTCTCCAAGGTACCCAACTCAGTCATTGATGAGGGAGGGGAAGTGCTCTTGTGACCTTTCGGGTGTGTGGTGGGACCTCCACGCTAGAGCCGAGGGTCTGTTCCTAGTTTCCCAAGTCTTTGGTCCGTGACGTTCCCCCGAGTGTAGTAGATGTGAGGTCACACCTCTTTTGGGACCCCGAACTCCACAGAGACCAAGTTTTTGATTTCAACATTTTGGTGCGGTGAGCGTGGAGAGTGACCAGCACAGAAGATCTCGGGAGAGTATCATGGCTGGAGATCAGGGAGGTGGTGATGATCTCGGCGAGCTCCCCAACCCCGGACCCTTCGTAGGAAGGGAGGAGTTCATGGCTTCCATCCAAGGCATCATGAAGATGCTGAGAAGCATTGCCCCTCGGGCTGACAGCTCAACCCCCACCCCCCAGGGACTGGCACCCAGGGGTCTCGGCGAGCTGACCCAGAGTGGTCTCGGCGAGCTGCCTCCCAGGGGCATAGGCGAGATGACCCCAGCAGGGGGAGAAGGAAGTGCACCAGATAGGCGACCTGGGAAGGAAAGGATGGGAGAAGGGGTCGAGCGAGACCTCACCGGCCGGGAGTTGTTCCCCAGCCCGGCGAGTACTAGCCCTCCAGGCGAGCAGGTCGCGCGAGTAGAGATGGCGAGAGCACCCCTCAGTGGGTCACCCTTCAGCGAGCTGATCATCTCGGCTCCCATTCCCGAGGGGTCAGAGAGCCTGACATGGCTTACTATGCCGGGAAGGATGACCCGTCCAGCACCTGCAGTGGTTCGAGGATGCCGTCTCCATCAGGCCGATGACGGATGCCTTCAAGTGCCGCCTCTTCGCGATCACGTTGAAGGACAAGGCAAGGGACTGGTTTCATCAACTCCCTCCAAGGTCGATCTATGGGTTCGAGGACTTGAGCCGGAGCTTCCAGCTCCGCTTCTCCACCTCCAAGAAGAGGAAGAAGAGTCATGAGTCCATCTTCCTGATAAGGCAGAGGGTCGAGGAGTCGCTGACTCATTACGTTGACAGGTTCCAAGAGGAGATCCTAGATATCCAGGAGATGTCGGGGTATGCCCTCCAGATGGCGTTCACGGTGGGGTTGAGCGAGGGGTTCTTCAAGATGAGCCTGACTCGAAAGGCCCCCCTTTCCTTCGAGGAGCTAATGGAAAGGGCGGCTGAGGAAATAGCCATGAAGCGGCTAACCCGGCATTTGTCAATAAGTTGGCAAGGCTAACAGAGTCGGAGCCGAAGGAGCGAGGCGGCTTGAGACATCAGGAGGGGAGACGGAGAGAGGAGCAGAGAGCTCTGGGGTTCCAGGGACAGGAGGGTCCGGAGCCAGGGTGGAGGCAGATGGGAGGACCTGCCCAGGGTCCAGGAAGAGCTTTCATCCAGGGTGGGGGGATTTTCATGGAGGCCAAGGGAGGTTCAACTTCCAAAGGCAAGCCCCTAGGAAGCTCCTACCCCCACCGCAGCAAGCGATGGCGATCGGTCGAAGGGAGAGGAGGAACCGCGCGGGAAGAGGAAGAGTCAGAATAGAGTTACCCTACTGTGAGTTACACCAGGAGGAGGGCCATGCAACAGCTACTTACCATGAATTCTAGGAGTTGAGAAGGACAAAAGCTCCGGCACCACAGCCTCAACAACCGCAAGATCCGGTACGGATTGAAGAAGTCCAACCCGAGGCAGTAGGGGAGAGATGTGAGGACAGGGTTGATGTGGGCACCCGGGGAGGGATCCCATGATTCACAAGGGAAGAGGAAAGTAGTGAAGTGGATCATCTTTTATAATGAACTTTACTTGCATTGTATCATCTATTCTATGATTAATGAAGAAGACCGCCGGAAAACATTTGTGATTCGTGTCTTAGCTCCAAGATGATTCCGCTGACCAGACTCCCACTAGCTGGCAGGGCAGGTTGATCTTTCGTGGAGGCTGTCCTTTTAGCTCTGACATGATTCCGCTGATCAGGCTCCCACTAGCTGACAGGGCAGGTTGATCTCTCGTGGAGGCTAAGTCCTTTTAGCTCCGAGACGATTCCGCTGATCAGGCTCCCACTAGCTGGCAGGGCAGGTTGATCTCTCGTGAAGGCTAAGTTCTTTTAGCTCTGAGATGATTCCGCTGACCAGGCTCTCACTAGCTGGCAGGGCAGGTTGATCTCTCGTGGAGGCTAAGTCTCTTAGCTCCGAGATGATTCCGCTGACCAGGCTCCCACTAGCTGGCAGGACAGGTTGATCTCTCGTGGAGGCTAAGTCCAATAACTCCGAGATGATTCCGCTGACCAGACTCTCACTAGCTGGCAGGGCAGGTTGATCTCTCGTTGAGGTAAAGTCCTTTTAGCTCCGAGATGATTCCGCTGACCAGGCTCTCACTAGCTGGCAGGGTAGGTTGATCTCTCGTGGAGGCTAAGTCCCCTAGCTCCGAGATGATTCCGCTGACCAGGCTCTCACTAGCTGGCAGGACAGATTGATCTCTCGTGGAGGCTAAGTCCCCTAGCTCCAAGATGATTCCGCTGACAAGGCTCCCGCTAGCTGGCAGGGCAGTTTGATCTCCCGTAGAGGCTAAGTCCTTTTAGCTCCGAGATGATTCCGCTGACCAGACTCCCACTAGCTGGCAGGGCAGGTTGATCTCTTGTGGAGGCTAAGTCCTTTTAGCTCCGAGATGATTCCGCTGACCAGGCTCCCACTAGCTGGCAGGGCAGGTTGATCTCTCGTGGAGGCTAAGTCCTTTTAGCTCCGAGATGATCCCGCTGACCAGGCTCCCACTAGCTGGCAGGGCAGGTAGATCTCTCGTGGAGGCTAAGTCCTTTGCTCCGATGATGATCCCGCTGTCAGGCTCTCACTAGCTGGCAGGGTAGGCGCACCTCTCGTGGAAGCCCAAGTACCTTTGCTCCGATGACGGTCCCGCTGTCAGGCTCTCACTAGCTGACAGGGCAGGCGTACCTCTCGTGGGTGCCCATTTCTTTTTACCCGGAGGGGGTCTCGCCACCCAGACTCCCATCAGCTGGCATGGCAGGTTGACCCCTCCGGGAGGTTACGTGTTTTTTACCCGGAAAAGGTCTCGCCGCCCAGGCTCCCATTAGCTGGCATGACAGGTTGACCTCTCGGGGTGGCCAAGTGTTTCTTACCCGAGACCGTCTCGTCGCCCAGGCTCCCATTAGCTGGCATGACAGGTTGACCCATCGGGGTGGCCAAGTGTTTTTTACCTGGGGGGGATCCTGCCACCCAGGCTCCCATTAGCCGGCATGGCAGGTTGACCCTCCGTAGAGGTTGTATGAACTCGACTCAAGGAGGCTGTATCTATTCGACCACGCGAGAGAATTACACTCAGCGAATACGTTGGGTTTGATGTTTCTTTCCGAGCTTGTGCCAACCTCGAAAAGAGCGGGGATTGTGTACAACCCCGTATTCGCAGAGTGGGGGTCCTCCAGCAGGCGCGGGACCGGCTATATGTTTTTTAAGATTTTGCACTCTCGGTGGCAAATTTAGGTATAGCCCTCGTCATATACTAGTAGGGGGAGGAAAAATTTATCTCCCTCCGGCCCCTACGAGGGGTCGTCCCGGTCAGTACCCGCTTAGATGCCAGGCTCGCGAGGTCGCTGCCCGCAGTCTGCCTAGTCTCCGAGGACGCCTAACCGCCTGATCGCGCCAAGCCGCGTCTCGCCTAGCCGCTTCTCGCCTAGCCACACTCACCCAGCCTCAGCGCGAAGGCCGCCGCTCTCGCCAGGTTGCCGAGCTCGCCTAGCCGCTTCTCGCCTAGACTCACTCGCCCAGCCTCGCTGCCGCCAGCTCGCCTCGCAGGCCGCCGCTCTCGCCAGGTTGTCGAGCTCGCCTAGCCGCTTCTCGCCAAGCCGCTAGCTCGCCCAGCCTCGCTGCCGCCAGCTCGCCTCGCAGGCCGCCGCTCTCGCCAGGTTGTCGAGCTCGCTTAACCGCTTCTCTCCTAGCCGCACTCGTCCAGCCTCAGCACGAAGGCCGCCGTTCTCGCCAGATTGCCGAGCTCGCCTAGCCGCCTCTCGCCTAGCCGCACTCGCCCAGCCTCAGCTCGCAGGCCGCCTCTCTCGTCAGGCCGCCCAGCTCGCCCAGGTCGCCCGGTCTCGAGGCGAGGGAAGAGTGGAGTGGTTTACCGTTGTGCCCTCGGGGTGGAAATTACCTCAATGCCCCCAGTGTGGATGTTTTCTATTGGCTCAGGGCCTATTTGCGTTAAGGATATTTCGGACCTTTTGGTCCCCAGGCTTGGAAAATCTATAAATAGACCCCCTTGGGTACCTTTGGAGAGGATGAGTTTTTGGCTTCCTCCTCCCTTGGTTTCTTCTTCTTGGTAGAGTTTGAGAGCTCTCCAAAGTACCCAGCTCAGCCATTGGTGAGGGAGGGAAAGTGCTCTTGTGACCTTCCGGGTGTGTGGTGGGACCTCCACGCTAGAGCCGAGGGTCTGTTCCTAGTTTCCCAAGTCTTTGGTCCGTGACGTTCCCCCGAGTGTAGTAGGTGTGAAGTCACCCCTCTTTTGGGACCCCGAACTCCACAAAGACCAAGTTTTTGGTTTCAACAAGTATATAATTAAAAATTAATTCTAACATTCCCCCCTCAAGTTGGGTATGTTATATTACTCATAAACAACTTGTCGATAAACCACAAAAACATTAACCCCTGGCTCTTAGTAAGAATATCAGATAACTGCCCTTCTGAAGGAACAAATGGAGTAAAAATAATCTTCTTTCTAATATTCTATTAGATAGTGTTTGTCCACCTTAATATGTTTGGTGTGATTGTGTAACAAAATTGTGGTCAATACTGATTGCAGTTTTGTTGTCATAATAAAACCGGATGAGACTACCCTCGCTTAGTCCTAGATCACACACAAGGGAGTGTAATCTCAATTCCTCACATATGATATGTGTCATAGCTCTAAATTCGGTTTCTACACTAGACCTTGTGACAATGGATTAGGAGTGAAGAGGATGTCACTTCGTGGTAAGGTCTTCAAATATCTCAAGATTTTATGAGCAACATCGAGATGTCTTATCTTTGGGGAATGCATATATTGGTTAATGACTCCTACAACATAAGCATGTCAAGGAGAGTATGGGATAAGTACATTAACCGCCCGAAAAGACATTAATAACCAGTAACATCTTCAATAGGATCCTCATCATCCATTCCAAGACTGTGGTTGGCCTCCATATGAGTATCAACATATCTACACTCACTCATTGCAGTGTTCTAGTAAGTCAAGAATATATTTCCTTTGAGAAATGGAAATATTATATTTAGATATAGTAACTTCAATCCCTAGAAAATACCTAAGTTTTCCTAGATATTTTACATTAAACTCCTTCACCAAATTCAAACTTAAAACTTTCACTTCTTCAACATCATATTTTGTTATAACAATGTCATCAACATAGACAATGAGAATCGTTAACATATTGTCCCTCTGTTTGATAAACAAAGTATGGTTAGCGTGACTTTGTATGTATCTAAGAAAGGTCATGATTTTGTTAAAACGATAAAACCAAGTCCTCGGATATTGCTTCATACTATAAAGACTTTTGTTAAGTTTGCATACTTTCCCTTTGGAACTGCAAGGAGAAAAACCAGGGAGGACATATACACCTCTTCTTCTAAGTTTCCATGAAGGAGTGCATTCTTCAAGCCCAATTGGGTAAGATTTCATCTCTTGCACGCGGCACACGATTGTAACATTGTTATAAAGTTCATTTTTGCTATAGGGGAAAAAATTCTTGATAATCAATCCTCAAGATTTGAGTATATCCCCTTGCCACCAATCTTGCTTTGAAACGTTCCACCAAGCCTTCAGAGTTCTGCTTCACAGTGAACATCCACTTACAACAAACAGACTTCATTCTGTGTTGGAGGTGTGTTAAATCTCATATATGATTTTTTTTCAAAGCAGACATTTTCTCAATCATTGCCTCTTTCCACTTTTGATGCACAAAAGCCTCCAGCCATGAGGATAAAATAGAAGCAGATAAAAGAGAAGATGTGATGCAACCTTAGTTGCATCTTAATTACATTTTTATTTGCGGCATTTTCTTTATTCGTGTAGCGCACGTCTTTTCGCATGTTTGTGTTTTGTTTCACTCACGCACATTTTTCATCTTATTGGTGTGACCGATCGATAAGGCCCTGAATAAAAAGGTCTGCCAATTTATATTAGTAATAATTAGGGCAAGCTTTGAAAAATATATATCTATTAAATATTTAAAGCATTTGAAATTCTAAAATTAACATTTTATAAATTAATTTCAAAAATTACCTTTTCACATTTTTAAAGTACTGAAATTTCTCCTTTATATTTAAATTTTACGTTTCAACAATTTAGCCGTCTAGGTAATTTAACGTCCCTTCAAGAAATCTGATTTAAGACCCTTTAAGAAGGCAGACAGTTCTTTTCTTTTAAGCATCTAGAAACCATTGGAACCCCCACCCTCACCTCTTTGTGTCTTTATTTTAAAAAATCATTATTTCCTTTATAAAACAGTTGGCCCCTCCCCCTATCAAATCAGATGGGAAAAGAAGAAATGACAGAGGAAAATTGTCATCTCTACGTCGTTTCTCCGGTCTAGCAACCGATCGCCTCTCCCTTCCCGTCACTCAACGCCACCTTTTCAGCTCTGGCGCCACCCCCTGAAAGCCCATTCAAGGTCCGGCGACCAATCCTCTGAAAATTTCCACGATGTTAATCAACTAATCCACTCGTCTGAACACCCAAGTCGCCTCTACTCGACCAGGACGGATTTGCCACAGAACACTACAACGACTCGGACTTCTGGAGACCTGATGAAACCTAAGTTGCATCATATTTATTCCCGCATTTTATTTTGTTAGTCACGCATGTTTTCGCGCACATTTTTTTATTGTTACGCACGTTACTAGCGCATGTATCTTGTTCGGCGCATGTCACTCGCGCATGTTTGTCCGGCTTGTTGGCGTGACCGACCAACAAGTCCTTGAATAAATAGGTACGTCAAATTAGGCTAGGTAATATTTAGGGAAAGCTTTGAAAATGTGATGGAGATCGTCATCAGACTACGTATTGCAAGTCGGCGGGGCCCATATTTGTATGTTCGGGCAGGAGGCGATGATCGGATCGGTAATCTGAGACCGCGAGAGCGTCCGGCTTGTCGCGCTATTATTTTTATGTATTTTTATTTATTTACTGTGTTTTAGGGCCTCGGGCGTAACGGCCAATCATAGTCATTCACGTCGGGTGCCCAACCGCCCCCTCATATTATAAATAAGGGTGGGTGCTGCAATTTATTTTCATTGCGTGTATTGTAAGAGATTCCAAACCGGCAATCGTTTGTAATGCGACGCCGCAAGCCCCGAGGTGCGAAGCCTTGGAAGTTTTATTTCTAGTTTACTTTTTTTCGTAAGTCAATTTTCCCCTAAATCCCACGTCCAGTCCATCCCAACCATCCATGCGACAGTTTTCGCATGTCATCCTTCTGTTCACCTCCTTCCCTCTCAACAGAATTAAAGCTAATCTCACAATCTCCCCTCACATTCGCAGAGAGTCGCTCAACATTCCCTGCACAACTTCTCTTCTCGCCGCCTACCGCACAACATACCTCCCTTCACTTAGTCGCAATAGTTCTCCACTTCAGTCATGGATCCCGTCGCCTGTTGGGCCGAACGACCACTGCACCCCTCCTTCTCCATTACCGTACCCTAAGTTTCAGGCCACCCAAAAGCCCCAGGTTCGTCCTTACTCACTTTCAGCATCCCCACGACTATCTCCCCTCCTCACCGCACGTCGTTCGCTCATCACCTTCCCAAAGCCGCACGCCCCTTTTTCCTACTCCGCCGCTCGCTTTATTTCCACCATACCATGATTCCTCTGTTTCCTTAGAAGTCCCTCGCCCTACTCGATCCTGTCAACCACCAGATAACTTCAAATTACTGTAACACCCCTTTCCAGTATTTCAGAAATCAGTCGTCCGGCCGGGTCAGCGATATAAAGAAAACTAGAAAACGGTACTAAAACTAGTAGCAGCAGGTAACAAAATTCTATACTAAGCAATTTAAGACTAACAGCGGAAGTTAAAAAGTAAACTAAGGGTAATCACATACCTGACATCTGGATTCACAGAGCCACTAAACAAGATTGGAATTGAAATAACTGAAAATCTGTATAACAATAATAGTCTGATACAAGTTATATAAAATATTAATCAGGTACATTGTCCACATCTACAATTACATGCTGATATAGAGTAAACTGAATGGGAAAAATACTACAAACTGATGCCACCATAATGCTCATTCTAGACGTAGTTTCTCACCTGGGTCACCTGAAAAACATTGTCCACGAAGGGTCAGAGTAAAGAAAAATAACTCCCCTTAGTGACACAAACAGTTTTACATATGAATGCATGCATGCCTTTAAAATAGTCTCGTGCACTGAAAACATTTTATGTTATATATTATGCATGTTTTTTTTTCTATACTTCCTGGTCAACACAACTATCAGTTCTATATTCGTGACTTTCCGTTTATTTACCTAAGTCCTGACGTTCACTAACTAGTGTACTGACTCACGACAGGTCTATACTTGAGTTCTATGTGACTTCTAACCTGCTCATCTACTAGGAAGGCTCTAGGCAGAGTAGCTCGTAACGCGCAACTGAAACTGACGACCCGAGACCATCTGACGAACTCAAATATTCTAGTGTCACGCGGACACGGTCTCGAATCTACTAGCTGTCTCAAAGGGAAGTAAACTCCCAAGACTGTACTGCTCACAAGATACCATATGCCTTATGAGAAAGGTAGTGTGCCTCTACCTAGCACGTAAAGACCTGTGTGCTCATTGACCTTTCGGTCTGATGCTACTCTGCTTGAGAAATCTCTTTTGGTGAACTACTGAGCGACCATTGACTTTCTCATGGTCGACTTGAAGGGACCTTCTCACCCTTGGTTGGACAATCCCCAAACTTACGTACACGGGCAAAGTTTCGTACCTAAATAACTGTTCATGACTTTACTAACGTGGTTATGGAAAAGGGCGTTATCCTACGCGTTTCCACAATTATTTTCCTACTGCCACACTTTTATATGCATGGTTATGATGCTTGTACGAAACTACTCATGCGTATAAAAAATATAATTACTTGATATGTCTAACTAAAAGAAATTAGAATTTCCTTACAGTGGTGGTGCGGCGCTCGTACACTCGACGCAGCGACATTTTCTCTTCTGAAGGCACTCCTACTGCAAAGTCCTGTTTTCATAATTTCAGGACGCTGCCCCGACTCACCAAAATCCTGCCAATTTATGGCAGCCCTATTTTCATAATTTTCCCTTAGGGTTTTTCTTTTTTAAAAAAATTCTAAAAGCTAGGGTAACCATAATACATAGGTTAAGCATCGTATATTACCTTTACGTATAGCGATTGAGGCTCTCAAAGCGCCCAACTAAACTTCCGCGGCGAACCACGAACTACAAAACCTAAAATAGGGCAATAGGAACAAAAATTTGTTTAGTCTAACCTCCAAAACGAAGGATCTTCATGAGGAAATCGAGATAAGGGAGGAATCGACTCCGGAACCAAAACGAAACTCAACTTCTCCGGTTAGGGTTTAACCCAATTCTCCCTCCGCCAACGGAAAGAAAGAAGAGTACTCCCCGGTGCCTGCAGAGGAGGGAGAGGAAGCCGACAATGGGTTCTGGAGAGGTATCGGGCGCCGGCTAGGGTTGCGGAAGAGCGCCAGCTTGCGATCGTTGGGTCTGCGGAACGAGCGAGACGGGAGAAAAAAACAAACGGGCTGCGGCTTGCGGTTTCTAATCTCGTGAGATGAGGGTTGCGGGTTATATCGGGTTACAGCGGTTTCTTTCTTAACCGCAAAGAGGATAGGGGGAAGCGCTATTGGCACCCATATCCAACCAAAACAACTTAATAAACGGTTATCGGCAACCCAAACTCACACTAATTCTTTGGAATACTAACCGAATTCGCCACGCGCGTCGATTCTAAAAAATAACATGCGTTACGCACTAAAATTAACGCACTTATCAAATTAACGGACGCTATCATTTGGAATAGTAACATAATACCTGTTCGACGCGCTGCCTCGATCAAAAATCGTCGCGACTCGAACCTACAATAAAAATAAATTTCGCGTGAAATGTACGGATGTTACAAATCTCCCCTCCAAATAAAAAATTTCGTCCTCGGAAATTGAAACCATACCTGAATCGAAGAGAAAAGAATAGTCTGCATTGCTCTTAAGCTCATCCTCTCGCTCCCAAGTATACTCTGGATGGCCACAGTTCATCCAAAGGACCTTGACTATACGAATCCTTGAATCCACTATTCTGACTGGTTTAACTCCAATACTAAGATTTGTCTCAATTGGTGCTTCATCGGTACTGATGATCTGACTAGAATCTCTGACTGCTCTCCTCAAATAGGAGACGTGGAATACATCATGTATACCACTCATTTTTTCAGGTAAGGCCAACTTATATGCAACCTCACCAACTCTCTCCAATACCTCAAAAGGACCAACGAATCTGGGACTCAGTTTCTTCATCCGCTTTATTCTAGAGACTCCTCTGACTGGTCTGACCTTCAAATAAACGTAGTCTCCAACACTGAACTCTACTGACCTGAGCTTCTGATCATGATACTTGGCCTGGCGATCCTGAGCTGTCTTCATACGCTCCTGAATAAGCTTGATCCTATCAGTGGTCTTATCAATCCATGACTCGCTAATAGTAGATCTTTCCTCACTTTCAGCCCAACACAACGGTGTCCGACAACGTCTGCCATAGAGGGCCTCGAACGGTGTCATCCCAAATACTCGCCAGAAAACTATTGTTGTAGGAGAACTCCACAGAAGTAACATATTTCTCCCACTTTCCTCTTAAATCTAGTATGCACATCCGTAGCAGATCCTCCAAAGTCCTATTTGTGCGCTCAGTCTGTCCATCGGTCTGGGATGGAATGCGGTGCTGAAATGTAACTTGGTACCCAACCGCTCCTGAACGTATCCCATTCCCTGAAGGTAAATCTGTCATCTCGGTCTGAAACTATAGTCTTGGGAACACGTGAAGTCGAACTATCTCGTCTAAATATAACTGTGCCAGCTTCGGACCTTGATCTGTCTTCCTAAGAGGAATGAAATGAGCGACCTTCGAAAGCCGATCTACTATAACCCATAAGGAATCATTCCCCACTCTGCGATCTCGGCAAACCATGAATGAAGTCCATGGATATATCCTCAAATGTCCACTCGGGGATGGGAAGTGGCTGCAACTTGCCTCCAGGCTTTGACACTCGGTCTTAACCAACTTGCATGTCTCGCACTTCCCTACATAATCTGTAACATCACTTCAAACCTGGCCACCAGACTACTTTCTTAAGATCTGCATACATCTTCGTGCTACCAGGATGTATCGAATACCTAGAATTGTGTGTCTCAAAAAGAATGTCCTCGCGAAGGTGGCTAACATCTGGAATACACACTCTGCCATCATGCAATAATAACTCATCCTGGATAGAGAATCTCTCTTTCTGACCTGACTGCACTGAGATCCAAATCTCTGTCATCCTTGGATCCAAAGGTAGGGCTGTCCTGATTCTATCTTTAATATCGCACGAAATCTCCATCCAACTCAACCAAGCTGAACCAAAACTGCAACGGGGCACAACGACGATGTCCAGTCTCTCCAGCTCTCGTACCAACTCCTTCTGCTGAGTGAGAAGGGAAAAACACGAGCCTCTCCGGCTACGGGCATCAGCTACAACGTTCGTCTTTCCTGGGTGGTACTGAATGTCTACATCGTAGTGCGAAAGAAACTCTAACAATCTACGCTGCCTCAAATTGAGCTCTCGCTGATCAAAGATATATTGAGGCTCTTATGATCAGTAAAGATCTCGCAACGCACTCCATAGAGATAGTGTCTCCATATCTTCAGAGCATGAATAACTGCTGCAAGCTCCAAGTCATGCACAGGATAGTTCCTATCATGAACCTTTAACTGTCTCGAGGCATAGGCTACGACCTTTCCATGCTGCATGAGGACACAGCCCAAACCCTGACCTGAAGCATCGCTATAAATCTGAAACTCGTCAGGCCTGAAGGTAAACTCAAAATCGGTGCGGTCATCAACCTGTCCTTCAAGTCCTCAAAAGCCAATTCGCACTCAACTGTCCAATCCAAGTCCTTACCTTCCTAGTGAGGGAAGTCAGTGGTAAGGTATCTTGAGAAATCCTGATGAATCTCCTGTAGTATCCAGCAAGACCAAAAAAGCTGCGAACCTCTGAAACTGTCGTCGGTCTTGGCCAATTCTTAATAGCTATATCTTCTTCGGATCAACACTAACCCCTTTCTGACTGATGATGTGGCCTAAAATGCAATCTCTGAAAGCAAAACTCACACTTTAAAAACTTAGCATACAATGGTTCTTCCTGAGGGTGCTCAAAACAATCCTGAGGTGTGTTGCATGATTTCTGCACTCTTAGAGAATACCAAGATATCATCTATGAAGACGATGACAAAACGATCCAAGTACTCCGGAATACCCTATTCATCAGGTCCATAAACACTGAAGGGCGTTGGTCAGCCCGAATGGCATGACCACGAACTCGAAGTGTCCATATCTGGTACTGAAAGCGTCTTCTGAATATCCACGTCACGAATCTTTAACTGGCGATAGCCTGACCTCAGATCTAACTTGGAAAAAGTGTTCGATCCCACCAACTGGTCGAACAAATCACAATCCTGGGAATCGGGTACTTGTTCTTTACGGTCAGCTTATTCAATTCACGGTAGTTATGCACAGTCTCAGACTACCATCCTTCTTCACAAACAGTACTGGAGCACTCCAAGGCAAAGTACTGGGCGTACAAAACCCAAATCAAGCAGCTCCTGTAGCTGGCTCTTCAACTCTGCTAGTTCCCTTGGAGCCATCCGATAGGGAGATTTGGCTACCGGTGTAGCCCCAGGTTGCAAGTCTATCGGGAACTCAATCTCTCTATCTGGAGGGGCACCAAAGAGCTCTTCCGGGAAACATCGGGAAACTCTGCATACTGGCACCTCTGCCAAGTCAGTCTTAGACTCCGTGTCATCAAAACTACGAAGGTCTCACAACCTTTACTGATGCACCTTCTCGCTTGGATGCAGATATAATCATCTTCACTACTCCCTTCAATCCCTGAAAAGAGAAAAATGTCTGGCTAGGGGCCATCGAACTGAATCTGCTTTGCCCTACAGTCAATCCTAGCGTTGACTGTCGAAAGCCAGTCCATACCAAAAATCAGGTCGAATCCTGCTATAGGTAGCTGCAAAGCTTCCACGATAATCTCGGTATCCCCAAACTACACTGGTACCCTGCACTTATCTCTGGTCTGCAGAAGGGATCCATTCGGCATCATGACTTCCAGCGGTACTGCCTCTGGGACGACTTCTAAATCCAACTTACGCACTAGAGATTCCGCGATAAACGAGTGCGAGGCACCCGTATCAAACAGAATCTTAGAGGGTAAATTACGAATCATAAGGATGTCTACATGAATGAAATATGAAGGATGAAAATAAATGTGTCACTACGGAGGATTTGAATAAACTTGTTAAATAAAATAAAGCACTTACCCAGTCACTACATCCTCCTGATCTTTCGCCTCCTGCTGACCAAGCCCATAAGCTCTGGGTTGCACTAAGTCTTGACCCTGCTGTGGTCTCACATCAGTGATCATCAACGTCTTGCCCTTATCTACCCTGCTAGAGCTACCAACCTCGTACTTCGACTGCAGGAACAAAATATTTAACATCTACTGAAATTACATAAATGTAATATAAACAACAAGATTTTGATTACCTGATTTGCACCAACTTCCTGACAAAAGCGAGCTATATCTCCAGGTTGTCGGCACTTGTAGCATACGCCTGCGCTGGCCAAAACACTCTCCTGGATGGCGACGCTGACACTTGAGACACAGTAGGGTAGTCATTGCTCCTGTCACCAGACTGAACATCTTTTTAGCCTCAGGCTTCGGCTTCTTGTTCCAGTTCTTCCTTGATCATTTCCCCTTACTCTGCTGCGGCTGATGCAAATCCTGAGATCGCTTCGCGCGAAAACTACTCCGCTTCTGAACTTTCTGCTGATCAGCCTTCAGCCTGCGAGCTGTATCCACTAAGCTCCTGTAATCAGCGTTGACCATAGTCATCAGAGGCTGCCTCAACGAGTCACGCAAACCATCCACAAAGCGACTGCACCTCTCAGTCTGATCTCCCTGCATCACGCCCGCATAACGAGCCAAATGAGTAAGCTCTCGCTCGTACTCAGTAACTGTCTTGTCCCCTGGAAAAGACTAAGATACTTCTCCTGAAGACCTCGTCGTGCGGAAGGAGGCACGAACCAACTTGCAAAGGCTCTAGAGAACTGCCCCAAGTAAACATATCTGACGTACGACCTGGCCAAAAGTACGGTTATACCATTTAAAGTGAACACACTACTTCCTAAAATAAAAAAAAATTCATTTCGCTTTACCTGCAGGATCATCTGCCCGGTACTTGTCCCACCAGACTTTTGCCTCACCTCGGAGGAGGAAAACTGCCAGAGGAACCTTCTTGTTCTCTAGGCACTCCAAAACATTCAGCAAGTCTTGGTGTTTGCTATCCAATCATCTGTGTCCATCGGGGTCTCATCCTCACTGTAGTTCGAAGGTTGAAGTTCTCTAAAATTTCTCAAATAGCGCTCCAGGGTCATCTCCACGGGTGCTGGGGCAGGAACTGGTGCAGGGACTGGTACTTGTACTGGAGCTGGAAACCTGCAGTCAGTCCTTCGGAAACTCATCAAGGCGACAGTAACCGCCTTGGCAATCTGAGACGCTATATCTGTGCCTTCTGGAGCTGCTGGAACTGGTGGTACCTATGGTGATGGCGAGGATGCCCCGCCAATTGCTCGTGCCGACATGGATCTCCATTTTGATCGCCGCCGCTACATGTTCAAGGACTTTGATGGTCGTTGCCTCCACCGTCGTCATCGCCGCCGCGCCACGCCGATGGCATTTCGTCTCTTCATTATGAATATAATGTTATTTTCATCTTTGAAATAATATTTTACTCATAATCTTTTAATTATCATTTTTATTAAGCTTATAATTTATAGGTCCTAATTATAAGTTTATTATTATGTGTTTTTCTTTAATTTTGTTAAAAAACAGTTTTAGGTGGCTAGGATTTTAGTTTGATGAGATGAAGGGTGATGGAGAGGTGTACCAAATTATATATATACATGTATGTGGAGTGGGAGAGATCGATTGAAGAAGAAGAAAAAAAAAGAATTCCTCCTAAAAAACCTAAGTGCACGGTTTGCTCCCAAAACCGCGCCCCTATTCGGCCTGGCCGAACCCGACGCTGGACATATCCGCCGCTTGCTTGCTGCCGCCCCCTCCCTTCGGTGGTGATATTGTGCTCGGCTACTCCATCCTCCTCCGGTGTGACTCCGAAGAAGGCGGCTCGGCTCTTCCTCATCCGGTGTGACTCCGGTGAACCTTTTGGAAGTGTGACTCTTCCAACGTTCTCTTGTCCTCTCCTCTCCTCCCTCTAAATTCATATTTGGGTAACGATTTCCTATCCCCCAATATTGTGTGATTTATCTTTGTATTTGTGAGAGTAGTGGATTTGGGTTTCAAAATTTATCCTAACTATTGATTTAAGCTTGCATATGAAAATCTGAAGTATATTGCTTTCCTATCCGATTTCGCGAAGATTTTTCGTAAGGGTAGGTCCCCTTGGACGTTTGCAAGCCGGGGTTTGTTAGCCTTTGGTTTTGAAGGATCAAGAGGATTTGGTATATCTCGCATGGTTTTGTTTTGAGGGATATATTCGGACTATTTTCTGAATTGCAATCTTTAGTCCGGAAGCCCTCTTTGTGAATGGAAAAGTTGATGATGTGATGCTAGATGTTTGGTTAGGATATTGATAATGTATTTGTGTATGTTCGTGCAGGTTCGGGTGAGACTTTCCCCGTTGTGAGATCGCGCAATTACAAACGAAACTCTGCCGAAATTTCGAGTCTTGCGCGATCACGGTGTTCGCTCAAATTCCCCTTAGGAGTCTTTCGTCTTTTTTTAGTGCTTAATTCCATTTAGGAGTGACCTACAGCATTTGGTATCAGAGGGAGGTTTGTCAATTTCTACTTGGCAACGATCCGCTCTTTCCATGCTACCTCACTTGCACTTAGGCACGTTTCGTTGGTTTTAAAATTTATTTTTAGTTTATATAAAAATATATATATATATATGTTTTGTTTCTAATTAATTTGCGTTTGTTTCGATGGTCTGCCATTGCGATGTTGGAATCCCCTTCCCTCACTTTCCTCGGTTGGTGCATTTCGCAAGGAGATGAACCGCCAATGTGATGACCTAAAGGGATTAATAGCGCAACTTAGCGGTCAGCTACTAACGCCTCATCTTGAGCCCCCCAGGCAACAGCTTAGGACCCCTGTTCCTAGTTCGAGGGTTAGTCAAGCGATTATGACACCTTCACCGCGCACCTATAGGCTTGTTAGAAATCCTGCTCCGACCTATAATGGGTTAGGTGATCCGCGTGTATTTTTATGTTGGGTGAAGGATATGGAGCGCTATTTTGAGAGATATCGGATTGTGGATCCCCACAAGATCCCCGTTGCGAAACTACAATTATTTGGTCGAGCACAAACATTCTGGCTCAATGAGGAGCGACGTTTTGGGACGTCCCTCGACGACTCACTTGTAGGTTGGAGGATTATGAAGAATTTATTAACGAATGAGTATTACCCTCCATACTGCCGCTCTCCGTCGTCTGATTATTTGAGTGAGTTGACGCCTGCGATCTTGCCTACGTCGAACCAGTATGTCCCCTCGTACTCCCATACTCGGATATCTCATGATTTTGTTTCTCCCCGCCAGGGCACTAGACCCGTTTCTGATCTTAGGAGTGACTGTAAGCCTCACGCTAGATCCTTGCTCCGCCAAGATCTGACTATTTCACGCACTTGTACCCCTACCGTTAGTGAGAAGGAAAGGGTTAGGTCCTCTGTCCCGCCACCTGTCATTGTCTCAACTAGGGATGCCATAAAACCGCGGGATAAGCCTAGGCAAATAGTTAAAAGTTGCAAAGAGAACGCTACATGTTATGCTGGTGGAGTGATTGGCCACTATGCCGTGGAGTGCCCCACAAAGCCTAGGGCTTTGGCTCTTTTAGCTTCGACGTCTGAGCCCGCCACTGAGGGCGATGCCGATTGTTCTAACGACTGTAGTGACGACGAGGAGATTGGATATCCTAGTGACCTGGATGATGATGTCTCCCCTGAGGTATCTCTTCCGGGGATTAGCCCACCTCCCCTCGACCTTATTTCAGGTCCGTCTCCTATGTTAGTTGAGGAACCGTGCAATGGCCCAGAGTTAGCTGACGTACCTACTGAGTTGGAAGATTTACCTTGCGAGGGATCCGCCCTTTTGGATCGGCTAGCGGACTTGTTAGGACACGACTTGATTTTACCTAGTCCGACCCACTTAGTTAAACCGTCGTTATTAGCACCTCCGCTTGAGATGTCTAGTGAGCTATGTATTAGTGAGTATCCGCCGGCGGGCATGTTTTCATTTGCGACTGCGTTTGATTTCACGGCGACTGTGCCTATTGATTTGGTGCCCTCACGACATTGTTATCCATCAAATCAAATTGCACATATCTTTCGTCCATCCTGGAACGAACTGCATGTAAACATATCATTGCCTTATGCCAGTGTCTATGAGTTGCATCACTTCCACGCCCGTTCACCTTCGAGAGCATCTGACTGCGGAATTGTTGATTCTAATTTAGTCTGGTTAGCCCCCGAGTGAATACCTTCGGGTTCCGTAACAAAAATTTTACAGTGGAGCGCCGACCCATTCATGATTTTCAAGAATTTTGGATTTAATGCAATTTCTTTGGATTTTTACGATGCAATCGGTTTTTCACCGCATGTCAATCTTTCGGATTTAATTTTGCAAATCTGGTCTCCATATGAGCGGCTTTCTCCGACGTTTCTCTCTTCCACTTCAAATTCTCGTGGGTTGAGAGGTGAGATTTTTTTCGTGTCGCTCTTCCATTTGGGTTTCCTGGTTCTCGCATTGGATGGTAAGAACTGCGCTGCTTTTCTTTATGCTGACACATCTATGAGGTTTTCTGCTGTACTTACTCATGACAGGTTCTGTTCTATTGCGGACGCCCGCAATGCTTGTCCTTCCCCGTGGATGTCCGCTCTTGCTATGCTACTTATGGATGTTGCTGCCTCCAGCTATTCTCTCCCTGACCACTCATCGGAGATGAGTGATTTTGAGCGGGGGAGGATTGATGGCGAGGATGCCCCGCCAATTGCTCGTGCCGACATGGATCTCCATTTTGATCGTCGCCGCTACATGTTCAAGGACTTTGATGGTCGTTGCCTCCACCGTCGTCATCGCCGTCGCCGCCACCGCCGATGGCATTTCGTCTCTTCATTATGAATATAATGTTATTTCATCTTTGAAATAATATTTTACTCATAATCTTTTAATTATCATTTTTATTAAGCTTATAATTTATAGGTCCTAATTATAAGTTTATTATTATGTGTTTTTCTTTAATTTTGTTAAAAAACAGTTTTAGGTGGCTAGGATTTTAGTTTGATGAGATGAAGGGTGATGGAGAGGTGTACCAAATTATATATATACATGTATGTGGAGTGGGAGAGATCGATTGAAGAAGAAGAAAAAAAAAAGAATTCCTCCTAAAAACCTAAGTGCACGGTTTGCTCCCAAAACCGCCGCCCCTATTCGGCCTGGCCGAACCCGACGCCTGGACATATCCGCCGCTTGCTTACTGCCGCCCCCTCCCTTCGGTGGTGATATTGCTGCTCCGGCTACCTCCATCCTCCTCCGGTGTGACTCCGAAGAAGGCGGCTCGGCTCTTCCTCATCCGGTGTGACTCCGGTGACCCCTTTTGGAAGTGTGACTCTTCCAACGTTCTCTTGCTCCTCCTCCTCTCCTCCCCTCTAAATTCATATTTGGGTAACGATTTCCTATCCCCTAAATATTGTGTGATTTCATCTTGTATTTGTGAGAGTAGTGGAGATTTGGGTTTCAAAATTTATCCTAACTATTGATTTAAGCTTGCATATGAAAATCTGAAGTTATATTGCTTTCCTATCCGATTTCGCGAAGATTTTCCGTAAGGGTAAGTCCCCTTGGACGTTTGCAAACCGGGGTTTGTTTAGCCTTTGGTTTCGAACGGATCAAGAGGATTTGGTATATCCTCGCATGGTTTTGTTTTGAGGGATATATTCGGACTATTTTCCGAATTGCAATCTTTAGTCCGGAAGCCCTCTTTGTGAATGAAAAAGTTGATGATGTGATGCTAGATGTTTGGTTAGGATATGATAAATGTATTTGTGTATGTTCGTGCAGGTTCGGGTGAGACTTTCCCCGTTGTGAGATCGCGCAATTACAAACGAAACTCTGCCGAAATTTCGAGTCTTGCGCGCACTCCACGTGTTCGCTCAAATTCACCTTAGGAGTCTTTCGTCTTTTTTTCGTGCCTTAATTCCATTTAGGGAGTGACCTACATCATATGGCACGGCAGCGTCTCCCATGGTTGCATTAGGAACAGGGTCCTGACGTGAAGATTCACCTGATTCACTAACTCGTGGTGTCTGATAGGACATACAAAAGAAATCTGATTATTTATCAAGCATCTGAGAAATTTGGCTTAGCAGTTTTATTTCGTACACTTGAGAAAACTAGGGCTTAAACGCCACTAAAATACTCTACTAACAGGAGTTTACTTTTACACACTCCTATGCCTCTGTGAATTCTTTCTAGGGTCCAGGGATCCTAAACCTGCCTCTGATACCAATTTGTAACACCCCTTTTCAGTATTTCAGAAATCAGCCGTCCGGCCGGGTCAGCGATATAAAGAAAACTAGGAAACTGTACTAAAACTAATAGCAGCAGGTAACAAAAGTCTATACTAAGCAATTTAAGACTAACAGCGGAAGTTAAAAAGTAAACTAAGAGTAATCACATACCTGACATCTGGATTCACAGAGCCACTAAACAAGATTGGAATTGAAATAACTGAAAATCTGTATAAAAATAATAGTCTGATACAAGTTATATAAAATATTAACCAGGTACATTGTCCACATCTACAAGTACATGCTGATATAGAGTAAACTGAATGGGAAAAATACTACAAACTGACGCCACCATAATGCTCATTCTAAACGTAGTTTCCCACCTGGGTCACCTGAAAAACATTGCCCACGAAGGGTCAGAGTAAAGAAAAATAACTCCCCTTAGTGACACTAAAACAGTTTTACATATGAATGCATGCATGCCTTTAAAATAGTCTCGTGCATTGAAAACATTTTATGTTATATGTCATGCATGTTTTTTTTTTCTATACTTCCTGGTCAACACAACTATTAGTTCTATATTCGTGATTTTCCGTTTATTTACTCAAGTCCTGACGTTCACTAACTTGTGTACTGACTCACGACAGGTCTATACTTGAGTTCTATGTGACTTCTAACCTGCTCATCTACTAGGAAGGCTATAGGCAGAGTAGCTCCGAACGCGCAACTGAAACTGACGACCCGAGACCATCTGACGAACTCAAATGTTCTAGTGTCACGCGGACACGGTCTCGAATCTACTAGCTGTCTCAAAGGAAAGTAAACTCCCAAGACTGTACTGCTCACAAGATATCATATGCCTTATGAGAAAGGTAGTGCGCCTCTACCTAGCACGTAAAGACCTGTGTGCTCATTGACCTTTCGGTCTGATGCTACTCTGCTTGGGATATCTCTTTTGGTGAACTACTGAGCGACCATCGACTTTCTCATGGTCGACTTGAAGGGACTTTCTCGCCCTTGGTTGGACAATCCCCAAACTTACGTACACGGGTAAAGTTTCGTACCTAAATAACTGTTCATGACTTTACTAATAAGGTTATGGAAAAGGGCGTTATCCTACGCATTTCCACAATTATTTTCCTACTGCCACACTTTTCTATGCATGGTTATGATGCTTGTATGAAACCTACTCATGCGTATAAAACTATAATTACTTGATATGTCTAACTAAAAGAAATTAGAATTTCCTTACAGTGGTGGTGCGGCGCTCGTACACTCGACGCGGCGACATTTTCTCTTCCGAAGGCACTCCTACTGTTGGGGACCTTCAGGACGCTGCCCCGACCTCACCAAAGTCCTGCAATTTATGGCAGCCCTATTTTCATAATTTTCCCTTAGGGTTTTTCTTTTTTAAAAAAATTCTAAAAGCTAGGGTAACCATAATACATAGGCTAAACATCGTATATTACTTTTACGTATAGCGATTGAGGCTCTCAAAGCGCCCAACTAAACTTCCGCGGCGAACCACGAACTACAAAACCTAAAATAGGGCAATAGGAACAAAAATTTGTTTAGTCTAACCTCCAAAACGAAGGATCTTCATGAGGAAATCGAGATAAGGGAGGAATCAACTCACCGGAACCAAAACGAAACTCAACTTCTCCGGTTAGGGTTTAACCCACTTCTCCCACGACCAAGGAAAGAAGAGAAGTACTCACCGGTGCCTGCAGAGGAGGGAGAGGAAGCCGACAATGGGTTCTGGAGAGGTATCGGGCGCCGGCTAGGGTCGCGGAAGAGCGCCGGCTTGCGATCGTCGGGTCTGCGGAACGAGCGAGACGGGAGAAAAAACAAACGGGCTCGGCTTGCGGTTTCTAATCCCGTGAGATGAGGGTTGCGGGTTTATATCGGGTTACAGCGGTTTCCTTCTTAACCGCAAAGAGGAGAGGGGGGGAAGCGCTATTGGCACCCCATATCCAACCAAAACAACTTAATAAACGGTTATTGGCAACCCAAACTCACACTAATTCTTTGGAATACTAACCGAATTCGCCGCGCGCGTCGATTCTAAAAAATAACATGTGTTACGCACTAAAATTAATGCACTTATCAAATTAACGGACGCTATCATTTGGAATAGTAACATAATACCTGGTCGACGCGCTGCCTCGATCAAAAATCGTCGCGACTCGAACCTACAATAAAAATAAATTTCGCGTAAAATTTACGGATGTTACAATTACAGTACTTCTCCTCCCTCCCGTTTTTGTCGTGGAACCACAGTTAGCACTTTCCTATCCTGAAACCTGCAACTGTCCAAACTTCCCTATTTTCCCAACTCCGTCTCATGGAGTCACGTCTGCCGCCATTGTCGGATCTTCTTTACTTCGTAAGGTATCATTAGACGTGCTTTTATTTTGACTACTGGAAAAAATTAAATACTTGTTTGGGTGTTTTGATGCATTTAAAGCACTTCGTGAGTAATCAAGCGTGGTTTACTTGCTTGTCGGGAGATTAATGTTCGCCTAGTGTTAATTTATCTCGCTTATATGATCATCGCTGCAAATTTTATTTTTGGATTGAAATAATCTTAAAACTCATTTGAATTTCATTCATTGTTATTGGGGTCCACCGTGCAACGAGCTTTTAGGGCCGCATTAGTGTCGGCACACCTTCGTTACATGGCCTACCCTACGTCAAAATGTCTACTTTTAAATTCATATGACTAACAAAAAGTAAAATAGGGTACAATTTGAAATATCAAGTACAAATGATAAAGTGAGAGAAGAACAAGGAATGAATCCTTTTTTCAACAATGGATGAGAAAGAGTCATCAGCAATGCTCACTTTAACTTTTCCAGAAATCTGAGACTAGGACACAAAACCTGAGCCAGGTCCAATCATGTGATTATTGGCTCCTAAGTCGATAATCCAATGAGTAGAATGGCAAGTAGTAGAAGAGTGGGCATCTGGTGTACCTGTGTGGGCAAAGACAGATGGAGAAGTAAAGGCAGTGGAAATCTCAAGTAATACCATGCTTCAACGGACACAGAGTCTGCATCTCTTCGGCAGAAAAAAGAGGACGACTGAGGAGTGGGAGTAGGGCAGAAATGTCCATGGAAATTGTCTTAAGACACCTTAGTCAGATGAGCTGAGTGAAAAGTTAAAGAGTTTTTTTTCCCTGGAGTTCTACCACGACCACGAACACAACGTGATGCAGATACGCCCCTAGGAGGAGGAAATTTATTTTGGCAGCACGTATCCCAAATATGATGAGGCTTGCCATAATAATCACAAATCAGGTGATCCTTATTTGTAGGTTTTGGCTTGAAATCATGAGAAACACGGCGTACAGAATTGGGAAGATGAGTCATTAATGTTGATTCCTCAGTAACAGTTTCCAAGACTTTCTGCGGTAAAACTCTTGTTGTATGATGCCATAAACTTCATAAAGTGAAGGGATAGGAATATGTCTTAGGATTTGGGCGATAATCTGATCAAAATCCCTATACAACCCGTGCAGAAACTCAAACACATGATTACAAACCTCTTGAGCCCTGATCAAGAGACAAGAGCGCATCTGCATTACAGACCATGATAAGAGAGTCAAAATGGTCGTACTTTTGATACAGTTGAGTAAACTCAAGATAATTTGGGGCGCAGTCACCTCGTAGAAAAAAGATCTTGCGGCGTAGTTGGTAAATCTGGGCCGCATTTTCTTTGCTCAGTAGATACAGCTGGAGTAAGTAGACTCGACATGTTTTCATATGTCAGCAGCAGTGTCCAGGAAAAGATAATTCCAAGCAACGGGCTCCAACATGAAATTCGTGATGTTATTTATTTTAAAAATAACTAATCTCCTCCAATGGTTCAAAACTCTAAGCCACGACCCTCATAAACACATCTGGATCTATCTGTGCTTTAGGTTTTTGCAACCCACGATCTTTGCCTTCGTGCATCGCTTATCCATTGACGGGCTCATCCATGACGAAGCCAACGATTGAAGAAGCCAACGATCGACAAAGCCAACCACGAACCCTTCATCATCGTCGCGAGTCACGGGTTGTGCTTCACAGACAATGTGTTGTAGGTCTGTTAAATAGGGCAACATCCAATTTGTACTTGCATCGCCGTTCGTAGGCTTGATCGAGCTCACTTTCCTCCTTTGTGATGCCTCTTCTCGACATTCTTCGTAAGACTCATCTTCTACTTCTCCTTTCTCCATCTCTTTAGGAATTAGAGTATACTGAAATATCTCATCGGGACGTGGGCCCAAAACCAGTTGTTGTAATTCATTTTGATGACTGTGCGGTGCAGTTGCTTCTTCATCCTCTGCCAAAGCCAGTCATGGAAGATAATAGAGAAGAGAAGGTTTACAAAAACAAACAAAAGATCGAGGTAGCCCTTTCTCCATTCTATCCCCCCCCCCCCCATCACCTTTTGCCCAGTGTTTTTTCTTTTATTTTTGTTGTTGATTCAATGGAGGTTTCTCTACCAAACCAAGATGAATCCTTATCCTCTTTATTACTCCATATAGAAATTTTCTCCCCCCCCCCAACCTAAAGACCTACCAAATAAAGGCATCGGTGCTCTTAATAGCATATTATGTGTTTGTTAATTTGTCTCATCAATACTCTTAATTCTGTATGATGTGTTTTGTTCTCTCATAATAATGCTTTGGATGCCTGAGTCCAGAAAGGAAGAGTTTGATTAATCTAATTTATTTTTTAAATGCATTTCATTTTATTTTCCTTATGTTGTTCGCAAATCCACAATTTGCACAGGTAATCTCCCAAACTGGAGATTGATTATAATATATAAAAAAAATTGCTCAGATCATGTTTTTGTTCAATTGAGCCTTTGGTAGGATTATCAATGAATCGATGTCAAATTACTTCAACATCAAAGTAAGTCGATGTTGGTTAATGAATGCATTCTCTAATTAGTCTAAGATTTTGGTTTTGCTTTCAACTAATGGGCTTCATACGTAAGATTTCATCTCCTCTCCTATTATCATAGTTTACTCCTTCAAAAGTATTCTTATTAGCTTTTTCAAACGCTCTCTTCATGTTTGTTTTAACTGAATTTATTTTGCAAATCAAATTTCACGCATTTGACACATTGGAATATAGTAATACAACCCTACTCTCTTATTCATCTTTAATTTTTTAAATGATGAATTGTGAAATATTGAACAACATTTGACACTCACACGAAGAATCATCATGCTTTCTCTCACAAAAGTCCGAGAAAAAGTCATGTTCTTTTATCTGCTCTAACTATTTTACTAATCCATTTGATTGATGGGATAATATAAAGAACAATGTTATATTTTACTCTCTTTGATCTCAAATTAACTATTGATTTAAAGTGTTATGAAACAAAGGCGGTAGCAATCCGACATGAGTGAAAATACAGTTGGCTATATTGGATGAACGAATGGGTTCTTCTCAAGGTCATGGATAAAACTCTAATGGTTCTTAACTTACTGCAAATGATTTTACATCCATCTACCTCGGCCTTTTACAGTTCAGAATACTATGTTCAGCCTTCCTAAATTGGGCAAATGATTTTTAATTGAACTCAAACCACATAAAAACATCCCTAAACGATTTTTACCAAGGTACTTCAATTCAATGGCTCCCAATTCTTTTATATCTAATCTTTAATTGATGCCAGCATTACAGACTTAAACCCTAAAATATAGAAGAAGGATACAACAATACTGTAGAAATTCGTGTTTCTCATACTATAGAAATTCAGGTTAGACCTCCTCCCCCCTTTTGAGCATGACTGAAGATCTTTACTTTGCAAACTAAACTTGCATCATGAAGTAGGTGACAATTAAGCTATTTTTATGCAAACCATTTATATTTTCCTATTAAAATGTATCTTCCCAAATTAAAGTGTTTCAATATTCATTTCCACAAATCCATAACTCACCCTCAATGCTCCATAGACACACACTTCCTCTGTCTAACATTACATGGAATCCTAACTTCCTATCAATGTTTACTATTGTGCGGTTGCGCCCATTATATTTGTCTTTTCTATCACGAGAAAAATTTAAAGCACTCAAGAATTCGACTCAGACACCAAAAAGTTGTATTTTTTTTAAAAAAAAAAATCTACCGAATCCTGAATAGTAGTCCGTGCAAACAAAAGTTCTTCCATATATCCACCGCATTGAAGCCTAAATATTTAACAAATGCGTTCAAACACAAGGAAGAACTTCGCATCGCAGAGAACTTACTCCTCTTCAAAAAGAACCTTAGCCCGTTTGTTGTGAGCATCGATGTACCTGTCATCAATGGGGGTCCTCTCCATAGATTGCGAGCCGGATTCGTCCAGGCCCAGGCCTTCCATTTCTCCTGTAAACTCCTCACCAGTATTATGCCAGCATCTGCCTCCAGAGACCAAATTTTCCGAGTAGCTAGAACTCCCAACATTCAGATCACAGTCCACAAGGTCAGAAGTCCTCCTGCTCCGGGATGAAGAGCTTCCATTCCAACTACATCGCCCAAGCGACAACCGCAGCTCCAGCCCATCATTCTCTCCTACAGTCCCCTCCTCCTTGACACTATCCTCATCCACAGCCGCCTTCAACCTCCGGTCCCCCATCGCCGTAACCCTGAAAAACCTTCACCTATTCTTTCTGCTCAAAATGCGACACCCCCACTTCGAGCCACCGCGGTTCAACAGCGAGAACCGTCGATTCCCGGTCTGACTCCGAATTCTAGAACCAATCCAGCAAACCGAACCAAGAAAAAATGACGAAATTAATTATATCCAGTCGCAATAGCAAGCGCAGAACCTAGGGCACGCAGATGAAGGAGACGGTATATCTCATCGAAGATCACTGATATCCACCTCGCCGTAGATCGCCGCCGTCGTCCGACAGACGGAGAATGCGCATTTTTTAAGTGTAAATCGTCCACCGGCCGGCCCCTCTTCCCGCACGCTCTTGAAAGTCTAGCGGGCTTCGATGCAGGAGAGAGGAAGGTGAAATTGAATCATCTCGAACGCCGGGAAAAGAGGCCCAACTACAATCACGCCGTCTCCGATCAGGCAACACGTGGCAATCAATGAGATTGTCGTTTGTGTTCCGGACTGTAATTGGGATCATATCTATTTTGTATTTTGTATTTTCACACAAATGGACGCTATCTAATTAACGGTCATATTAATCTTGTCTTTTTTTTATTTATTTTTTTGAGCATTTTTTCACGGGTTATGAATGTGTTTCGATGTTTTTGGATGGTCTTCGGTCGCATTTAAGCGGATTTTGTCCGTGCTTAGTCCTTCGAGTGCCCGATTGAAGTGGGTTTTGTCAGCTTCCATGCAAATCACTGGCTCACCACTGACCGAAAACAAAACTGCCCGAAAGCATCTAGCACTAGCGTAGTTTGCATGAAGATGCTCATATATTATTTTAAAATTATTACTTTTTTATTACAAAATTTATTCATATATATACGTTTTTATTCATATATTACTTTTTTGTTTTAAAAATATAATTATAATT
>CM077090.1:14714623-14927473 GCA_039513925.1 Platanthera zijinensis
CTGCAGCTTGCTGCCGTCAGCCACCATAACTTGGAATGCAGCTCCCTTGTCAATTTCATGTCCAACCCGCTGAGTAACGGCTGGGTGAATGAAATTATGGGTTCTCTCGTTGTCCACCAATATTGTCACTTTCTCCTGTCCCACCCGTCCGGCAACCCGCATCGTAAGGGGCAGATTGTACCCTTCCATGGCCTGTATGGGAACTCCAAATTCCGTTACATCTTCATCCTCCAATAGCGCCTCCTCGACTGCAACCTCGAGCGAAGACTCGTCTGTCACATCCTCATGCAACATGAAAACCTGGAGCTTCTGGCACTTGTGCCCGGGCATAAACTTCTTGTCGCAGTTGAAGCAGAGGCCCTTCTCCTTGCGGGCCTGGAGTTTGCCCCACGACAAACAAGTCACTGTAGGCTTGGTAACCGCTTGCTCCCTCCTGGCTATGGTGGGTCCGACAAGAGGCTTCCCCGTGGTCCTGAACCGCTGCCGGTTCAGTCGCTCCTCCTGAATGGGTGCTAGGGTGATAGCGTGACTCAAGCTCCTTGGCATATAAGCATGAACCTCATCCCGCAGTTGCTCCTTCAAGCCCGACACAAAACAACTCAGCAGTGTCTTCTCTTCCCAGCGTACCCGGTTGGCCAACCTCTCGAACTCTGTCTGATACTCAGTCACTGTCCCTTTCTGTCTTAACTTCTGCAGCAGCGCCTCAAAGTCCTCATATTCAAGCGGCCCGAATCGGGCCGTGAACCCCTCCACAAAATCAGTCCACGACACGTAGTCTCTACCTTTCAGAAACCACTGAGTCCACTGGAACGCGTCGTCCTCCAAATGGAACGACGCTAGCTGCACCCATTGCCCCTCCGGGACCTCCTGGTAGCTGAAGAACAATTTCACCTTGTGAACCCACTCCAGCGCATCCCCCCCCCTTTGAACTTGGGAAAGTTCATGCGCGTTAACTTGGGTGGCATGTACGCACGTGGCCCAGCTTGCCCTCTCCGGTGGCTCCCCATGGTCGGGCGAACCCGACGCAAGTGATTCCTCCCAACCTCGGCGCTCCAGTGCTCGCTGGCCATGAAAAATTGGGGCTGATGCCCTCCGCTGAAATCGCCGACCACACCGCCCCTCCCCCGCCTTCGCCGGAGGTCCCCCATGGCCGGGAGAGGCCGATGCCACCGTTCCCGCCCAGGGCCGACATTCCCGTGCCCACCCTCGACGGACTGATCGGGCCTTCCGCCGATCGGTTCTTCCTCGCTGGTGCTTTTTCCTTTCAACAACGCCTTAAGCTCCTCCATACGCACGTCTATGCGCTCCTCCAATCGCTGCGTAGATGTGCGCATCTCTTGCTCGATCGCGGCTACCAAATCCAACAATCCACCATAGTTTTCCTCCAAGGTATCCAAACGGGTGACCTCTTGCGTGCGAGTGGTGACCATCGTCGGAGAATGACCGCCTCTGATACCAAATGATAGGAACTACTAGGAAGAAGGAGAAACTAGAGAGGAAAAGTAGAGAGAAAGCTAGGGTTTGAGAGAAGAAGGGGGAATACCTTAGGGTTATTTTGCATGCGCCAAATGATGACATTCCCGGGTATAAATACCCGGGCCAAGGAGGGAGCCGGCCGGCCCCTCCACCTAGGGCTGAACCGGTTGGTTCAACCCTTTGCCGGCCGGTTCTACTGAGTGGGGGCTGAACCAGATGGTTCAGCCCCTTCGTCGTCTGTTGTCTCATTGCACCTGCGAGCATAATAACTCCCCGAGAAGCGGGCCGCGGTTGGGGGCGTAACACAACGCCTAACAGCCAACAGGTGCCTTTAATGGTCTCCTTTGTACGTGACATTTAAACTAATCACAGCCGTCGATTTTATTAAAAAAAAGGAACTACGATCATATTTAAAATTTCTCATTACATATAAAATTACATGAACGGAACCGCGTTTATGTAAAAACGTTAATTTAAGCGCGATGCCAATAAATTCAACAGTGTCGTCGGATTCACTGATCACAAGCTAAGATCAACTTTTCCCCCTTTTAGCATCAAATAAAGATAATTCAAGCCGGAGGAAGATTACGCGCGCAAGGGTCGAATGTGGGGGAGCATTTCGGAATCCTATTCCTTTCACAGTTGGATTGAACCGCGAGCGAGCGAGAAGGTGAGGCGTAGAGCTATATGAAAAGGAAGTCAAGGTAGTGCGAGAAGTCAGACGAGAAAGAATTCTTGGAAAAAAAAGGGGAGACTAGACTTATCACTTATCATTCTAAAAAAAAGAGAAACTTCGCTTCGCTCGCCGTCTTCTCTCATTCTCATTCGGAGTGATTGAGAAATAAACAACAATGCATAAATATCAAAGCAATAGAGCATAAGATATGGACATCATATTTTGAGGAAACAAATATTTGAAAGCCCTTATAGAGATCTATTAGGGGCCCCTCTCAGCTACGTGTCACGCACATATCCTCTCAGTAGTGTTGCATGCGGCCTTGACTCCTTCATGTGCTCTTCACGTTAGCTAAGTTAGCCTCACAGTAAAATAAATTTTGGTGGAGAAAAGAGGAAGGAGAGTGTACAACCACAACAAGCACACAAGAGCGAAAGAGAGATGAAGAGCTCAAAATATTATTCCAAGCTCGAGTGATGACAAATGAATCATCCTTCCACTTTAATATGCATGCAAATCACACTCATAATATATTATTTAATTAAGGGGATCACCCCTGAGAGTTTGCATAATTACTGGTTGCACCGCTCTATGTTTCAAATTTACATTTGCATTTCTTCTAGGTTTTTGCAGTTTACAAAAATGGTCTTCCGTTAGAAATATGAATGGAAAATGATAAAATCACCCAAATTATTTTATGATATTTTAATTTTATCCTTTTATAATGATTCTAAATTCATTATAAATGATAAAATATAATGCGCACTTTTCAATGTAGGGTTATTAGAAAGGGTAAAATTGGAATATCATAAAATAATTTGACATATTTGAGCACTTTCCATCTATATTTCTAAAGAAAAAGTTAACACCTTTCAATGTAGAACATCATAAAATAATTTGGCTGATTTTATCATTTTTCGTCCATATTTCTAACGGAAGAGACACTTTGTGCAATAGTGAAACTTAGAGAAGGAGGTAAATATAATTTCGAAAGATAGAGAGAGGTGCAACCTGTAATTATGCAAACGCCCAAGGGAGGTTCCAGTAATTAACCATATACATATAATCCAGTTCTCATACACTATACTATATGGCCTGGTATATATTATACCTACAGTATAAATGCAATGAGTTAGAACTCTAACATACAGCTAGGAAGCACCTCCTAATTCCCTTTTTCAAGCACCACTATGCAACTTTCACAATAGACTCATGTAGTATTCATAATACAATTGTTCAAATCAACTGACTGAAATATTAAAGCATCCGAAATGTATGTTCTAGGTATAATTCTCCACTATTGCGTGCCCCGATGCTGTGTTAGAACCCAACTATCAGATAAAAAACCAATTAATTGCACGTGAAAGAAGCTTGGGATGCATATTAAGGTTTCTTGACGTGGGACTATTCTCAACAGTCAGCAGTCAGCACATACAAACGAATGTTTCTTTATGAGTCGATTTGCATCAATCTTATTTGAGAGAGAAAGACAGCGGCGGGGGTGGGGGACACAGAGGGTCGGGAGGGTGGAAAGAAAAGCGAGAATTGAAAAATAAAGAGAACATCAAATAATAGTACAATTAAGCACCGTACTACTCTCGTAGCAAATGTCACAAAAAGAGAGGGAGAAAGGAGGAATGAGAGAAAGGGGCATTGAGGGGAAGAGAGTGACCCCCCCCCCCCACCCCACCAGACACATACACACACACAACAACTTCGTCTAATTTACACAAAATGATCAATTCATGTTCTTTGCTCATCAGAGGAAGTGAACAGGCGAATGGGCTAGAGTTGGGTTGAATAATCCCAGCAAAACGGTCACATAGAGATAGCAGACCCAAGGATGTCAGTGCACCTGTGGTTAGAGAGGCGTAACGGCATGGGTCTTTTGGGCGCCTCAAAGACAACAAAGAATCTGTTGGGTAGACCGCACAATAGTTGTTGTGCGAGCTAAGGAAGGTTCGACCTGAAGATGAGGACGAGCATCCTAGAAAGAAACAAGAGACATCAAAATATTAGCACAGAGACCATCCATGGGAATGCGACATCCATCGACGAGTGAGACATGGAACCTTTGGCCCAACACGGTGGATGGCTGCAGAAAGAATCAAACTTGCGAGGGAGGAAGCTATGGCCCGCCTCACCGTCATCATATGAATCAGTTAATGTTAAATGCAGATATTCAAGGTACAAGGCTAGTCATGTTCATAAAGCCCCCCGGGCCCAGGCTTTCCCGAACCGGGCCCGGGCCTTGATTACAACAGGGCCGGGCCGGGCTTCTGGCTCCGGAAGGGGCCTGCTAAGGCCCTGGACGGGCCCAGGCTTAGCACGGACCTTTTTTTTTTTTTTTTTAAAAGTTAAATAACTCACCTAAAATTGGTGCAAATTTTGTTAGCTCTGCTATGGGCTCTTCTTCTGAGCTAAGAGCTTGCTCTACTGGAACTGGGCTAATGAATAATTTATCATTATAAATAACAATTTTCCAACCAGCATCAAAGCCAGTGATTGCTTTCATATTTTCTACCATAAGTAATACCAAACAATAAGCTACTAACTATACTAATTCCAAACATCAAACTATAATAACGTTCAAAGCCTATACTATGTATAGTTGTTAGTAATACTGCTATAATTCCTGCCCACAGCGATAATATTCCTGACCTTATCAGTATTAGCTTGTTAGAATTGAATTTTACCTTATTTTTATTTTAAAAAGTGGTTTGAGTTTGGCTTCTTACCAAGTCATAAACCATTAAGATAAGACTAAAATTGGTACAATACCTATTCCATAAGTTACTTGCCACCGATAATATGCCTTAAAGGCATCATCTACTATATTATATAATAAATGGCCTAACGGTATAATAGCAGCTATAACCAAATTTAAACATAACAATATAAGATAGATCGTAGTAAATTTAGATTCTTTATTAAACCAGCTATAGAATAGAGTTAACCATATTAAGATAAGAATTTGGCTGTAAATAAATTGAAATAAATGTCCTCCAATTCTCAAGCCAAGATACTGATTCAGCATCTAAATGATTAGTAGGCTCATCCAGTAACAACATATCAAGCTTTTCTAATAAAAGTTTACATAAAGCTACCCGTCTTTTCTCTCCGCCTGAGATTTTTGTAACATCAGCTTCTTTATACGGGCATATTAATGCCTAGAAACCGGTCTTTGCCCGCCAAGCAAATGCTCATATATGGGGCCTTGTTAGGCCCTATGGACGGGCCTGGACCCGGGGCGGGCCTAGCCCGGGCCCGGGCCTAGCCGGGCTTTTACCGGGTCGGGCCCAGGCCGGCCCCCGGGCCCGGTTTTTATGCACACCACTATACAAGGCCCACAAAAGCTACTTACCGAGTGCTTGAGACAAGTGAGATGACCCTCCAACACTGGAGAGGGTTCTGGGTCAGCCAACTCCAACGCCTCGAGACCGGCCTCTTTAATATCTCCAACCACACTAGATGAGAGAGTAGTTCGTCGTTCAAGCACTCGGCACTCATGAGTGTCGGCTAGGAGTCTGAGCACTTGCATCATTACAGCTAGCGGTGGCAACAGTTAGAAAGTTCACTGTGGCGGTGATGACCGCCTATGGTGCATCGAGGCCGACAGTCCTCCGCCGGCCGACGATGGGAGACCAGTGACAATGGCAGTGGTAGTCATCGGAGCCATGGAAAGTTCGTACACAATAATAGATTGCCTATGAATTTTCTCCAAGTCAATCCCGCAGCGGATTACCTTCACGGGTCCTACGATGTCAAGGAGCCCCCTTGAGGACTAGGGTGGCTCCGGTGTTTCCTGGAGCGACGATCTGAAGGGTGTCAAAGCCTTTAATGACGAAAAGTTTGACGCATGCAAGCAATGTTCTAAATATCGGATGTGCGCGACATATCAGACGAAGACATGTCGGAGATATTTTAAAATATCGAATTTATGTTTTATAAATAAAATTTTATTTTTATGTATACTAACTCTAATTATATGTTATAAAAATAAAAAAAATAAAATAACAAATAAATAAATAATAAGTCATTTATATTACGAAATAAAATTGAATAGTATCTAAGATAAATTATTAATAATAAATAAATGATTATATAGTGTAAAATATATTTAATAAAATTAACTAATTTTATTTTGATAACAATTAGTTTATTATAGGTAAAGAATATTTAAAAATTAAAAATCCTTCAATGATTATAAGACTTTTCAAACTTATAAATTTATATGAAAAACATGCAAACAATCAACTAATAATTTTATTAAATATTTTCATATTTTTTATAATATGAAATTAAAAATAGTGAAACAATTATACAAATTTGGTTGCAAGAAATAAAACGTTAAAAAAATCAAAATAATAAGTCCAATCGATTTAAATATACATAATATAATAAATATATAGACGATTTAAATATATGTTGTCATTCTGCTAATATAACATAAAATAAAATAACGGAAGATATATTTAAAAGTCGTGTCGGCCGATATATCGGCAAAAATAGGACATGTCAGCATATATTTTACAAAAGAACATAATTTATTTATTTTAGAAAAACACATCGTTTTGCGCTTAAATAGACATGTAGGGAGACATGTCGGAGGACATTTAAAACAATGCATGCAAGAACCTGCATCTACGACATTGAGGGGTGGGCGAGAATTCACAGTGGTCATTTGGATGCAGGTGGATCGTTGTGGTGGTCATACAACCCGTATTCAACGAGGTGGGCCCAAACCTGCAGATAGGCCCCAGGATCTCAGATGGTGGACCACATACCCAAAAACATTATTTTCAGAGACAAAAGGAGTTCAACCATAGCTCGCCCAGTGCTTGTTGGTCAGCTCGATCGTGAGCTCAGCGCCTCAGTAGGGTGGAGGGTAGCTCGCCAATGAGCTCACCGGGGTTGAAGCACTGCTCCCTTCTTGGTTCAACCACTTGCTTAAACTACTTGCGAGCACCTTTTGGACTTATCGCAGACCTCGCTGCATTGGACCTTGTCCAACCAGTGAGCACTCCATTTGAAGACCCGACATAGACGACTTAGCATAAGGTGACTCCGGTCAACTCGCCTCCTCCAAAGGTTCCTAGAAAACACGTAGCCTAGTGTCAGGTACTCAGTATCTCAAAAGGAGGCGGCGGGGTACTAGCAGACCATGTATCCCCCTTGGAGGAAAACACAAAGGGTTAAGAGGGGGAAGGAGAAGCGAGAATTGAAAAATAAAGAGAACATCAAATAATAGTGCAATTAAGCACCTTACTGCACTCGGTAGTGAATGTCACGAAAAAAGAGGGAGAAAGGAGGAATGAGAGAAAGGGGCATGGAAGGGAAGAGAGTCCCCCCCCAACTTCGTAAAATTTAAGCAAAACGGTCACATAGAGATCGCAGACCCAAAGATGCCAGCGCACCTATAGTTAGAGGGGCATAATGGCAGGACTCTCATGGGCGCCTCAAAGACAACAAAAAATCTGTTGGATAGACCGCACAATAGTTGTTGTGCGAACTAAGGAAGGTTCGACCTGAAGATGAGGACGAGCATCCTAGAAAGCAACAAGAGACACCAAAATATCCGCACAGAGACCATCCATGGGAATGTGACATCCAACAACGAGTGAGACATGGAACCTTCAGCCCAACTCGGTGGATAGCTGCAGAGAGAATCAAACTTGTGGGGAAGGAAGCTATGGCCTGCCTCGTCGTCAATCATATGAACCGGTTCATGCTGAATGCAAATATTCAAGGTACAAGGCCCAGAGAAGCCACTTACCGAGTGCTTGAGACAAATGAGATGACCCTCCAACACTGGAGAGGGTTCTAGATCAGCCAACTCCAACGGCTCGAGACCAGCCTCTTTAATGTCTCCATCCTCACCAGACGAGTAGTTCGTCATTCAAACACTCGACACTCATGAGTATCCCTAAGGGACTGAACAATTGCATCATTACAGCCAGCGGTGGCAGTTGTTAGAAAGGCTCAATGTGTCGGCGATGACCGCCCATAATGCATTGAGGCCAACAGTCCCCGCCGGCCGACGACGGGCGTCCAGAGACTATGGCAGCGGTGGTCATCGGAACCATGGGAAGTTCGGAAACAATAATAGCTTGCCTATGAATTTTCTCCAAGTCAATCCCGCAGCAGATTACCTTAACGGGTCCTACGATGTCTAGGAGCCCCCTTGAGGACTGGGGCGGCTCAGGTGTTTCCTGGAACGACGATTTGAAGGGTATCGAATCCTTTAGTGGCGGAAAGCTTGACGCATGCAAGAACCTGCATTTATGCATTGAGGGGTGGATGAGAATTCAACGTGGTCATTTGGATGCGGGTGGATCGTTGTGGTGGTTGAACAACTCGTATTCAACGAGGTGGACCCAAACTGCAGATGGGCCCCAGGATCTCAGAAGGTGGACCACATAACCAGAAACATTATTTTCAGAGACAACGGGAATTCAACCAGAGCTCGTACAGTGTTTGCTGGTCAGCTCGCTCGTGAGCTCAGCGCCTCAGCGGGGTGGAGGGCAGCTCGCCAATGAGCTTGCCAGGCTCGAAGCACTGCTCCCTTCTTGGTTCAAGCACTTGCAGAAACTACTTGCGAGCCCTTTTGGTCTTGCCGCCGACCTCGTTGCATTGGAGCTCGTCAACAAGCTCTCCATTTGAAGACCCGACATAGGCGACTTGGCCTAAGATGACTGAGTGACTCCAATCAACTCGCCTCCTCCAAAGGTTCCCAGAAAATAGGTCGCCTACTGCCAGGTACTCAGTATCTCAAAAGGAGGCGGGGGGGGGGGGGGGGGGGTGGCTACCCGCAGACCATGTATCCCCCTGAATAACAAGCTATTCAACGATAGGAAAACAACGGAATTTCAATTGTCGACAAACAGAATAATATGATAAATAAAAGCAAGCTCTGAATCTTATGGTTCAATTAAAAATTAAGTATAACATTAATTCTGACATTAGGGGAGCAAGAAGAAGTGAGAAATTATACCTCCAGGTCGCTGGAAATATTCCTGCTCCGAGATTGGGACGATTGTTTTGACTTGGTTCTAAAAGTGGTATGGTAGATGAGGCAGAGTCGGCAGAGCTGCAACAGATTTGGAAGATGGAAAGGCTAGGCCGCAACAGGGAAAGTGGAACTCTGGCTCTTGGAGACAGCAGATGGTCGGAGGAGCCATTGAAGGAGCCCAGTTGTCGGTTAGAGGAGGGGGAAGTTCAATCCAACGACGGGAAGGGAAACGTTGACTCGAACAAGTTGGGATCTGCTCGATCCAATTGGTGGGGATAGGGTGGCGCAGAAATGTAGAGGAGGTGGCGGAAAGGTGCGCAATTTCCGTCGAGGTTTGATGGCAGTGTAGTCGTCGGACCTTGGAAGGAGCTCCGGCGTCGGAGGTGGCCGAAGACAGGGCGGCAAAGGGAGGAGATAGGTGTTGGGTTGGACCTTTGGAAAACAGAGAAGTAAATTCTCTATTCCCAAATCTATCCAAGCTCCCTCATACAAGTGGGGGCCGGTTCTTTAATAGAAAATTTTAGGGTTTTAATTAAAGGGGTTTTATATAAAAATAAAAGAAGAATTAAAGAGGGGTGGGCGGCTATTATAGAAGATAGGCAAAGGATTTCAAATGATTGTTGTAATCGCCTCTTTTAATTGATAATAAAAGAGGGGGAGTAACCAACGGTCAAGGGGGAAATTTGGCTCCCTAATATTCTCAGATTTAAAAGAATGATTTTTTTAAAATTAAATTAAACTATTACTTAATTATAATTTCAAAAAAATAATATTAAAACATTTGAATTTAAAATATTTTTTCAAAGCTTGCCCTAAATACCACTTAGCCTAATTTGACGAGCCAATTTATTCAGAGTCTTAGTGGTCGGTCACACCAATAAGCCGAAACAAACAAGCATTAGTACAAATGAAGATAGGCAAAGGATTTCCAATACACCCCGGAATGTAACCAATGTTGTTGTATTCGTATCGATCCAAAAACTGTAATGTCACTGACCGGGATTAATTCTAAGTCCATTTGCTCTATATTCATTTTTGTGTTTACCTTATTTCAAATTTAATGTTCATTGAACCATGGCCAGGTCAGTGAGTCAAGAGGGTCACCCTAACCCAGACTAAGCTCATTGAGAAGATCAATTGAACCAATTAGGATCCCTGTGTGGTTCAATTGACTGGGTCGAAAAAATGGAATGTTCTAGATGCACGGGATAGCTGAGGTTTGCTTGGCAGATGAATAAACTCGTCGTGCAAGGAGGTGGGTTGGACCAATTGGTAAAATTACTAAGAATCAACAAACATGCAATATGTTATCATCCAAGAAGGCCAATAATCAACACAACCGTTCACAAAGCAAATAGCCGTTAACTTTTTAAAGCTATCAACAAATCCCTAAATGTTATATGTAACTCCTTAGAATTGAGACTCAAAATGTTCAGAAAAAAAAAATCATGTTAAGGAGAATTACCAGTAATCTTGACATGAACAGACACCGCCTTCGAAACGATGGAACCGAAGTTTATCTCTAACAATCAGTTCTCTCCCAGTCACTCCTGAGACAAACTTGAAAGCCAAATGACAATCACCACACATGCGCAGATTCTTCACAATTCTAATCGAAGTTCCGCCGCCAGTACTCATAAGCCCAAAAGCCAGAGCGAGCTTCTCACTGTGAAATCTAACGGCTACCTCCCTCTCCTCTTCCTCCAACTCATGAAGAACGGAGTCGGTCTCCGGCTCATACCCTGCTTCCCTGATTCTGCAAACCAACTCCTCCAAATATCTATAGATTTCCGCCGTTTGAGGGTGTGATGTATCGCCCATTCGAAACAGAAAAGAGACGTGATCGATCTCTATCAAGCTGTACCCAGCCTGCTTCCTCCAGCCTCTGGAAATCATGGCGTCTCTAATCTTCTCCACTTGGTCCATCTTCCCTGCCAGAGCATAGATATTTGAAAGCAGAACATAGTGGCTGGGATTCTCCGGTTCTAATGCCAGAAGTTTGCAGGAGAATTCAGCTGCCCGGTCGAAATCTTTGTGCATTTTGCAGGCCCCGAGCAATGCCGTCCACACTGCGGCTCCAGGTTCTCCTGGTATTTGATCCGCTATGAACTGGATGGCTTCCTGAAGCAGGCCTGCTCTGCCATAGAGATCAACCATGCAAACATGGTGCTCTGTTCTGGGAACGAAGCCGTAATCTCGTTTCATCGACTCAAAAGCTTCTCGGCCTCCGTCGATCATTCCGGCGTGAGCGCAGGCGGAGAGGACGGCCACGAAGGTGATGTCGTTCGGCGAGGGGCCATAAATTTGCATTCTTTGGAAAAGCTCCATGGCCTCCTCTGCAAATCCATGCATTCCGTAGCCGGCAATCATCGCCGTCCACGCGACAACGTTACGGTCTTCGAGTCCGTCGAACACCTCTCGAGCCCGCCGAACATGACCGCACCGGGCGTACATGTTCACCAGGGAAGATCCTAGAACCACCCCGAGAGGGAAAATCTTGCCTTTGATGTAGTTCTCGTGCACCCATTTCCCTAAATCCATGTCTCCCAGTTGAGAACAAGCGGAGACGACAATGGCTAGAGTAGCTGAGTCGGGCTCCATTTCTTCTTTGGTCATTAGATTAAAAACGGTAATGGCTGAACCAGCAAGTCCATTCTGCTCGTAGCCGGAGATCATGGAATTCCAGGAGACCACGCTTCTGTCGGGCATTCTGTCGAACACTTTGCGGGCGACATCCAAGCTTCCATTTTTTGAGTAGAAAACGACGAGAGCTGACTGAACGAAGCGGTCGGCGTCAAATCCTGAAGTGATAACGTGAGTGTGAATAATTCGGCCGAGTTGGGAGGCGGAGATATCGGCGCAGGATTTGAGGACGGATGTGAAGGAGAAGTTGGAGGGGGGAATTGAGAAGGAGAGCATGAGGCGGTAGAAATGGATGGAATGAAAGGGGAGCGGGGAGCGGGAAGATGCTCGGATGAGGGAGACGAAGAGGAAGGCGTCGGGGTTAGGGACGGAGGGGAGGAGGCGCCGGGCGTAGAGGGGGTGGCCGGAGGAGACGGCGAGGGTGAGGAACTTGGTGAGGAGGGAGCGGCCGGGATGATTGCCGGAGACGACGAGGCGAGCGTGGATTTGGGTGAGGGGGCGGATGCGGGGGCCGGCGCGGAGAAGGGAGGAATATTCCGGCGAGTGGGGACGAGTGGGAGAGAGAGACTGCGGGAAGATGTCGGAGTCCATCCGAGATGGGCCATGGAATATTGGACTCGCTGGGCCTTGGCCCTTGGGGTCTGTCCTAATAATGGCATTTTTTGGGGCAGTGTTAAAAGCACGGCATCGATGACTATTGTCACGCCCAAAAACCACATTAAAAAAGATCAAACCCTAAATCTTCAAACAGCCCAAGCCTTTAGCCGCACTCCAACCCGACGGCGCTCACTCGTCCCATCTTCGCGATTTTCGCTTCCGCCCCTGCATTTTGTTCGTGCTCGCCCTCACCGCTCTTCTTCGGCGAGTTTGTTGTCGCTCCTTGATCGACGACGCCTTCGACGACGTCGTTTCCTTGCGACAACGACACTGTTTCCTTCCGACAACGAAGCCCTCTCCTCCTGATCGCGATTTAGGTTGTTGCTGCTTTCTCCGACGAGTTCACGGTCGCCCTCTCCTCCTGTTCTTATTTCTTCTCCGGCGAGTTCGCCGTCATCCTCTCCAGGTTGCCCTCTCCTCCAGGTTACCCTTAATCTTTCAAGTAAGCTCTACTATGTTTTCTTGGTCTATATCTCTAGCCTGAATGATGTTCCCACCTTGGTTTGTTAGAGTTTGGATGAAACACATAGCAGTCCTAGGTGTACCAACGTTGTTGGGGTGGTGGATCACTTCAGGGCCTCTTGTTTCTCATACCGGGTTAGCCCAAGTGAGCTTAGAGGCACGGGAGTGTGAAGCAGCCCCTGTATGCATTCTTGTCCCTCTGTTTGAGGAGAGGTCGACGATCGTCGAGCTCACGCTTGAGCGTCGACCTCATCTGGCGTCGAGCGTCGACCTCAGCTGGCGTCGAGCGTCGACCTTCGCTGATGCGTCGAGCATCGACCTCGGGCGAGATCGTCGACCTCCGGTCGACGCCCGAGCGTCGAGCTCTGCCTGGGGCGTCGACCATCGCTGATGCGCCGAGCGTCGACCTCGGGTGAGATCGTCGACCTCCGGTCGACGCCCGAGCGTCGAGCTCGGCTCTGCGTTCGACGTTTTGAGTCGTTTTTTACTCCTGAGTATTTATATCCCGTTTTTCGGGGATTAGGGTAAGCGAAGCTAATTTCAGAGAGATTGACGGCTGCATATTTCCTGAAGAAGACGTATACGAGGTTTATCGTTGGAGGCGTCGTTCAGGGGAGTTTTTCCCTCGGGTAGTTTCTTGTCCAGAAGAAGGTGAAGGTAGGGTCGGCCTTGGCCTTTGTAACCTTTTGTAACCTGTAATCTTTTGGTGAATACAAGAAGGAGGAGAAGAAGGGGAGAGAGGACGTAGCCCGGTTTTGGGTGAACCTCTGTAACATCTTGTGTTTGTGATTGCTCTGTGTTTTTGTTATTCGTTTTCGAATTTCCTCTTCTCGGCGCTCCGGATTCCTACATTTGGTATCAGAGGCAGGTTCTCTCGATTCTCGGATATGAGTTCAGGAGGAGTGCGGATCGAGATAGAGAAGTTTGATGGCAGTCGATTTGATCTGTGGAAGATGAAGATGGAAGATCTGTTGGTGGATCGAGATTTGTGGGGAGCAATAGCGGATGATCCACCGAAAGAGAAATCTACGGAGGAGGTTGTTGCAGCCTGGACAAAAGCCGATCGGAAAGCCAAAGGTCTGATCCGGCTGTTTCTTACAGACTCTGTTTTAACAAACGTCATGGAGGAAACTTCGGGCCAAGGTTTATGGCGGAAGTTGGAGACTCTGTACCAGAGCAAATCTCTGGTGAACAAGTTGCTGTTGCGGAAGAAGTGGTACAACTTGAAGATGCATGATGGCGGTTCTTTCTCAGAACACCTGACCAATTTCAACACGGTTGTGGGTCAGTTGATCTCTATTGGTGAAAAAATCTCTGATGAAGATAGAGCCATTACCTTGCTCTGTTCATTGCCAGACTCTTGGGACAATATTATTGTTGTCATTGGGGGCAATGGAGATAGGGCTCTAACCTGTGAGTCAGTGTGTGCAACACTTCTCTCGGAGGAAACCAGGAGAGCAGGTTCCGAGAAAACAAGCAAAGGTGCATTGAGTGTATCCAGATCTCGCCCTCAATGGAGGGATAATAAGCAAGGTGGATCTAGAGACAAGTCTCGGGGTAGATCCAAGAGCAGAGAAAGAGAGAAAGAGAAGAAGCCTGTACGTTGCTGGAAGTGCAATGAGGTTGGGCATGTGAAGTCTCAATGTCCAAACAAGGCTATTCAGAAGAAGGAGGCAGGGTCAACTTCGGGTGCTAAGAAGGAGACCGATGGCGGTGACATGTACATTGCGGCTGCTTGTGTTGCCCATCAGAATGCTGATGTGTGGTATGTTGATACAGGAGCCTCTTACCACATGACTCCTCATAGACACTGGTTCTGTGAATATGAGAGGTTTGAGGGTGGTGATGTTATGCTTGGAGATGATACTGTTGTTCAGATCATTGGGCGTGGCAAGGTGAGGCTGAAGATGGCCGACGGCACCATGAAGACCCTTCCGGGGGTGATGCACATTCCTGGAATGTGCAGGAATCTGATCTCGGTGGGATCTATGGCGGATGCGGGTGTGATCTTCAGTTGTGACTTGCACTCGTGCAGGATGACCCGAGGAGCGATGGTGATTGCCAAAGGCATTAGGCATGGAACATTGTACAAACTTCTTGCTGATACAGTGGTGCCTAGTGGGGCCTTTATTTCTGAAGGCAAAGAGGAGGACCAGGAGGAGCAGTCCAGGCTGTGGCACCAGCGGCTTGGACATATCAGTGAGAAGGGGATGTCGGCTATGACATCCGGCCAGATGGTGGAGGGTGTGCCCATGTGCACCTCGAGCTTTGGATTCTGCGAGCATTGCCTGCTCGGCAAGCAGAACCGGGTTAGCTTTCAGGGAGCAGGGACTAGGGCCACTGGCCCTCTTGATTTGATCCATTCTGATGTATTCGGACCGACTCCAGTCCCATCTCTTGGTGGGGCTAGGTATTATGTATCTTTCATTGATGATTATTCTCGGTATTCTTGGCTTTACTTTCTCAGGTCCAAGGCGGAGGTTCTAGACAGGTTCAAGGAGTTTAAGAACCTGGTGGAGAACCAGTTTGAGAGGAAGGTGAAGGTTCTCCGTTCTGATAACGGAGGGGAGTATTGCTCGGACGCCTTCGAGCGGTACTGTACTGAGCAGGGGATTGCACGGCAGAAGACCACGTCGTATACTCCAGAGCAGAATGGAGTGTCGGAAAGGCTCAATCGGACATTGATGGAGAAAGCCAGGTGCATGCTCAGTTGGGCTGGTTTGGGGAAGGAGTTCTGGGCTGAAGCGGCGGCTACCGCTAATTATTTAAAGAACAGATCCCCCACATCTGCAGTGAAGGGGTGTACCCCCTTTGAGGCCGTATTCAAGAAGAAGCCAAAATTGGCTTATGCTCGTGTTTTTGGATGTGATGCATACGTTCACATTCCAAAGGAGAAAAGGGGGAAGCTGGATATGAAGTCCGAGCGGTGCATCTTTGTGGGCTATAAAGATGGCATCAAGGGATACAAGCTTTGGAACCCGGTGACGAAGACGGTGACGTATAGCAAGGATGTGGTCTTTCATGAAGTCCGTCCTCAAGTCACTACACGAGTGGAAGAAGAGAAGGATGCAGAGAAGCTGGTAGTGGAAGGGAGCATGGAAGCCTCCTTGGAGGATGCTCAGATTACTACTACAGAAGGTTCGGATTCAGATTCTGAATTTGATGACTTGGAAGAGGTGGGCTTTGATGATGAGTCAGAAGAGGAGGTTGTTGATGCTCCACTTCTAAGGCGCTCAACGAGGGAGAGGAGGGCACCACTCCGGTTTTCCCTTAGTGCTGTTGGAGCACAATATTGCTTGAACATGCTTGGAGAAGATCCCATTTCAGCCAGGGATGCGAGGTCGAGGGCTGATGCAAATCAGTGGGAGCTTGCTATGGAGGATGAGATGGTTTCCTTGCGGAAGAATCAGACTTGGGGTCTGTGCAAGCTTCCGAAAGGAAGGAAGGCCATTGGAAGCAAATGGGTCTTCAAGCAGAAGGTGAAGGCTGATGGCACTGTGGAGAAATATAAGGCAAGGTTGGTTGCCAAGGGATTCTCACAGGTTGAAGGTGTGGACTACGACGAGATTTTCTCGCCGGTAGCCAAGCTCTCTTCTATCAGGATGGTTCTCTCCATTGCCGCTGTGCATGATTTGGAGATTGAGCAAATGGACGTGAAGACGGCATTCCTTCACGGGGATTTGGAGGAGGAGATCTATATGCGGCAACCTGAAGGATTCGAGGCCAAGGGCAAGGAGGATCAGGTGTGCAGGTTGAAGAAGTCCCTCTATGGACTGAAGCAGTCTCCGAGGATGTGGTATCAGAAGTTCGACACCTACATGCTGGAGTTGGGTTTAGAAAGGTCGAATTCTGACCACTGTGTGTATTTCCAAAGGAAGGGAGAGCACTTCACTTTTCTGACACTCTACGTAGATGACATGCTGCTCGTAGGGAATAGTGTCAAGATGATCCAACAGTTGAAGAAGCTGCTCTCTGCCAAGTTTGAAATGAAGGATTTGGGGCCAGCAAGTGTGATCTTGGGGATGCAGATTACCAGAGACCGAAGCAAAAGGAAGCTTTGGTTGGGGCAGCAGAGGTATGTCGAAGAGGTGTTGAAGAAGTTCAACATGGCTGACTGTAAACCTGTTGGTGCCCCTATGCCGGTTGGGGAGAAATTATCTGCGGAGTTGTGTCCCAAGACACATGAAGATATTGAAGACATGGCTAAAGTTCCATATGCTAGTGCAGTGGGAAGCTTGATGTACGCCATGGTTTGCACTCGGCCTGACATTGCTCAAGCTGTGGGAGTGCTGAGCCGGTATATGGCCAAACCAGGGAAGGAGCACTGGAGTGCGGTGAAGCGAGTGTTCAGGTATCTTCGTGGAACTTCAGATTATTCTATATGTTATGAAGGTGCTGAAACTGGAAGAGTCCTGGACGTGGTTGGACATGTGGACTCTGACTGGGGAGGTGATCTGGATAGCAGGAGGTCCACCAGTGGGTATGTTTTTACTTTATTTGGTGGTGCTATCAGTTGGATGAGTCGACGGCAAGGAGTGGTGGCACTCTCGTCGACGGAAGCAGAATACATGGCTCTTACTCATGCCAGTAAGGAAGCCATATGGCTGAGAAGGTTGTGCTGGGAGCTCGGTTTTGAGCAAGGTCCTGTGAAGATTTGGTGTGACAGTCAGGGGGCTATTCAGTTAGCCAAGAATCCTGCATTCCATGCTAGGACCAAGCATATTGATATTCAATATCACTTCATCAGGGAGAAGGTGGAGAAGCAGGTAGTGCAACTGGGGAAGGTTGACACTAAGGAGAACAGTTCTGATTTCTTAACCAAGGCTGTGCCTGTTGCCAAGTTTGAATGGTGTGCTACAGCAGTGGGTTTGAAGAGGAAGTCTGGAGGAGCTGCTCTCATTTGCTGAAGGTTTCCACCAAGTGGGAGAATATTGGGGTGGTGGATCACTTCAGGGCCTCTTGTTTCTCACACCGGGTTAGCCCAAGTGAGCTTAGAGGCACGGGAGTGTGAAGCAGCCCCTGTATGCATTCTTGTCCCTCTGTTTGAGGAGAGGTCGACGATCGTCGAGCTCACGCTTGAGCGTCGACCTCATCTGGCGTCGAGCGTCGACCTCAGCTGGCGTCGAGCGTCGACCTTCGCTGATGCGTCGAGCGTCGACCTCGGGCGAGATCGTCGACCTCCGGTCGACGCCCGAGCGTCGAGCTCTGCCTGGGGCGTCGACCATCGCTGATGCGCCGAGCGTCGACCTCGGGTGAGATCGTCGACCTCCGGTCGACGCCCGAGCGTCGAGCTCGGCTCTGCGTTCGACGTTTTGAGTCGTTTTTTACTCCTGAGTATTTATATCCCGTTTTTCGGGGATTAGGGTAAGCGAAGCTAATTTCAGAGAGATTGACGGCTGCATATTTCCTGAAGAAGACGTATACGAGGTTTATCGTTGGAGGCGTCGTTCAGGGGAGTTTTTCCCTCGGGTAGTTTCTTGTCCAGAAGAAGGTGAAGGTAGGGTCGGCCTTGGCCTTTGTAACCTTTTGTAACCTGTAATCTTTTGGTGAATACAAGAAGGAGGAGAAGAAGGGGAGAGAGGACGTAGCCCGGTTTTGGGTGAACCTCTGTAACATCTTGTGTTTGTGATTGCTCTGTGTTTTTGTTATTCGTTTTCGAATTTCCTCTTCTCGGCGCTCCGGATTCCTACAAACGTGAATGTTTTGATACATATGTGACGATGAAGCACATAGCCATGCATGTGAGCTTCTGTGAGATACATCCATGTGTCTCCCATAAACCTCTAATTACACCCATAACCAATCTAAAAACAGTCCCAGGAGAGTTCTTCCATCATTATTAAAAAAATGAATGAATAATTGAAGAGTTTAAATTTAAAGAAAAAAATGCAGATTTCAAGAATAGCTATGTGCACATCGTAAAAAAAATCTTTAAATATTTCTTATTCTAGTCGTTAAGAAAATAATCGCGAAGACCAACTCTTTTCTATTCGCCCGACTCCTCTTCGCCTGCACATGTCTCTAGCCCTAGCCAATCTCCACCTTGCGAACACCTCTCTCCAACAAAGCCCGGGAATTCTGCAAACTTCTCTTTTTAGGTCATTAGTTGGGCTGCGAAGAAGAAGAGAAAGAAGATTAGCACAAACACCTGTGAAAAGCGGAGGAAAATGAAGAGCCGTTGTTGGCTGTTTTAATTGTTTGCAAACAATTAAATTGAGAAGAGAAATCCTTTGAAGGTGACACTGGCTTTGTCGGCTTATGGACTAGTCACAAACCTTGAAGTCGTTTTTGGCAGTTGGCAACCTGAAAACGCAAGTTGGAAGAGCTACTTCGAGTAGCTGGAGAAGAGATTTAGTGACTTGGTGAGGAAGCAATCTTAAGCCCCGTTTTGGAGGGTTTTTTTTCCTCCTTTTCGTGTTCTGGAAAACGTCATCGTTCATGATATTGTGTTTGTTTTAGTGACGAATGACTTTCTTAAAAGGTAAAATAACTCTTTTTGGATGAGTTGTGTGTTCCATTGATAGGGAAAACAAACATAATATTATGAACGGTGATGTTTTTCTGAAAATAAAAAGGAGGAAAAAACCCTCCCAAACGGAGCATTATTCAGCAAGCTTGAAGAAAGGAGAAGCGGGTTCTAGCTTTTGCCAATTGTGGATTGGAAGGTCAGTCTGCGCCCACCTCTGATCAGTTGTATCTCGCCGTCCTTGATGTTGGAGTGAGAGTTTTTGTGAATTCGTCTCATCCCAAGTTTTATGCATGGATTTCAAACGCCAAACAAATTTCACATAACAAGTTTCTTCAAGCAGATTTGCATGGAATTAATTGGTTTGTACCTAAACTTTTTGGGTTTGCACATAACCATGATTTACACGTAATCAAATTTGCCTTGCACATAACATCACTAAACAAAGACTTTCGTATTAGCAAATCTTGCTTGGCTAATATCAAATAAATAAAAAATACAGCGAGTGACTCTTGTACAGCAGCAGCCATAGAGGGATGGAGAAAATACAGTAATCTAAGATTTATGATCTGAACAGGAAAACACCTGGCAAATATGCTGCGAGAGCTCTATTGGCAGATGCAATGATCTTTTTGCCAGTGGACGCATGTAGAGCTGTCACTTAAAACCGAAAACCGTAAGCTGAATCGGAACCGCAAAGATCCGGACCAAACCGTTCGCGAATTATTTGGGTTCCGGTTTGAATTTTGGAACCGAAAACAACAATTTTCCGGGTGCAGTTCTTCATTTTATTATCTGGACCGGAACTGGAACTGCAACATACAAGTCTCGAGCGTTTTCAAAATTTTTAGACCCGATCCGGACCGAACCGTCACAGAACCGAAACACAACCCGTCTATTATTATTTTAATCTAAAAATATATATTTATCTCTAAAATAAAATTAATTTGTATTTATTTATTATTTTAAAATTTAGAATAAAAAAATAAAAGTCAAAAGCCTTTCCCTTCACATCCTGTCAGTCTGTCATCGAGCATATCCACATAATGGTCTAATGGTCATGACCTGCTTCCTCCTTGTTTGGACGATAGAAGGCACGGGACACACCGGCATGACAACTTCTTTTTACGCTTTACTCAAGGGGAAATGGAAGGCGTTCTAGGGTACTGGAGCCTGGTCCGCCTGGAGTGGTGAAGGAGTTTGTTGGGTGTGGCCCGCCATCCAGGTGTTGGATGGGGTGCCTCCCGGGCGCACCTGGGTTGGCTCCTGGCATGGGTGCAGGGGAACTCCATGGTACCGTTTAATGCAAGGGAGTCGGGTTGGCTCCGGGCATGAGTACAGGGGAGTTCCGGGCACGATTTAAGTGCGAGAGAGCCATGCGAACAGTTTGACCGGTCCTGCTAAAATAATATAAAGGTATTGGTAGCGCCCTTCCTAACACTCCGGGGTTTAGGGAGAGTTGGTAGGCGTCATTCCTAACAACTGGTATCAGAGGCGAGGGGGAGGTCATGGGTTCGATCCCCCTGGATGGCGTTCCAGGGGGAGTTTGTTTGGTGTGGCCTGCCATCAAGGTGTTGGATGGGGTGCCTCCCGGGCGCACCCGGGTTGGCTTTTGGCATGGGTGCAGGGGAACTCCATGGTACCGTTTAATGCAAGGGAGTCGGGTTGGCTCCGGGCATGAGTACAGGGGAGTTCCGGGCACGATTTAAGTGTGAGAGAGTCATGCGAACAGTTTGACCGATCCTGCTAAAATAATATAAAGCAATTGGTAACACCCTTCCTAACACTCCGGGGTTTTGGGAGAGTTGGTAGGCGCCATTCCTAACAAGAGTTCACCGGTACTGCAGCGACAAAGGCATTCTCTGGTACTGCAGCGGTGAAGGCATTCTTCGGTACTGCAGCCAGTGGTGGACCCAATATAGGGTTGTCGTCTCCTCGTCAGGATGTCGTCTGGTCGGAGGCTAGTTGGAGGCTAGCCGGCTAGGTTTTGGATGGCGCAAACGACATTATTAGTATGAACAACATTATTGCATGAGATTTTGAATGCAAGGTTTTCGTCCGATTCATTCACGCAAATCCATTTATACATAATCTTTGCATTTATACTTGATCACATACATTTGATTAACCTGTTTTTAAAATTTGCTATGATTTATTGTTTCACGTCTATAACAAATTTTTTTTGGACAAATCTAATAAATAAGCTATCAAACTCAAGCTTACTTCATTTACTTAATAAATTATTTGGGTATAAAAAATTGTGAAGTGTGAGAATTTTTTCCCTCATGCCTTTCCCCCAGTTACACATGTTGAAACCGAAAAATCGGTTCCTGTGGAGTCCAACCCTTGCGAAAGGGGTGGTCGCACACTTACTTCTCTCCTCACAAGCCCAAAGGGTAAGGGAGAGGGACCGGGGACAGTCCCAAGGCTTCAGCACGGAGGTCCCACCACACACCCGGAAGATCTTAGAGCGCTTCCCCTCCTTAGCCAAGTGCTGAAGCTAAGGTACCTCAGAAAGCGCTAGAAGACCAGGCACCCGAAAGCGTGTCTTCCGAGGTACCCCTTGGGTCCTATTTATAGAAATAGTCGGGCTGCAAATAACTGGGCGTCACTGTTTTCGAGGACTGTAGGCAATCCAAGGGGGTAACATGGTAAAAACACCCCCACAACTGAAAGACGAGCCGGCCCTGAGAAGAGCTCACTGAGTGGGGGCGGCGAGTACGGGCGCGAGAAGGCTCCTACTGCGCCGAGGCGAGGAGTGGCGGTTGAACTCGCCCCTCGCAGCGCCGTGGACCTGACTCGCGTCGTGGACCTGACTCGCGTCGTGGACCGGACTCACCTCGCCTCGAGCCTGGGAAGGTCGGGCCTGAAGCCCTTGCTCGCTGGTGACGGTCGCGTCGGTACTCGCCGAACAGGTACTGGACGAGCATGCACTCGGCCGGGCTCACAACGAACGACATCCTCTCATCGGGCTCAGCTCCACGATCTTCGAGCTCGGCCCGACGATCGCCGAGCACGTACTCGGTACGCTCGGCTCGGCATGCCCTGCTGGACTCACCTGAGGCCCGGGGGGCGGTCTGGGCCGGCCGGATCGGCTCCTGTTAGCCCACTCGCTGGATACGGGGTTGTACACAATCCCCGCTCTTTGCGAGGTTGGCACAAACTCGGAAAGAAACATCCAACCCCCTAGAATCCTGCGAGTGCGACAGGAGCCGAAAGGAATCTCTCGGTAGGACCCACCGATGGCTATGTATACATGCCCTGCCTGCTCTACTGACCTCCGCCCCCCTCTCTTTACTTAAGCCCTGCCGAGATGCCACTCCCGAAAGAAGTCATGGAACGACTCGCGAAATCGCGCGGGAAGACCGCCCTTCGTGCCGCAGCCCTGATGGATCTGAGCGCCCCGGCCCGCCGCTTTGCTGAATTCGGCTCGGCCAAGAGGGCGAGGCCCTTTCCTCCCGAGGCCGAGCACATCTTTGTCGACCTAAAGAATACTTTAGCCCATGGCTCCGGCTCTTCCAACCATTCTGCCCTGGCCCCTCATGACAAAGATTTTGTGGATCTTACCGCCGAACGGGACCAAGGCGGCGAGGTCTCCACACCAAGGGTCGAGGGTCTACCCGCCAAGGAGCCCGAATCCCCCCCTGACCCGCGCCTGCGAGACTCGCCCCTTGTCACCAAAATCGTGGAGCCAGACTCGCGGGGGTCGGTATCGCCGGCTCACCTTCACTCTCAACATCCCTCCTCTGCTCCTGCGATTACTGGGATGGACGCCGAGCATACATCCGCTCCTGCTTCCCCCCAGGACACTGAAGGTATGCTCCTGACCTCCTCATTTTGCATCTGATTCTTACCGGCGCCCGCTACTCCCACCCGCCATCTTGACTTTCCTGTGCAGGCCTCTCGGACCCAGCCGCGACTGATGACTCCGCCGAACGGGCCATTTATTCGCCTCTTCCATCGCCGCGCGCCTTGGACGTCTTTCTGGACTCGGAGGTGGACAGCCCCGAACGTTCGAGGCGAAGCCAATTGGTCCTAAAGAAGCTAGTGCGCGAGCTTCATGAGCTGAAGAAGGACAACTCCAGGCTGCAGAATGAATGCGCGCAGCTTGCCGGTGAGGCGAGGATCAGCTCGGCATACGCGGCCACATCTTCCTCCATACTTTTCGACGAGATTGACGAGAACCTGCGTGCGGCGAACAGGAACCTGGGGCAGCTTCGGCAACTCTTTGCGCAGCGGCTGGCGGCATCGGGCCGGCGAGACCGGGGTAATTGAGGACGGCTTTCTCGCGAGCCGACCGGTACTCGCCCCCATTGCCGCCTGGTCTACGCGTGCGCCTTTCTGATTTTCTTTGCTCTGGACAATTTTCTGTTTAATGCTAAATAAAGTGTATAAATTTTATCGCGCGAGCAAGCCTTTTCTTATTCGGGTGGTGCGTGCCTTTTCGGATTCCTTAGCTAGGCTCGCCTAGGTCGGCGAGTACAGAGCGACGGGACGGGATACGCAAAGCGGGGTATGCGAGCCGGGCTGGTCAGTCGGTTTCGCTTCCCCTTCCTTTTCTATAAATAGGGATCCCCACCTACCCCCGGCTACGCCTTTATTGCCTTCTCATCCCTTCCTTTCCTTGCCCTCCCTACCTTCTGCTCGCGCGCCTTCGTCCCCTCTGCGAGCATGGGTAAAGGAAACCCCGACTCCGAGGGCCGCTCCAAGTGCGCCCAGAACTTCGCGGACCACTGTTTCTTCGAGGGGAACACCACGGCGAGCGAGCTCGCCGAGTTTGTGGCAGATTACGTTCCTGTCGGCTTTGTGGCCCGCCTCCCGGCGGAGCATGAGGCCATTAACTCGTTCTTCGAGGACGAGCTCGCCTTTCCCATCTCGCACTTTGAGGTGGGGTTGCGCCTGCCGCTCTGGCCGGAGGTCCGCCAGGTACTGATCAAGTACTACGGCGCTGTGCCCGCGCAGCTCAACCCCAACGCTATCGCCATGATAGTGGGGTTTGCCTGCTACCTCCGCCGAGAGCGGATCGAGTTCAACCTAACCGTCTTCCGCAAGCTCTTCTCCTACAAAGCCAACGCCGACGGGGTCGCCTTCTTCGGCGGCACGTCCATAAAGATCCGCGAGGTCGCCAACAAAAACCACAACTGGATGTCGAAGATCGCCTTCATCCGGGGCGACCTCGGCAATATCCCCTTCTCGCCCTCGCAGAAGAGCGAGGAGGTTTACCGGCCACCGTCAGTGTCTGGTAATGACGCCGAGCTCCACAAGTTTTTCCTGTACAAGGACTTCGAGGTCGCCTTCCTCCGTCGCGGCCTCGAATCCCTGCCGCCTATCCTTCCCGGTGAAGGTTTGCCTCGTCCACCTTCCGCTCGCCATTTGGCCTGACCGATCGGAACCTCATTCTTTGTCTAAGTCTTTTTGCAGGGGAGCGACTGATCCCGGTGAACCCTCCCTTTGCCGACCCTGGGGTGTTTTCGGATCCGCTCGAGCGGGCCCGGGCCGCGGCTGAGGCGTGCCGGGAAGAGAAGGTCAGGGGGAAGCCCTCCAGCAAGAGGCGGTTGGAGCTTGGGGGGCCGAGCTCGGTCCACCGCCCCTCGGCCCCTAAAAGGGCGAAGGTGGTCTCGCGAGGCCTTCCACAGCAGCCCGTGTCGCCCGTCAGGTTCATGAGCTCGCCGGAGGTTTTTTCCGACGAAGCCCCGGCGAGCCCACTGAAGGAGACATCATCCCCCCGCGAGAAGAGGCGCGGGTCCCCCTCTCCTCCTTCCGTCGAGGAGGTTGCCCCCAGTGGCTCGGGAGCTCCAAAGGACCACCCCCACTTTGGGAAGGGGGGAAGGAGCAAGGATGCGGCCGGCGAGCCGATGCTGCTCTGGGACGAGGGAGCCCATCGTGTCTCCGTCTCTACTCGCGCTCCGTCCTGGGGAGCTCGCCGGCCTCCCACGGGCCACGCATTTGCCCTTGGCTTCGGCCTCTATGGCCGGGAGGGCGCAGACGCCTACAAGAACCTGACCCCCCGGCAGATAGGTCACGAGGGCCTGCAGGCGCATCTGAGGGCCTTTGAACTCCACCATATGATGGTCCGCCGTGGCTTCCAGCTCAGCCAACTCCTGATCAAAGCCGAGCAGGAGCGCGACCTGGCGACGGAGAAAGCTGCTGACGCGGAGCGGCGGTTCGGCATCGCCGAGCGCTTACTCGACGAGGCTTCAGGCGGGCTGGTAAGAGTCGACCAACCCTTGTTTTAACTTGGAAAATATTTTTCAGAGAGTTTGACCCTCTTGCTTTTCAGGATGCCGAGTCCGCCAAGGTGCTGCAAGCTCGTGCCAGTGAGCTGGAGGGCGAGACTACCCTGCTGCGGCTCCGCCTCGCGGATCAGGAAGCCGGCTCGCGCGAGCAGGAGGCTTTTGCTGCTCGGCCGGCGGCCGAGGTGGAGTCGCTAAAGGAGCAGAACCGCTGTCTCCAAGGCGAGGTCCGCCGGCTGACGGAAGCCCTCTTCCCCCCAGATAGTGCCGAGCCGCCTTTTCCCTACAAGCGGCCCCGGGTCTTCGGCGAGGGGGAGGTTATGGAGCGGCTGCGAGTCAACTCGATCGAGTCTGCCGAATGTCTCCTGAATGCCATGAAGGGGTCGGGAATTCTGGCCGAGGGCTGCGAGGAGGTGGCGGTCCGGGATCTTCTGCCGAGCCTGTTTCCGCCGTCTCCACCCAGCGAGAAGGAGGAGAGCTTCGGCTCCCTTTTTGATGGGGCGAAGGGCAAGGAAAGATCGCTTGGAGGCGAGGAGGACCGCCATTCGGGAGAGGAGGGCGAGAGCTGACCAAATTCATCCCTTTTCTTTTTTCTACCTTTTTGTAATCATCCCCCCTCTTTTCCTGTAATCTCGCCGGGGCGAGCCCTTCCTTCTTTTGCGATCATAATGAAAGGAATTTTGATTCTAACTTCTTTTCTTCCTCTTTTTTTTTCTTTTCTTTTTTTTATATATTTTTTTTTCTTCCGCGCTAGAATGCACGTGAGTTAGGATTCGCGTTCGGCGAGAGGCCTTGAGTGTTGGCGGCGACCAGACTCGTGAACTCTTCGCTTACCCGCGAGGCGATCTTTGCGAGAACGGTTGCCGCCGGCCCCCGCTTGTCATACCGAGGAATGCCCTCTGCCGAGCAAACCCCTGCGAGAACAGGCTCGCCCCGGGGGGGGGGGGGGGTATGTTCTTCCACCAACCGGAGGTGGGATCAAAAAACCCCTTTTTAACAGAAAACCAAGGGGGACAGGACCCCTTGAGCTCGCCCTTCTAACTGGTGGGTTTGCTCGGACACGCTTGTCATGTGTCAACTTTCAGGTCCACCTCTCGGACAGTAACGACGTCCATCGAGACCCCGGCCCTGCCAGCTTGGAGGGAGCCTGACAGCGGGAGAATCGAGACCTAACCCCAGAGCGAGAAGACTTAGACCATTTGCCTCTCCCGGGTGCTACCACCATGCCAGTCAGCTAGATGGGAGCCTGAGGGCGGGTGTTGAACATCCTCCGGGCTCAGCTCCAGGGTCATAACGACGTCCATCGAGACCCCGGCCCTGCCAGCTTGGAGGGAGCCTGACAGCGGGAGAATCGAGACCTAACCCCAGAGCGAGAAGACTTAGACCATTTGCCTCTCCCGGGTGCTACCACCATGCCCGTCAGCTAGATGGGAGCCTGAGGGCGGGTGTTAAACATCCTCCGGGCTCAGCTCCAGGGTCATAACGACGTCCATCGAGACCCCGGCCCTGCCAGCTTGGAGGGAGCCTGACAGCGGGAGAATCGAGACCTAACCCCAGAGCGAGAAGACTTAGACCATTTGCCTCTCCCGGGTGCTACCACCATGCCAGTCAGCTAGATGGGAGCCTGAGGGCGGGTGTTGAACATCCTCCGGGCTCAGCTCCAGGGTCATAACGACGTCCATCGAGACCCCGGCCCTGCCAGCTTGGAGGGAGCCTGACAGCGGGAGAATCGAGACCTAACCCCAGAGCGAGAAGACTTAGACCATTTGCCTCTCCCGGGTGCTACCACCATGCCAGTCAGCTAGATGGGAGCCTGAGGGCGGGTGTTGAACATCCTCCGGGCTCAGCTCCAGGGTCATAACGACATCCATCGAGACTCCGGCCCTGCCAGCTTGGAGGGAGCCTGACAGCGGGAGAATCGAGACCTAACCCCAGAGCGAGAAGACTTAGACCATTTGCCTCTCCCGGGTGCTACCACCATGCCAGTCAGCTAGATGGGAGCCTGAGGGCGGGTGTTGAACATCCTCCGGGCTCAGCTCTAGGGTCATAACGACGTCCATCGAGACCCCGGCCATGCCAGCTTTGAGGGAGCCTGACAGCGGGAGAATCGAGACCTAACCCCAGAGCGAGAAGAATTAGACCATTTGCCTGAGTGTTTATGTCGCTCTTCAATGGAAGTTCCGTCACATTGCATGTCATTGTTACGATTATTGTGGAGAAAGAGTTAAATACATTGCATTCAGAAAAAGCTGAGGTACGTACAAGTTTTCAAGGATAAAAGCGTTTCAGGTCGTCGCCGCTCCAGGTGTGGCTCAAAGTCTCGCCTTCCACATTTTGGAGGTGGTATCCTCCCAACCTTAATGCCTCCTTCACGATGTAGGGCCCCTCCCAGTTTGGATGGAGCTTGCCCACGGCCGCCGATCTTCCCGCTGCATCTACCTTCTTTAGAACCAGGTCGCCCTCCACGAACTGCTTGACCCGGACATGCTTGTCGAAATACTTAGCCATCCTCCGCTTGACTTCCTCCTGCCGGACTGCGGAGAGGTCGCGTACTTCCTCTATCAAGTCCAAAGAGAGTCGTTGTTCTTCCTCATTCTCAACTCTCCACTCCTCCCTTCCAGCTTCTGCCTCGGCAACCCTGGGAGTACGGACCTCGAGTTCAATAGGGAGCACCGCCTCGCTTCCGTGAGATAGTTTAAAGGGCGTCTCCCCCGTGGCGGTGTTGGGGGTAGTCCTCAGGGCCCAGAGGACCGAGGGGAGTTGCTCCACCCAATTCCCCTTCAAATTCTCCACCTTCTTTTTCAGGAGGTTCACGATAATCTTGTTGGCCGCCTCTACCTGCTCGTTGCTCCTAGGGTGGTGGACAAAGGCAAACCTGAGGTCGATCCCGAGCTCTCCACAGAACTTAATGAACTCATTGCTGGCGAACTGTGGTCCGTTGTCGGTGACGATGGCTTGGGGAATCCCATGCCTGCAGATGATCTCCCCCCATACAAAATTTCGAATGATCTGCGAGGTTACCTTGGCCAAAGCCTTCACCTCCATCCACTTGAAGAAATAGTCGATCATTACCAGCAAGAACCTCCTCTGCCCGCTTGCCTGTGGGAAGGGACCTACCAGGTCCATTCCCCAAATTGCGAAAGGCCAAGGGGCCGTGATACTCTTGAGTCGCTGAGCCGGTTGCAGTTGGAGGGGGGCAAACAGTTGGCACTTGTGGCATTTTTTGACAAATTCTAAGGCATCATGCCCCAGGGTAGGCCAGAAGTAGCCCTGCCTGATGATTCTTCCCTCCAGGGTCCGACCTCCTGAATGACTCCCGCACTCCCCGGAGTGAACTTCTTCCAAAATCCTCGGCACCTCCCCCTCCGCTACGCAACGGGCGAGTAATCCAGAAAGGGTCTTGCGGTAAAGTTGCCCGTCGCGCAAAAGGTAATATGCCGACTTGTACTTGAGCTTCTTCCTATCCATCCCTTCTGGGTATTCTCCTATGGACAGGTAGGTAGTGAATGGGTCCATCCATGTGGACCGCCGATCTATCTCCATCAACTCTTCTTCTTCCAGGGATGGGTGGAAGAGGTCCGTGATAGTGCCCCCCACCCGAGGGCCGCGCTTGGCGAGGTGGTCGACTTGTTCATTTTCCTCCCGTGGCACATGCTGAATGGAGAAGGTCTGGAACCCGCCGATGATTCCCTTAACCTTTGCCAGATATCGTTGTAGGGTGGGCTCCCTTGCCTCGAACTCCCCGTTGATCTGGGAGGCCACTACCATAGAGTCAGTGAGGACCTTCACATCATGCACCCCCAATTCCTTGGCCAGGCATAGTCCTGCGATTACCGCCTCGTACTCGGCCTGGTTATTGGTTATAGAGAAATGTATCACCACCGTTTGCTCGATCCGGGTCACTTGGGGGCTCTCCAAGACGACCCCAACCCCCAAGGAGTGTTTCCCTGAAGCCCCATCCACCATCACCTTCCAAGGGATGGGACGAGTGAGTTTATCCTCTGCCACCTCAACCACATAGTCAGCCAGGAAGTCAGCCATTGCTTGTGCCTTGATTGCGAGCCGGGGGACAAAGGAGATGTCAAACTCGCTCAACTCCACCGACCACTTGGCGAGTCTTCCTGAATGCTCCACTCCCTCGAAGATGCTGCGGAGGGGTGGTCAGTTACCACTTGGATGGAGTGCGCCTGGAAGTAGGGCCTGAGTCTCCGGGCCGAGATGATTAGGGCGAAGACCAACTTCTCAAAGATGGGGTAGCGGAGTTCCGCCTTCCTCAGAACCCTACTCACATAGTAGATGGGCAGCTGCTTTCTCCCCTCTTCCCGAACTAAAACAGAACTTACGGCCTCCGCCCCGACCCCTAAATACAAAAACAAGTCCTCCCCCTCTTTTGGCCCTTGGAGCAAGGGGGCCTGAGTCAACTGCCTCTTCAAGGCCTGGAATGCCTCCTCGCACTCCGGGGTCCATTCAAACTTCCGACCTCCCCTTAAGGTCTTGAAGAAGGGGGAACACCTCTCCCCGGCCCGGGAGAGGAACCTGCTTAGTCCCGCCAGCTTCCCTGTCAGCCGTTGTACCTCCTTCGCATCCCGAGGTGGCCCCAACTCCATAATTGCCTGGACTTTGTCAGGGTTGGGTTCGACCCCGGCTGGGGTGAGGAGATGACCCAAAAATTTGCCTGTACTCGCCCTGAAGATGCACTTTAGAGGATTCAACCTCATCTTGTATCTGCGCAAAGTGTCAAAGGTCTCCTCCAGATCCTGGAGGTGAGAATCGACCTCTCTGCTTTTTACCATCAGGTCATCCACGTACACTTCCAAGTTCCTTCCCTTCTGTCCCTGGAATACACGGTCCATCATCTTCTGGTATGTAGCCCCTGCATTTTTTAACCCAAAAGGCATCATCTTGTAGCAGTAGCACCCATCTCCTGTAATGAACGAGACATCCTTTATGTCAGGAGGGTGCATCCTGATTTGATGATAACCTGAAAAAGCATCTAAAAAACTCATTACAGAAAAACCAACGGCTGAATCTACCAGCGCGTCGATTCTAGGCAAGGGATAACAATCCTTGGGACATGATTTATTAAGTAGTGAAAAATCTACACACATCCTCCACCGGTCGTCCCCTTTTTTCACCATTACAACATTTGAGACCCAGCCGGGGTATTGAATTTTGGAAACGAAGCCGGCCTTAAGGAGCTTGGAGACTTCCTCCCTGATGGGTTCGGCCAGTTTGTCTGTGATGGACCTTCTCTTCTACTGGATGGGGCGAGCCTCCGGGTGTAGATTGAGGGGCGGTGGCAGACGATGTCGGCATCAATCCCAGGCATCTCCGCTGCGCTCCAGGCGAAGACATCCACATTCTTTTGGATGCACTCCAGCATCCTGCCCTGATCCTCCGGGGTCAGCCCCCCGCTGATGCGGACCTTCTCCACCCTGCCATCCTGGGTGAGGACTTCCATCTCTACGACCTCCTCGGCGGCCTCCAACCGGGACTGCTCCTCCCACTCTGCGGCGTCCTCCCCTCTTGGCGTAAGGACCTCCCCTTCCCCTGGGATCATCGCCCCAACTGACCCTTCTGGGAGTATCCCCTCGCGTGCTTCCCCTTCCATTCCTCCTTTCTCCCTGCCTTCTTCTCCGGCCTCCTGCCCTTCCATCTCCTCCATCCTTCTCCCCCATCCCCTCGGCCTCCTCCTGCCAAGAAATTGAATTCACCGCGGTCACGTAGCATTCCCGAGCTGCTTTGGGGTCACCGCGAACCCGGACCTGGATCCCGTCCACATTAAACTTAAGGCATTGATGGAAGGAGGAGGGGACGCATCGGAAGGCGCTGATGAGGGGCCTCCCAAAAATGGCATTGTAGCTGCTGGGGGCCTCTACTATGACGAATCGACAGTTCCGGGACTGTCCCCCCAAGCTGACATGGAGTCCCACTCCCCCCTCTACTTCTTTCCTTTCCCCCGAAAAACCGAAGAGGGGCCCATCGGAGGCCAGCACCCTCTTGGCTTCCACCTGCATGGCATCGAAAGGCTTCTTGAAGATGATGTTGACAGAGCTCCCATTGTCAATGAGGGTCCGGGAGACTGTGAAATTTTCGATGGCTGTCTGGATGACCAGCGCATCGCAGAAGGGGTCATCGTGACCCGGCATATCCTCCCTTGAGAAGGTGATCCTCTCTTCCGGGGGTGGAGTCTGAGATGTGGAGCCGATGCTCCTTCGGTACATGGTGTGGAGGCTTGCTTTCCGGGAAGCCTCGACTCCCACCCCCCCATGGATCACTCCGATCCCTCCTCGGGTCCCCACATCGGCCCGGTCTTCGCAACGATCCCCCTCCACTTGAGGCCGGACTTCCTCAATCTGCACCTCCTGATGATTCCGCGGCTGTCGCTGCTGCTCCCTGTTCTCCCGCATCTCGAGGAACTCCGGACACGTGACCGTCGTGTGCCCCTCTTCTTGATGGTAGTCGCAATAGGGTAGGTCTATCCTGACCTCCCTCCTCCTCCTCGGTTGCCCTCTCCTTCGCCCCCCCCCCCCAGGGCGATAGCCATGGCCTCCTCCTGGTCGGGAAGAGGCGGTCTCTGGCCCTGCCTTCCTCCCTGGAGGTAAAACTGGCCACGCCCACCTTGGCGGTTGTCTCCCCCCTGATAGCCCCTCCGTGGCCCTTGAACCTGCCACTCCGGCCTCCAACCCAATCGGTTGTTCGGCTCCTGACCCCCCCACCTATGCTGCTGCGGCTGCTGTTCTCTCTGTCGGGGCTCGACCCTTCTCTCCTCCTGGGCCCGACCTCCCCTTGGCTTCTCCTCCTCCACGGCCCACCTAGCCAACCTCCGAGCGAACCCTGGATGTGTTGCCTCCATGTCGGCCTCCCTTGCCGCCCTTTCCAAGAGTGCTTCGAAAGACACCGGAGGCGTCCTCTTTAACTCCATGGCGAAGAACCCGGGCTGGAGACCCAGGGTGAAGGCCACCATCATGGTGTGCCCCGGCATCTCTTGTACTTGGGACAGTTCTTCCTGGAACCTGTCCAGGTAACTTCCCAGGGTCTCCCCTACTTTCTGCTTGACACGGAACAGGGACTCGACCTCCCTCTTCCTCTTCTTTGAGGTGGTGAATCTCAACATGAATCCTCGACGCAAATCCTCGAAGCAGTAGATGGAACCGGCCGGGAGCTGATGAAACCACTCCCTCGCTTTCTCCCTGAGGGTGATGGCGAAGAGCCTACACTTGAAACCATCTGACATCTGTCGGATTGACACCACGTCTTCGAACCACTGGACGTGCTGGGTCGGATCTCCCTTCCCTGAGTAGTAGGACATCTCCGGCTCTCGGAATCCTTCTGGAACTGGGGCTGACGAAACGAACTCGCTGAAGGGACTTCCTCCTTCGGCTGGGCGAGTTGGGAACTCCCTCCCCGCCGTCTCGCCGAACAGGTACTCGCCCGCCGAGCCCGGAAAGAGGACTCGCCCCCTCGGCTCGCGCTCCCCCTCACTCGCGACCTCCTTCCCCGCGCGCCTGAGGGGCGCATCGTTGCCTAACGCTGGATCGGCGACCACGGGAACCGCTGGCGTCGTACTCTCGGCTCGCATGCCGAGTGCGACCCTGACTAGCCCGAGCACTTCCTCCCTGAGCTCCGCGGATATCCCCGCCATCGCGGGAGGGGGAGGGAGTGGCGAGTCCCCCCTTCCTGAACCTTGCCCCTCGTCTCTTGCCATTAGTCCTGTGGAAGATTTTCTGTGCTGACCACGCTCCACGCTCACCGCACCAAAGTGTTGAAACCGAAAAATCGGTTCCTGTGGAGTCCGACCCTTGCGGAAGGGGTGGTCGCACACTTACTTCTCTCCTCACAAGCCCAAAGGGTAAGGGAGAGGGACCGGGTACAGTCCCAAGGCTTCAGCACGGAGGTCCCACCACACACCCGGAAGATCTTAGAGCGCTTCCCCTCCTTAGCCAAGTGCTGAAGCTAAGGTACCTCAGAAAGCGCTAGAAGACCGGGCACCCGAAAGCGTGTCTTCTGAGGTACCCCTTGGGTCCTATTTATATGAATAGTCGGGCTGCAAATAACTGGGCGTCACTGTTTTCGAGGACTGTAGGCAATCCAAGGGGGGTAACATGGTAAAAACACCCCCACAACTGAAAGACGAGCCGGCCCTGAGAAGAGCTCACTAAGTGGGGGCGGCGAGTACGGGCGCGAGAAGGCTCCTACTGCGCCGAGGCGAGGAGTGGCGGTTGAACTCGCCCCTCGCAGCGCCGTGGACCTGACTCGCGTCGTGGACCGGACTCGCCTCGCCTCGAGCCTGGGAAGGTCGGGCCTGAAGCCCTTGCTCGCTGGTGACGGTCGCGTCGGTACTCGCCGAACAGGTACTGGACGAGCATGCACTCGGCCGGGCTCACAACGAACGACATCCTCTCGTCGGGCTCAGCTCCACGATCTTCGAGCTCGGCCCGACGATCGCCGAGCACGTACTCGACACGCTCGGCTCGGCATGCCCTGCTGGACTCACATGAGGCCCGGGGGGCGGTCTGGGCCGGCCGGATCGGCTCCTGTTAGCCCACTCGCTGGATACGGGGTTGTACAACACAGCTCAAAGATAGCCACTGTATCTTGAGTTTCTTCCTCCATCTACAAAATCCAAACTTTAGTGTTCAATTCTTGAATCAAAATAGTTCACTGTGGGACACTTGTTAGTTGTTACATACTTAGGAAAATGAGGTAGCTAAAGTGCTAAACATATTTGTATTTCCTACTAGTCAATCATGAAATTTTTGTCATGTTTTGAATGTCTTGTGGTCAAAAAGACCGCACACTTTTACAATTTTATTCAAAAAGGCAGCACACTTTTACAGTTTTATTCAAAAAGACAGTACACTTTATAATTTTATTTAAAATCACTATATGATTACAACAACAACAACAATACTCAAGCTTTTATCCCACTATAGTGGGGTCGGCTGTATGGATCCTTTCTCGCCATATCTTTTGTCATGATCTCACTAATGCCTAAGTACATCATGTTTATAGTTTTATTTAAAATCACTATGTGTGATTGATTGCTACAATATTAAAAAAATCTATTTATACTAATAATAATACCTACAATATAGAGATGAGAGCTAGCAATCCTAACTAATACATGTGTGTTGATTGTTAACATACAATATAGAAATCAGAGCTAGTAATCATATGATATACATGTGTGTCAAATATTAATATTAATAATAATAATAATAATATAAAATTATCATGGAAAAATAAATAAACAATAAAAAATAAATATGACCGAACCGAAACCGCAAAGAACCGGACCGAACTGGCAGTAAATAATTTGGTTTTGGTTCTTAGTGAACCGGAACTGGAACCGCAGGGTCTACGGTTCTAAAAAATTTTTGGAACCGGAACCGAAATCGGTAAAACCAAATAAGGTTTTGGTTCTAATTTGAAGAACCATTACCTTAACGGTTCGGTTCATGGTTTTAGTAGAACCGGAACCCTGACAGCTCTAGACACATGTGCTCCACTGCACGTGGAATGGGTAGGTGGATGGGTCGGTGAACCCGGTGCGTCTGAGGGCACATCAATGGGTTGGTGGACTTCGTGAATGAGCTCTCGCAGGCGTGGACTTTGGATCGCCTGTTGTAAGTCCCAGTGTCCGACTTTTGTTAATAGCAGCGCCCTCGAGACCCTTGTCGTTGTTGATTTCTTCTGCGTGGACGACAATTGAGACTGCCGTTTATTCTCGTCTAGCACTTTGGCCTAGCCCTCCTCGACCTCATCTTGCAAACTCTGCTCCATCCTCATCTTGTTCGGGACAGTTTGGAGCTCGTTTCTCGCCTGAGCGGTTGCACCATATAAGTGTTGTCTTATCAAGCCCAGTTCGGGTGCCCCTCTCTCCAGTTTGATTGGCTTAAAAAGTTGAAGTTGCGCCCCCGGGAGCGCTTTTTTTGGTGGTGTATGGCCAGCGACACCATCCCAACCCGGGTCTGGCTTACCCGGCGCAGTCTTTCGGTGGAATTGGGTTGTCCATGGGGCAGCACCTTGGCCGAATCCCATGTGCACATTGTGTCTGATTGCGCCCTCCTTTCGGCAATTGGCCCAGCTCTTCTACGCTGGGAAATTTTGATTCGTGTCTTCACGAGCTAAGAAAATGTCTGCCATGGTCTTACTTCTATCTTGCCCTCTAACTTGGGGTTGGTTCGGTTCTTTTGATATGTTGCTTACCAAGCTAGGCGCGGTCGCAATGCGAAAATACACAACAACGTGTTTGCCACTGCGACGTTTATGGCAGCCACCATTGTTGAAAATGTTAGTGTATATTTGGACAATTAACGGGTTCGGAGGCTTAACGGGTCGTGTCGGGTACACGGTTAACCCATACCCGTAGTAACTCCTAAGGGTTTGCCTATTTATACCCACCTAGGGGCAACGGGTAGGGGATTCCACCTAGATCCCCATCCGGATGCTTCGAGAATGAAAGTATTCCACCTAGATCCCCATCCGGATGCTTCGAGCAACACGTTCATTCTCGAAGATTACGCCCCTGCTGCTCGAATCGTTCCGAAAACCGCCTCTCCCATAACCACGTTTCCATCAGTTTTTTCGCACAGGAAAACGTTCCCGTCGAACCCCGTCGCTGTTTTTCCGGGCCACCGCTTTGGGAAGGGAGAGGAGGAAGGAGTCCTGCATCTCTCCCTGCATCATCCGACGCCGGCTACAATCGGGATCGGGAAGTTTTTCCCGTCGTCGCTGCAGGGATCGGGTTCCGCCTCCGGTTTTTTTCCAAGTGTCGCCGTCGCTGTTTCTCGCGAAGGAGAAGCCATTTCCCCATTTTCTTGTGTCCACCGGTGATCAATCGGGAAGGAGGATCAGTGCGCCGCCTGGAACAGGAGAAAAAATTTCTCCTCCGCCATTTTTTCTCTTGATCATCGCCGACAGAGAAAAAAAAAAAAGGTCAACAGTGAATTTTTTTTGGTCGCTTGAATTTTCTGCCGCCGCCTGAGAGGAATAGCTTGCGCTTGATCCGTCGCCGCTTGCTGCGTTCTCACTATCGCCGGTCCAGATCTGGGGAGAAATTTCACGGAAGAAATGTCGGTGGCAGCGCAGCGGCGGTGGTGCAGAAATTTCACTATTCACGTGTAACTTCTTGTTTGATTTGGGTTTTTCCTGTAAATAATCAAATCAGTGCAACCAGTGGGATATACGTCGTTTCCAAGGGAGCATGTTCAGTGGGCTTCTAGGAGGAACTTGTTCACAGTCAATTGATGCTAGTATTTTAAAGGCAAACCTGTTGTAGTGCATAAGTGGTCAGCGATTTGTTAAGTTCTAAATTGTTCAAAAGGAACTCAAGATGTCAAAAGGAAATAACTTCTCATCTCCGGTTCCTATGATAAAGCTGGAAAAATTTACGGCGACCGAATTCACCGACTGGAAGCTGAATATACAGTTTGGGATGAAGTATCTGAACGTGTTCTACACAGTTCAGTCTGATCGTGCTGCTGTTATGGGGACTGAAGCGGAGACTCAGTGGATTGCTGATGAGGACTTCTGCCGCGACTACCTGCTGAACTGCCTGTCCTCCAGCCTGGCGAAGACGTACATCAAGATGAAGACCGCCAAGGAAATCTGGGAAGCACTGGAGGAGCACTTCAGGCAAGAGGAGGATCTGTCCAAGGCGCACCTGGTGGACAAATTCCATTCCTTCATGTTCGACGAGGAGAAGGCGATTCTCCCGCAGGTATCGGATTTTGAAGCATTAGTTGATTCTTTACATAGTGAGAATATTTCTCTGCCAGACAGCTTTGTTGCTGGCACGATTATTTTTAAACTGCCCTCTACGTGGTATAATTTCAAAACTGAAATGTACCGCAAGAAGATGCAGGTCGGTCTCAATGACCTCAAGCGATTTATTCGCATTGAGGATGAGAATAGGACTCGACACGCTTTAGAAACTGTTAGCAAGCAGAAGGCTGCGGCTAACATGGTTCTCAGTTCTAAACGCGTGCCGAACCCTAAGAGGACCAGACCCTCTCATGGTAGCTCCCAGGTTGCAGGCCCTAGTAAACGCACCAAAAAGTTCAAGGGCAAGTGTTTTAACTGCAACAAGTGGGGGCACAGTGCATCTGATTGCAGGCTCCCTAAACGGGAAAGAACCAAAGCACCACAAGATGGCAACCAAGCCAATATGGTTAGCCTAGCTGAGTCTTCCGATTTTGTTGGGATGGTCGGAAACGCTAAGGCCAGCACGGAGTGGTACTTGGATTCGGGGGCGACGTGCCACGTTTGCAACAATGCTGATCTTATGACAGGGCTCACTGCTGTAAAAGAGTCTGTTACAGTTGCAAATGGCGAGACAGCTGACGTCTTGAAGGTGGGGAATGCAACGCTGCTGCTATCCTCAGGTAAGACTTTAACTCTCATAAATGTTAAATTTATTCCTTCTCTAGCTGCTAACTTAGTGTCTATAAGTCTATTATGTGATGCTGGTATGTCTTTTACTTTTTGTAGCGGTAGAGTAACATTGTCAGTTAACTCACACTATTTTGGATGTGCATACGTCCAAAATAGGATGTACCGACTAAGTCTAGCAAACGAGTTAGTTCAACAAGTTCAAACAAACTTAGTTAGCCCTAAGACTCTACATGAGAGACTAGGACACGTGAACTATAGGAAGATGTTCCAAATAGCTAGAACTCACCAGATCACATTAGACACTAAGTCACCGCCTGAGAAATGTGACGTGTGTGCTCAGACTAAGATCACTAGGAAACCTTTTAGTGCGGTAACTAGGAGCACAACACCGCTAGAGCTTATACATTCCGATATATGTGACTTTAAAAGTTTTGTCACCAGAGGAGGAAGGAAGTATATGATCACATTTATAGATGACTGCTCTAGGTTCTGTCACATCTATCTTCTTAAAACTAAAGATGAAGCGTTTGAAAAATTCTGTCTTTTCAAAACCAGGGTAGAGAACCAACTAGACATGAGAATTAAGAGGTTTAGAAGTGATAGAGGAGGAGAATATATGTCCAGTGAGTTCCGGGGTTTCCTTGCCTCTCAAGGGATCATAGCAGAAACCACTGCTCCTTACTCACCCCAATCGAATGGTATAGCCGAGAGAAAGAATAGAACGTTAACAGAGATGTTGAATTCTATGCTCCTCACTGCTGGCATGCCTACTGCCTATTGGGGAGAAGCAGTCTTAACTGCAAATAACATTCTAAACAAAGTACCTCATGCTAAGTTAGATGTCACACCCTACGAGCTTTGGTTTAAGAGACCCCCGTCTTTAACTAGACTTAAGACCTGGGGCTGCATAGCCTATGTCAGGGTCTCTGACCCTAGACGGTCTAAACTTGGACCTAGGACTAACACGTGTGTCTACTTAGGTTGTGCTGAAGATAGTGCTGCAGATAGATTCTTAGACCTGTCTAATAATATAATTATTGAATCTAGGGATGCTGTGTTCTTTGAGGATAAATTCCTTAAGGATAAGAACTTAACAATCCCAGGTATGCAAGCAACTATTACTGAGAAAGAACCTGAATCAGTACCGAGCACCTCCTATTCAGTCCCGGTAGACAATAGTGTCCTAGAGTCTAGAAGGACTTCGGTGAGAGAGCGAACTCCCAGAACCTTTGGTAGTGACTTCGTCACTTACCACGTTGAGGCCGATCCATCCACCTATAAGGATGCGATGAGATCAAGGGATTCCCTACTCTGGAAAGAAGCCATTGATGAAGAGATGAACTCTTTGCTTCAGAACAACACCTGGACGTTGGTTGATAAGCCAAGAGGGGCTAAAACTATAGGGTGTAAGTGGGTTCTGAAAAAGAAGCTCAATCCTGATGGTAGCGTAGCTAAGTATAAAGCGCGCCTGGTGGCTAAAGGTTTCGCACAAGTGAGTGGGGTGGATTACTTTGATGTATATTCACCAGTGTGTCACTTAGCAACCATTAGGATCCTACTTGCTATTGCGTCTATTGAGAACTTTATTGTTCATCAAATGGATGTTAAGACTGCGTTCTTGAACGGAGATCTGACCGAAGAGATATACATGAGCCAACCTGAAGGCTTCATAGTAGACGGTCACGAAAATAAGGTCTGTAAGTTAATCAAGTCGCTATACGGACTAAAACAAGCACCAAAATTATGGCATGAGAAGTTTGACTATAGTGTAAGGAACATGGGATTCATGTCGAGTCTCTCGGACAAATGTCTTTACATACGTCATAGATCGAACAAAGTCGCTATAATATGCTTGTATGTGGATGATATGCTGATACTTGGTTCTGATCAATCCGTAGTGGATGACGTTAAGTCAGAACTAACGAAAGAGTTTAGCATTAAAGACCTAGGTGTAGCTGAGACTATCCTAGGCATGCAGGTGAGCTTTGGGAAAAATGGCATTTCCCTAAGTCAAAGCCACTATATAAAGTCCATGTTGGACACGTGGGGATATAGTGAACATAGAGCAGTGGAGACACCTTACGATTATAATAATCGCTTGAAGCCCAATGATGGAGCTGCGATTCGACAGTCAGATTATGCTAAACTGATTGGTAGTCTCATGTATGCTATGGTCTGCACAAGACCTGACATAGCCTTTACGGTCGGCATGTTAAGCAGATTCACTAGTAATCCTAGCCAAGACCATTGGGATGCCCTCGATAGGCTGATGCGATACCTAAAGCACACCCAAACGTATGCTTTATGTTACCATGGTCATCCTCCAGTTTTGGAAGGATATTCTGATGCATCATGGTGCTCAGAATTAAACGACAGCAAGTCCACTAGTGGATTTATATTCACACTAGGAGGAGCAGCTGTAGCCTGGAAGTCCAAGAGGCAATCATGTATTGCGCTATCTTCTATGGAATCTGAACTCTACGCTCTAGCTTCAGCGGGAGAAGAAGCAGAGTGGATAAGAGATTTGGTGATGGACATTCCATTGTCGAGCCTGAAGTTGAGTTCTGTTGCAGTTTACTGCGATAATCAGGCTACTAAAACGATTGCTACGAACACTTTGTTCAATAGCAAAAGAAGGCAACTACGGATGAAACAAGCCTGGTTGACCTCCCTTACGAGTCAAGGGATTGTGAACCTCGTTGATGTGAGGTCAAAAGATAATGTTGCAGACGCCTTGACAAAGGGCTTAAATAGAGTTCTCACAATAAAAACATCGGGGGAGATGGGATTAAAGTTCATAGAAATATGAAACTTCCTCCAATGTTTATGTTTTCATAGCGAGAACCTATAGTCGCAACATTCAAGCATCTAATAACAGACTGAAAACCCCAAATAATTTCTTGATGAAAGCCCAAGGTGGTTAGATGCTAGTCATTCCACACCTGATGACCTAACATCTTTCTCATTGTAAGTTGATTTGAGAATTATTCAACTGGGAATAGAAAGTCGTTGTATGAGTTAATCTAACATTAGAGATCATAGCACATTATTCCACATTTGATAATGTTGCAAATAACGGTGTGCCAAGTCATATGATAAGGCACATAGTGGTCACTAATGAGTAAGATAACAACGTTTGATTTATTAAAATCAAAACTTGACTGGTCCTAGCTAGACTGGATAGAGATGCTGACAGTGTTACTTCACTACTGCTACAAGTACTAAGCTCATTTAGGTAGAGCTAGTTTACTTTGATACGTCACTGCATATGTTTATGAATTCATAGAGTCTGACTCATGAAATTCCTTGCAGGCACTGGTGAAGATGGAGGAGATAAAGTGGATTTTGACATAGATGATGATGATCTGCTCTCTGAGTAGAATTGTTACACGTTTATCTGTAGTCATTTACTGTTTTCCAGACTTATTTATTGTTGAGTAGCACATTTTCTTTTGATATATTATGTTATTGTTTTTTAAAATTCATGATTATGGTTTTCTTTAAAAACTGTGCTAACTCTTATGAAAATGTGTTAAGTCGGAAATTTATTTTAATGTTCTCCACTTTCTGCACTCCGAAATGTACACGTTATTTGTCACAAATATAGGAGGAGATTGTTAGTGTATATTTGGACAATTAACGGGTTCGGAGGCTTAACGGGTCGTGTCGGGTACACGGTTAACCCATACCCGTAGTAACTCCTAAGGGTTTGCCTATTTATACCCACCTAGGGGCAACGGGTAGGGGATTCCACCTAGATCCCCATCCGGATGCTTCGAGAATGAAAGTATTCCACCTAGATCCCCATCCGGATGCTTCGAGCAACACTTTCAGAAAATCTCTCTTTGTTGCGCTCCACCTCCCTCCTTGGGCACTGGGGTACCAATCATTCGTCTCAGCTGTCCCGACCTACTATTTGGTGCCCCCGCCTCTGGAATGAATAAAGTTCAACATGGATGATGCTATTGGATCCTTCCATATGGTTGGCCTTGGAATTGTGGCCCATACCGAGTTGGGGGATCTTCTCTTTGCTACTGGAGCTACCGCTATTCATTGGGATCCGGGCAGAGCTGAACTTGGGGCCTTGCTTGAGCTTAAAAAGCTCTTGCGACCGATCATGATCGAGGCGTGTGGTGTCATTATTGAGGGTGACTACGCCAATCTGATGGCGGTTTGTGATGTGAGCTTGCGGTAGGGGTGTTGGGACGGTACCGAGGATGGGACTTAGTTTTTTTTTCCTTTTTTGACGGTTTTGCTCAGCTTTAGGCTGCGTTTAGCGCGGATTATCGCTGCTTATTTGCTCCAGTGAGGTTGGACAAAAATGTCATTGTCATACCAAAATTGTATGTCCCAAAGGATCCAAACTAGTTTTTTTTGTTATAGTTTTTACATTCGTTATACCAAAGAAACATTCTATGACAATGACGTTTTATTCCCGTCTCACCGGAGCAACTAAGCTGCGATAAGCCGCGCCAAACACAACCTTAGCGCCATCATGTTCCCCGTTCAGCTAACCAGCTGATGGACTTTTGCTTTCATCATGCTATGACTTGTGTTTTTTTGGCCTAGCCTTGATGTCTCTTATCTTGAATTTGGTGAACATTTTCACTTTGTTTTTTCTGTTTAATGCAAATGCAAATCTTCAAAAAAAATGGTGGACTATCGTGGCAGGGGCGTTGTCGTGGACAGAGCACAGTACGTCTTACACACCTAAGGAGGGTGCGTCGGAGCAATCACGCATGTCAGCTGATTTTAGGAATATCAGGATCCTCTCCATTTCGTCAATTTCACGGTTCAGATTGTGCGGGTGAAAATCTGATGGCATCAATTTTTCTAGGCTTTTATATTTTCTTTTTAAACAAAAGAATGATAGTCTTTGGATGTATTGCAGTTTTTCTCAACCACCGGATCTTGAAATGGATCCTCTCCATTTCATTACAAATGAAGAGGATCCGGATCAATTTTAGGAGGGAATTAAAAAAAATAGTCTCCGCTATGATTTCGTCCGCGCAACATGCTTAGGTGTGTTTAACTCACAAACAAAAAAGCTCATTGCTAGGGGGGATTATTACGACTGGGCTCCGTTCCTAAATCTCCGTCCGGGTGAGAGGAGGTGTTGCCGAGTGGAGATATCAACGGGCACGATTTAGAGAGAGAAAAACAAGGAAAGCAAAGGCGCGCGCAAGCAGATTCTTAGTACTCGCGTGCGAGCAATCTACTCTCCTCGGAACCCGGACGGAATAAATTCGCCATTGCTAGAGGCTTTGCCTGGCGTCGTGTTTCACCTGCTACACACCGCAGCTTACAGATAAGTCGCGCCAAGCAAAAAAACACCCCCTAATTTTGGAGTCGCCCCCGCGCTGAATCCCGCAAAAAATGCGATTTGGGAGTCATGATTTTTTTTTTCTCATGACTCCAGATCGCGGAGACCCGCAATTCCGCTACAAGCCCTAAACCTGCGACTCTCCTCTTCCAGCGACGATCCTCTTCCAATGGCGATCCTTCTCTGGCGGCGATCTTCTTCCAGTGGCAATCTTCCCGGCTCTGCTCTTCAGGTATCCCAGCTCTCCTTTTTGTGGCTTCCCGACTCTCCTCTTCAAGCGATCCTTCTGCTGGAATAACCTTTCTTTCAAGCGAATTTTCGCTAGCGAAAAACCTCTTTCAACGGCCCTATCGCCGACGACGAAGCTCCTACATGTTTCCCAGTAGATTTTTCTTGCAGAATTGTTCTAGTAGATTTTTTTTCTTTCAGTAATTGTCCAAGAATAATCGATCCAAATTTGAATATCGCATCTAGTATATTTGAAGGAACGAGAGCTACTGAAATGTCAAACATAAAAGATTTTATAGCGGATCTACTGATGAAAAATCACAGGTAAAATACTTTGAGGCTTTTAGTATTGTAAGCTATATTAATATAAAATTATAAAATTAAATAATTACATTACTTTTACTACGCAGTTGACGTTGGATGATCGAAAGCGTTGGTGGATGTTCCAGGCGGATCACACTTACGAGTTTTGTTTGGAAAAAACCTTTTAATAAATGTATTTTATAAAAGAATATCAGAGTTGTTGCGGTCTGCGACAGCGCTCCCAATGGACTGGACTAACTGGACCGTCTTAGCATTCAGAGCGATCAGTTTCACAAACAGTCATAGAAATAGATCACAGACGAGCCGAGTCTTTTTACGTTGAAAACCCTCTGAATAGGATGAAAAATCACGGTCGGGACTGTGTCGACAGAAACTTCATTAGATCGGTCGAGATCATAAGACTTCTCTTGAAGAATCGAGGGCGACAGATCGCGCCTCATTACAACTTGAGGAGGAGAGAGAGACACGGTATTTAGCGTGTGGGAGAATGCCCGCGCACTTCTGGACGATCAGTGGCGGACGGCTGAGCTGGCATGTTGAAAATCCTGCAGAAGGCGCACTCTGGATGCTGGTAGCTGCGAACGAAGAGCGATTGCCTTTCTACGAATGCCAGATTCCGCGGAGGAGATTGCAGGCGGTTTTCGACTTGGAGGCGAGTTCGTTGGCCACAGAATTTGCTTTGACGGCGGGGACAATGACAGTTGACCTGTGAAAGAGGGAGGAGAAAACAAGAGAGAAAAAGCTAGAGAGAGACAGAAATTTCGGTAGAAATCCCGAAATCTCAAATTAGTCAAATGAGAAGGATGAGGGGTCTATTTATAGGCTTGGAGAGTGGCGACCCGGTAATCCCCCCCCCCCGTAACTACAGACCAGACGAATAGGATCGCTCCGTTTAAGACACACGGATCACCATTTTTAGGAAAATACTGAGCCTGCCCTTGAGTCCAAAATAGACCCGCTTGATATCGGGAACGACCCAACGGGCAACGAGGGTGGTTACGAGCGGTAACCACCCCTAACCGCCCACAAAGCGGGCAGTTACAGGCGGCGGCCTCCCCTTACGGGGGCGGCAGAAGGGGCGGCCAGCCCTCTATGGCCGACCAAAGTCCCTAGCCTGCGATACGTCAGCAGGCCAAAGGTGGCGTCCGGTCCTAAGGGGTCGGGCGACCCCTTGGGGGGCGACGCTTTCCAGGCCGGCCTAGGAGAGGAGCGGCGGCTGAGGAGAGGAGGGGTGGCGAGCCCCTTGGGGGCCGACGCTTTCCAGGCCGGCCTGGTCGTAGACGGCCGAGGAGAAGAGGTCAGTTTGTCTCTTGGGGGCCGGCGCCTCTCCGGTCGGCCTAGCCGTAGGCGGCCGGGGAGAGGGGAGGTCTGCTGATAACTTCCCAAAAAGAAGTTATCTAGTGCTTTATTTTGATTTAATATCCATCGTATTGGGAATCAAATGAATTAAATAAGTAAAAATATGAGTAAATTCATATTTATTTTATTTGTGGTTAATATGTCTAATTTTTCTTTGTTTTCTTGCTAGAAATGCCGAAGAAACCGATTCGGAGAAGCAAAGCTGGAATTGTTTTTGGCCTGTGCAGGTTGTTGCAACAACCTGAAAAAGTTATTGCAACAACTTTTGGACGGATTTTGAATTTAAAATTCGAATTTTACGCCAAAATAAAAATTGAAAAGAGGCAACTTTTGGTAAAGGGCTGCACGTTTTTAAGAGTATAATCTCATACCATATGGAGAAAGGGAGGAATCATTAGAGAAGAGAATCTTAGAGCATCATCTTGGATATTGCTTTGGAGAAGAAGAACGAGGGCAAAACCGGATCTTGGAGAAGGACTGCTTGGGGCCGACTTGGAGAGCAATTTCCTGCACTATTTTGAATCCTTTCCATCATGCGCTGTAAGATCTTTCTTATTTTGTGGTGTTCTTCCGCGGTTATGAACTAAATTCTCTTGGTCTTGTATAAGGAGAGTACTTTGTGTGTATTTATGGTGTATGTCTCTTGTTGTTGAGATTTATTTGATGATTTGTCCTCTTGTGAACTTTTGAATTTATTTATGAGATTTTTGGCTTTGATCTTCATCTTGTGTTGCGTTGCGAGAATCGAGAGATGAGTGACGTAATATAAGGTTGAAAGTTATTTTATTGCACCGCAAGAATCGAGAGACGAGTGGTGTAAAACGTTTAACCAAAGATCTCCACTTTTGCGTTGTACTTCGAGATTCGAGAGAGGAGAAGTGCAACCGCTCACTAGTTCACCATAGTTTAGAGGTGAGGAAGAGATTCCCTCCTTTTGCTAGCGATCCGATTTTTATGTTAAGCAATATTCTTCATTATTCCTAAGTTAGAGATAACTAGGAGAATTTAGAACGTTGGGATTTCTGAGATTCGAGAGATGAGGATTTCTTCTATAAAAATCGTTGCATGATAATTCATTCAAACACTCTTAACTAATATTATTTCTACGCACCATATAGATGCACATAGGAAATCTGAATACAAGACTAATTCCGCCAATTTATAAAAGTATTTTTCAAAGCTTTCAAGTAGTCTAATTAGTTTAAATCTTAGTTAGAAATCATTATTAGCTTATAAAAATTATCTCTTTCGACTTATTTCACTTGGATTTAAATAACGGGTAGAGCTAGTAATTACGAGCACTAGATTAATCACTTCCTCGTGGGAACGATCTTGATTCATCATTTTATTACTTGATTCGGCACGTGCACTTGCGTTATTTTATACATCTATTTCAGGCGTATCAAGTTTTTGGCGCCGTTGCCGGGGAGGTGCAACTAATTTAGTGTTTTTCTTGCAATATTAGTGAACCCGAAGTATTTAGAGCTCAAGTTTATACTTTATTTGGTATATTTATTTGTAATATTGTATAGTGCATGCCCATATTTTTAAAGTTTTAAATATTTTTGTGTGTTTTATTTTATTTTTATCTATTTTGAAGGTTTATTAAGCAGATAATCTGTGTCTAAAATTATTTTTGTGTGTAGTGTGTTTTGCAAAGAAGATTTAATTTTATTTTAATCGCATCTGTTCAAAATAAAATGTATACACATGTGAGATGCGAGTGGTGTGGTTCGTTTAGTCATACTACTGATGCGTGTTACATGGGGACTGTTGGATATCATTCATGGCTCGCAAAACATAAAGAATATTTAGGTCCCCAATATTGTGCGGCAAATCATTATAATTTTATGTCCACACGTCAAATGGTTCCTCGACCTTATGACCTGACTCCTTGGTTGTCGAGTAGTAATGTTAGGAAATGTTTATTTTATCATTGTATGGACCACATTTTGAAGGATTGCGTCGCTTATAAAAGAGAGAGGAAGAAAAATTACGAATCTGGCATCCAGACTGTTGAAACCGGAAACCGGCCTCTGTGGAGTTCGACCCTTGGGGAAGGGGTGGTCTCGCACTTACTTCGCTCCTGCAAGAGAAATAACAAGGGGGAGAAGAACAAGAGATAGGACCAAGGGCCCGGCTCGGAGGTCCCGCCACACACCCGGAAGATCTTAGAGCGCTTCCCCTCCTTAACCAAGTGCCGGGCTAAGGTACCTCAGAAAGCGCTATAAGACTTGAGAACCAGAAAGCGTCTCTTCTGAAGTACCCCTTGGTTCCTATTTATAGATTATCTCGGATGGTCTGCGAATAACCCGCCTCTGGTGGTCTGAATTTACTAAAGAGCCCCTCGGATTGGCCTGCCAACAGCCAAACCCCGCTGTTCTGGCTGGTTATACGCATCTCTTGCCGGGTCACCTCCTGTCATTTGGGGGGAGGTGGGCAGCAGCCGATCCGCCTGGGAGAGGGGGCTGGGGCCGGCTCGCTTGGAAGAGGCGAGCGGGAGCTGGCCAGCCTGAGAGAGGCGGCTGGGGCCCGGCCCGCCTAGGAGAGGCGAGCGGGGGCTGGCCCGCCTGAGAGAGGCGGCTGGGGCCCGGCCCGCCTAGGAGAGGCGAGCGGGGGGCTGGCCTGCCTGAGAGAGGCGGCTAGGGCCCGGCCCGCCTAGGAGAGGCGAGCTGGGGCCCGATCCGCCTGCCTGCTTGGGCCCCTTCGGCGGACACGGGGTTGTACACAATCCCCGATCTTTGCGCGCTTTGCAGAAGCTCGGAAAGAAACGTCCAACCCTCGTGTCCGACGACGAGCTTGCTGAGCTGGAGGGAATCTTTTGGTGGGACCCACCTTTTAGCTATAAATAAGCCACCGGGCCTTCGATGACTGGCCCTCTCCTCTTGCTTCCTGCGTGGTTTGAGGCCAGGAGATGCCTGCGTCTGAGGAGATACGTGCTCGGTTGGCAGCCGCTAGGGAGGAGAGTCGGGAGGAGGCCCTCGCGGCCGCCCCGTGGTTGGCGCCCAGATCATCCGGCCCGCAGTTTAAGCCGGTAAAGGGAAAGGTTGTCCGCCGTTCCACGCCGAGTGATGACCAGGGCTCCGGCGGCTCCGAGGTTGAAACTGGGTACGTGGTTTCGCCCTTCGACCTGTGCTTTCCACTGACTTTTCCCTTTGCAGGAGACGCCCCCTGAAGACGCATTGGAAGGGGGCTCCGGGAACCTCGCGGATCTCTCCGTGGAGATGATCGACCTGGGCGTCAGTCCCCTTTCCCCAGCGTGCAGCCTTCCTGCGACTCCTCCCCCGCTGAGAGTCCAGGGTCTGGGGAAGCCGCTCGTCGCCCCGGGAGGGAAATCATTCCAAGGTCGGCCGAGTTCTTCTCGGCCAGCTGACGACGCGGGAGACGTGCAGACGCCGGGTAACCCCCCTGAAACTAACCCGCTCGCCGCTCGTCTGTTTCTGACCTTGCTTCTGCAGGATATCGCGTCGTTTCTTCTGATGTCGAGATGAGCGAGGGGTACTCGCCTCCCGTGGAGCCGGAAGACATTGCGGACTTCTTGGGCGACCCGCATGATAGCGAGAAGATGAAGGCGCAGGTGGCGCGAATGTTTCAGAAACACACGCTGCTGCTCAAAGAGGCCTTCGTGGGGATGGAGAGAGACAGAGTCAGGGCGGAGGAGCGACTCGCTGCTTTGGAGGGGGCAAGGGGCTCGGCTGAGGAGGATGAGCCGACATCTCCGGGCGCGCATATTACGCGAGCAGAGGAGCGGCTGACAAACATTTCGAAACAGGCCGATCAGACCAAGCGGGAGCTGGCGGCGGTTCGAGAGTATCATGACTCTTGCGTGCCGCCTCGAACCGGCTCGCAGAGGCGGGGTAGGTGGAAATGGATCGAGTACTAAGCCACCTGCCTCGCCCGCCCGTGCCCGCAGTTGCTCGCGGGGTCTAAATCGTCTCGATGCGATCCGTCTCAGGTTATCGGAGGCGAATACTATCTAAGAACAATTGCTATAATAATTCAGGGTTCTTCTCGCCCATTCCAGGGCGCATGCTGTTATTATTATTATTATTATTATACATTTATTATTATTTTTATTATTTGCTGGACTCCTGGCTTCAACTTTGGAGAGCCCGCCTAGTAGAGGCGGGTAAGGGTCGGCCCGCCTAGAAGAGGCGAGCGAGGGTCGACCCGCCTAGTAGAGGCGGGTGAGGGCCGGCCCGCCTAGAAGAGGCGAGCGAGGGTCGACCCGCCTAGGAGAGGCGGGTGAGGGCCGGCCCGCCTAGAAGAGGCGAGCGAGGGTCGACCCGCCTAGGAGAGGCGGGTGAGGGCCAGCCCGCCTAGGAGAGGCGAGCGAGGGTCGACCCGCCTAGGAGAGGCGGGTGAGGGCTGGCCCGCTTAGAAGAGGCGGGCGGGGCTCGGGAATCGAAGCGTCGGGGTTGGCCCTGCTGTCAGTTCGCTTTCCCGCCTTTTCTGATTTTTCCCGCTCTTTTTCCGGCCCTATAAATAGGCCCTTATTTATTATTTCACCTACCGTATTCAAGGGCCCTTCCAGCTTTACCTCGCGGGAACTCTCTCCTTTCTCTTTTCTCTCGCTCGGCTCGCTTACCAGTTCCGCGAGATGACGGGCGGCAGCGGCGAAGCGGACGGGAGGGGCAAGTGTGCCTGGGTCTTCGCCGACCACAGCTTCCCTCCCGCCGTTATCTCGGAGAAGGAGTTCTTGGACACCGTCGGCAACTTCATCCCGCCGGGTTTCGTGGCGAGGCGACCCGGGAAGGAAGAACGGATCAACGAGCTCTCGGGTGATGAGCTGGCTCTCCCGACGGCCCACTTTGAGGCGGGGCTCCGGCTACCCCTCTGGCCGGAAGTCCGCCAGGTCTTTAAGTATTACGGGGTTGTCCCGGGGCAGCTGACCCCGAACTCTATCGCCGTCGTCGTCGGGTTCGCCTACTATCTTCGCGAGGAGAGGATCGAGTTCAACCTTGCGGTCTTCCGTAAGCTGTTCTCCTTCCGCGCGAACAAGGACGAGACCGCATGCTTCGCGAGCATGCATGCAAAGGTGCGGGAGACGGTCAACAAGAGCCACAACTGGCTCAAGAAGTTTGTCTTCGTCAAGGGCGACTTCGGCAACATTCCTTTCTCTCCGGTTCAACTCGGCGAGGCGAGCTATCGGCCCCCTAGCCTGGGGGGCCATGAGGCGAAACTATATGAGTTCTTTGCCGGGAAGAACTTCGAGGTCGCATTCCTCCGCCGGAACCTGGATGACCTCGTCCCTGTCCCGCCCGGTGAAGGTAAGCGGCTCGCTCGCCTCTGCTTGAATCGTACTTCGGATTTTTCTAACTCTTGTTTCTGCAGGCGAGCGCGACGTCCCTCTCCGCCCGCCTTACGAGAGCGGGCGGTCTGCTTTGAGCGAGCTTGGCCGTGCTGAAGCGGCAGCCTTAGCTCACCGCGAGCTCTCGGCTCCCGCCGGCCAGAAGCGATCCGGAGGTGAGCCGGCTCAGGGCCCTCCCCTCTCTAAGAAGCCGAATAAAACGGGCGGTCAGGCTCCTCCGGCCAGCGACAAGGGCAAGGCCCCCACAGATCAACCATCCTCTGGCCCCGCCCCCCCCCCCCCGGTTCCCTCGACCGCTGATCCCGCCGGCGGGGCGGCAGGGTCGTCGCGGCCGCTCGCGGCGACTCGGCCCGCCGAGAAGCCGGTTCCCCGAGGGCATCCCAACTTTGGCTATGGCGAGGGGCCCATGGACAGATCCGGTGCCTCGTTGCTTCAGTGGGACAAGGAGGCCAACCGCGTCTCGGTGTCCTCGCTATTGCCTAGTTGGGCGGAGCAGGACACCGCCTCCAGGGACGCCTTCAATCTCTCCTTCGGCGTATACGGGCGGGAGGATGCCTCCACCTACGGCGAGGAGGCCACGCGGGTGCTCATCTATGAGAGCGCGCGGGCGCAATTTCAAAGCCTCGCCTTGGCCCACATGGTCGGCCGGCGATGCCTCCGGCTGGACAGGGATGTCCCTTCGCTCTACAAGCTGATCGACGAGAAGGAGGAGGCCCGCAAGCTCGCCCAGGAGGAGGCGGACGACCTGCGAAAGCGGCTCGAAGCAGCTGACGCCGCTCTTGCGCAATATTAGGGGGTGCGGTAAGCCATCTGAGCTACATCCGCCTCTATCCCGCGACTCGTCCTAATAAATTCCTTTGCAGGATGCGGCGACCGCCAGCCGACTTGGTACCGAGATCGTCACCCTCCAGCTGGAGAACCAGACCCTGCAGGCGCGGGTGGGTGCGCTCGAGGCTGCTGCTGCCGTCCCGCCGGCATCTTCGAGCGGCTGCCAACTCGTTCATCACAGCGAGCACGATCTGGCGGTTCTGATGCAACAGAACGGGGCCGACGCGGTGACGTACCTCTTCCGGACGCTGCAGCGGGCCAGGCTCCTCAAGGACGAATGATCTGGCTTGTGGGTGACCGACGTGGTACCGGAGCTGTTCCTCCCGGTACCTAAGTCGGGCGAGTATCACCGCATATGAAGGGCTCGCCGCCTTGAGGCTTCTCTCTTCCCCCCCTTTTTTGGACATGTATTTTGTGTTTATTTTTGTGTGATCGCGCCGCGGGCCGCAGTTACAATTTTGTAAAAGATTTTATTTGATAATATACTCACTGCATTTACTTTCTTGATTGCCAATTAATTCCCGCCTCGCAATCGCTACTGTGTATTGTTTGTTGATTAACTCTGATTTTCGTTGCTGCGAGCGAGCGAGTGAGGCCGCCCGCCCGTTTGAGGCTCGGGACGTAGATCTAGGTTCGAGAGACACAAAAGCTGGCCGCGACGCGAGTGGTGACTCGCGCCTTCCGCTCGGGCTCATCATTTTGACCATATCTTGGAGTGGACCGGGCCCGGCTTCCGCGTGTAAAGACTTCGCGCGGGCCGGCCTCTCGGTGGGGTCTTGGCGCTTCCGAGCCTTTGCCTCTAATTCACCCTGGGACCCGCCAAACTGTAGGTTGGGGCCGGCGTTGCGGCCTCATAGGGTCATCCTGACCGGCCCGCTCACCTGATCTCTGGCGACGCGAGAGTCTAATCTCTCCACTCGCACGCCATGCTTAGGGGCTCGCCCCTTTATGCGTCGGGGCCGGCCTTCTTGGCTCGCCGTCTTGCCTGGGCATCTTGGCCGGTCCGCTCGCTCAATCTCTCGCGCCGCGAGAGCCTAACCCCTTCCCTCGCGTGTTGCGCTTAAGGCTCGTCCCTTTATGCGCCGGGACCAACCTTCTTGGCTCGCCGACTCGCCCGGGCATTCTTTGGGGATGGTATCCAATCCCTGGTTGCTCGGCGAGAAGTCGCCGGCCCGATCCTGCCCAGGGTTTGGGGTAGACCCCTCCGAGTGACATCCAGCCCTGCCAGCTTGGTGAGGGCCTGACAGCGGGATCTGCTCGGGGTCTGAGGCAGACTCCTCCGAGTGACATCCAGCCCTGCCAGCTTGGTGAGGGCCTAACAGCGGGATCTGCTCGGGGTCTGGGGCAGACTCCTCCGAGTGACATCCAGCCCTGCCAGCTTGGTGAGAGCCTGGCAGCGGGATCTGCTCGGGGTCTGGGGCAGACTCCTCCGAGTGACATCCAGCCCTGCCAGCTTGGTGAGAGCCTGGCAGCGGGATCTGCTCGGGGTCTGAGGCAGACTCCTCCGAGTGACATCCAGCCCTGCCAGCTTGGTGAGGGCCTGGCAGCAGGATCTGCTCGGGGTCTGAGGCAGACTCCTCCGAGTGACATCCAGCCCTGCCAGCTTGGTGAGGGCCTGGCAGCGGGATCTGCTCGGGGTCTGGGGCAGACTCCTCCGAGTGACATCCAGCCCTGCCAGCTTGGTGAGAGCCTGGCAGCGGGATCTGCTCGGGGTCTGGGGCAGACTCCTCCGAGTGACATCCAGCCCTGCCAGCTTGGTGAGAGCCTGGCAGCGGGATCTGCTCGGGGTCTGAGGCAGACTCCTCCGAGAGACATCCAGCCCTGCCAGCTTGGTGAGAGCCTGGCAGCGGGATCTGCTCGGGGTCTGAGGCGGACTCCTCCGTGTGACATCCAGCCCTGCCAGCTTGGTGAGAGCCTGGCAGCGGGATCTGCTCGGGGTCTGAGGCAGACTCCTCCGAGTGACATCCAGCCCTGCCAGCTTGGTGAGAGCCTGACAGCGGGATCTGCTCGCGGTCTGAGGCAGACTCCTCCGAGTGACATCCAGCCCTGCCAGCTTGGTGAGAGCCTGGTAGCGGGATCTGCTCGGGGTCTGTGTAAGACCCCAACCTCGGAGATGATCGCGTTCGGGCACCGTTTTGAGGGTCAAAACGGTGTCGGGTGGAAAAATGGTCAACATGAATTTTGTTCGTCTCGACGAGATCTACAACTTTCATGTTGACCACTTTTCTATTTGAGGTCATCTCAGGGGCACACGGCCAGGCACACGGCCGTGTGCCTACCCGTGTTCAGTGGTCGAATGCGTTTTTGTGCAGTCTCGAGTCAGAGAAGTACACGGCCTGAGACACACGGCCGTGTCTCAAGCCGTGTGTGGGGCACACGGCCTCGAACACGGCCATGTTCGAAGCCGTGTTCATGAAGCCCGACGATCGTCCTGAAGCTCCAGGTAACACGGCCCGTGGCACACGGCCGTGTCAGGACCCGTGTGGATCGGCGTAACTGATATTTTGGGTTGAATCCGAGCCGTCCGGATCTTTTATTTTGGATCTAACGGCTGGGGGTTAACCTAGGGGGTATTAGGGTTGAGTTTGGGGCTGAATTCCCTCATTCCAACCCAACCCTTTCTCTTTCTAAACTCTTAGAGAGAGGTGAGAGCCAAGAGGAGGAGGAGCAAAGTTCCGGCCGCCGGCGGAGCACCGGAGCACCGATTCGCGATCCGAGTCCGGATCCTCGAAGGCAAGGGCGAGGCGAAGCTTTCCATCCGACTACATTTTCATGGCGCCGCGGAAATCTTCGAGGGTAACGATTCTCTTCTTGAGCATGTGAAGCTCTTCTTCCTTTGCATGGGAAAACCCCTCTCCCGCGAGTGTGCGGCGAGATCGCGGTATTCCTTGGGGTAGATATGTGAAGTCCCCCTTGTTAGAGTCCGGAATCGTAGTACGGACATAGGCATGTTGTGTGAAGCCTACCCGGACGTGTGTTCCGGATCGGTGATGTTTTGTTATGCATATTTTAGCCGGAGAAGACTCCGAGCGTTGTGGTTGTTTTCGGGTTGCTATGCGGTAGAATGCATCAGGGAATCTTGGGGATTAACCCCGAGGTGCACCCGGAAATCTGGGCGGAAACGAAGTTCTGCCATCTCGGTGGCCTGGGTGCCAGCCGGGAACATAGCGGGGCTATGTATCATGTTTGATTGCAGCAGGGAGCCTTGGGGATGAAACCCGAGGCGCACCCGGAAATCTTGGACGGAAATGTAGTTCTGTCATAACGGTGGCCTGGGAGCCAACCGGGTACTTAGCGGGGCTATGTACCGTGTTTGATCGTTAATTGGGACTGGGGAAAGCTTAGTCCGCGCCAAAGGGCCGAATGGCAGTGGCGGAGTGAGCAACGGACTAGTAGCCCTCTACCCGCTCCACCTGCTCGGTTAAAGCGACCTAAAGTTTACGTGGGACTTACTGAGATTTGGAGATCGAGTCTAGGCTGCGGCTGAGAAGACTAAATGCTCACAAAGATTGCCATCCTGGGGGTGGTGGTGGAGTCGAGGACCGGACGGGGTTCGGACTGGCTTCGCCGAGTAAGTGCCCTGAGAGCACGGGGTGCACGGCCGTGTGAGCGTGCACCTATGATGAGTTGCTTATTTTGCTGTGTGGCTTGTTTGGCTAACAAGTGCAGGGAAGAAGCTTGGCCGCCCCGGTTTGGGGGCGGAATCGTTATAATTTGGTCAGCTTTAGCTGACCGTTATATTTGTTTGCCACCGGGCGGTGGTTTGTGGCTTGCAGGTGCTGCGGAGCAGAGCGGGAAATAGCGGGCTAAAGCCCTTGTTGCTGTGCCGGCCCTCGAAGGCCTAGCTGCTTATGTTTCTTTCCCGTTTTCATGTATGGCCGGCCTGCGTGCCGAAGTTTGGAAAACACTATTTTGTTAAGTGAACAATGTAAGGCCTTAAGGCCGTGAACTCTTTTGTGTATGTACTCCTTCCTGGGTTGTAGTGGACATTCATGCTCTGTGGCAGGGTTCTTATCTTTTCGCAACTTAATTCTTTTACTTCCGCTAGGTGTTGTGTAGGACGCTCTGATTGGTTGTGTGGTTTCAATGCGTAACCAACCGGTCTGTCCGTAGTATATGGCGTCGGGCCCCGGCCGGACCTACTGCTATATGCTATGTGACGGATAGGGGTGTTACAGTCTGAGGTAGTGACATTCATCTCTCCTCGCGGGGGGGGGGGGGGAAACAAGTTTATCGCAAGAAATTCCATTAGAGATTGAACATGGTTTACATGATTTTAGGGGAAAAAACGCTTCAAGTCGTCTCCACTCCAAGTGAGACTTAGGGTCTCACCCTCCACATTCCGGAGGCGATACCCCCCCGACTTCAATGCCTCCTGCACGATGAATGGTCCCTCCCAATTGGGGTGGAGCTTTCCCACTGCGGCTGATCTCCCTGCCGCGTCCACCTTCCTCAAGACCAAGTCTCCTTCGGCAAACTGCTTGACTCTGACGTGCTTGTCGAAATACTTGGTCATTCTTCTCTTTATCTCCTCCTGCCTCACGGCTGAAAGGTCCCGCAGTTCCTCGACCATGTCGAGAGAGAGCCGCAGCTCCTCTTCATTATTGGCTCTCCATTCCTCTTTGTGCTCTCCGGCCCCGACTACCCGAGGTGTCCGGACTTCAAACTCCACCGGAAGTACTGCCTCGCACCCGTGGGAGAGTTTGAAAGGTGTCTCCCCTGTTGCTGTGTTGGGTGTGGTTCGGAGGGCCCAGAGAACCGAGGGGAGGTTCTCCACCCAGCTTCCTCTCAAGTTCTCCACCTTTTTCTTGAGGAGGTTCACGATAATCTTGTTTGCCGCTTCCACCTGCCCATTGCTTCGGGGGTGATGAACTGAGGCAAACCTGAGATCGATCCCGAGCTGCTCGCAGAAGCTGGTGAACTCGGCACTGGCAAATTGAGGGCCATTGTCCGTGACGATGGCCTGGGGCAACCCATGACGACAGATGATCTCCCCCCACACAAAGTTTCTGACGACCTGGGAGGTCACCTTGGCCAGCGCCTTAACTTCTAGCCACTTGGAGAAGTAATCAATCATCACGAGCAGGAACCTCCTCTGGCCGCTGGCTTGGGGAAAGGGCCCGACCAAGTCCATTCCCCAGATGGCGAATGGCCAGGGAGCGGTGATACTCCTGAGGCGCTGGGCCGGTTGTAGCTGGAGGGGAGCGAATAGCTGGCACTTATGACATTATTTTGTGAATTTTGCTGCGTCGAGACCCAGAGTCGGCCAGAAGTATCCCTGCCTGACGATCCGGCCTTCTAAGGTTCGACTTCCGGAGTGACTCCCACACTCCCCGGAGTGGACCTCTTCTAAAATCTTCGGGACCTCCCTCTCGCCCACACAACGCGCCAGCATCCCTGAGAGAGTTTTCCGGTATAACTGGCCATCTCGCATGAGGTAGTATGCCGATTTGTACTTGAGCTTCTTTCCGTCCATCCCCTTGGGATACTCCCCGACGGTCAGGAAAGTGACGAATGGGTCCATCCAGGAGGGGTGCTGTTCCACCTCCATCAGTTCCCCCTCCTCGATGGATGGGCGAAAGAGGTCTGTGATGGTACCCCCCGCCCGGGGTCCATGCTTTGCCAGCTGATCCACCTGCTCGTTATCCTCTCGAGGCACGTGCCGGATGGAGAAAGCCTGGAAGGTGCCGATGACTCCCTTTACCTTCGCCAAGTAACGCTGCAGGGTGGGTTCCCTCGCCTCGAATTCCCCGTTGATCTGGGAGACCACCACCAGGGAGTCAGTGAGGACCTCCACATCATGCACCCCCAGTTCCCTGGCCAGACGTAGACCCGCAATCACGGCTTCATACTCGGCCTGATTGTTGGTGATGGGAAAATGCACCACCACTGTTTGCTCGATCCTCGCCCCCTGGGGGCTTTCCAAGATGACCCCAGCCCCCAGGGAGTGTCTCCCCGACGCACCATCCACCATGACCTTCCAGGGAACCGGGCGAGTGAGTTCCTCCTCTGCCACCTCGACCACATAGTCAGCCAGGAAATCGGCCATGGCTTGGTCCTTGATCGAGAGGCGAGGTACGAAGGAGATGTCGAACTCGCTCAGCTCCACCGACCACTTGGCCAACCTGCCGGAATGCTCCACCCCCTCGAAGATGTTGCGGAGAGGGTGGTTAGTCACCACTCGGATCGAGTGTGCCTGGAAATAGGGCCGGAGCCTCCGGGCCGAGATGATGAGAGCGAAGGCCAGCTTCTCTAGGATGGGGTACCGAAGCTCGGCCTTCCTCAAGACCCGACTTACATAGTAAACCGGGAGTTGTCTCTTCCCTTCTTCCCAAACTAAAACGGAGCTCAGGGCCTCGGCCCCAGCCCCTAAGTACAGGAATAAGTCCTCCCCCTCCTTTGGCCCTTGGAGCAGGGGGGCCTGAGTCAACTGCTTCTTTAGGGCCTGGAATGCCTCCTCGCACTCCGAGGTCCACTCAAATTTCTAGCCTCCTCTCAAGCTTTTAAAGAACGGAGAGCACTTCTCCCCGGCTCGGGAGAGGAACCTGCTCAGTCCTGCCAGCTTCCCAGTCAATCGCTGCACTTCCTTCGCATTCCGCGGAGACTCCAACTCCAGGATTGCCCTCACCTTGTCGGGGTTGGGCTCTACGCCGGCAGGGGTGAGGAGATGCCCCAGGAATTTTCCTCTGCCTGACCCGAAGGTGCATTTGAGGGGGTTCAGCCTCATCTTGCACCCGCGGAGAGTGGCAAAGGTCTCTTCTAGGTCCCGGAGGTGGGAGTCGAGGTCCGGACTCTTGACCATGAGATCGTCTACATATACTTCCAGGTTCCTTCCCTTTTGCCCTTGAAAGACCCTGTCCATCATTCTCTGGTAGGTCGCCCCTGCATTTTTCAGCCCGAAGGGCATCATTTTATAACAATAACACCCATCTCCTGTGATGAATGAGACGTCTTTGACGTCGGGAGGGTGCATCCTGATTTGGTGATAACCTGAAAAGGCATCCAGAAAACTCATCAAAGGGAAACCGACGGCTGAGTCAACCAGCGCGTCGATCCGAGGCAAGGGGTAACAATCTTTAGGACATGATTTATTAAGAAGAGAAAAATCGATACACATCCTCCACCGGCCGTCTCCTTTTTTAACCATTACAACATTGGAGACCCAGCCGGGGTATTGGATTTCGGATTCCAAGCCGGCCTTGAGGAGCTTTGCTACCTCCTCCCTGATGGGCTCGGCGAGCTTGTCCGCAACGAGCCTCTTCTTTTGTCGGATGGGGGGAGCCTCCGGGTCTAGGTTGAGGCGGTGGCAGGCGATGTTGGAATCGATCCCGGGCATCTCCGCGGCACTCCATACGAAGATGTCCACATTCTTCTGGACGCACTCCAGCATCCTGCCTTGAGCCTCCGGGGTCAATCCTCCGCTGATGCGGATCTTCTCCACCCTGCCTCCGGTGGTTAGAACCTCCATCTCTGCCACCTCCTCTGCCGCCTCCAGACGGGACCGTGCCTCCCACTCCTCAGCCTCCCCCTCATCGAAGGCGAGGACCTCCTCCTCAGCTTCTGTCACGGCCATCGCCTCGGCCGGCTCTTGAATCTCTTCCGCGACCTTCTCCTGGGCGCGGCTCTCCTCCACCTCCATCTCATCCCCGCCAGCTTCCGGCTCCACCTCCTTCAGCCTCCGCCCCATCTCCTCGGCTCCCTCCAGCCAAGAGATGGAGTTCACCGCCGTGACATAGCACTCTCTCGCTTCTTTGGGATCTCCGCGGACCCGGACCTGGACCCCATCGACGTTAAATTTTAAGCACTGGTGGAAGGATGAGGGGACGCAGCGGAAGGCGCTGATGAGAGGCCTCCCGAAGATGGCGTTGTAGCTGCTGGGGGTGTCCACGATGACGAACTTGCAGTTGCGGGACTCCCCCCCCAGAACGACATGGAGTCCCACTCCTCCCTCAACCTCCTTCCTCTCCCCTGAGAAGCCAAACAGAGGTCCGTCCGAGGCCAACACCCTTCGGGCCTCCACCTTCATCGCGTCGAACGCCTTCTTGAAGATGACGTTGACCGAGCTCCCGTTGTCGACGAGGATCCGGGGGACGGTGAAGTCCTCGATGGCTGTCTGGATGACCAGCGCATTGCAGAAGGGGTCCTCGTGACCCGGCATATCCTCCCTGGAAAAAGTGATTTTCTCATCCGGGGGCGGGGACTGGGACGTGGAGCCAACGCTCCTGCGGTACATAGTGTGGAGGCTCGACTTGCGGGAAGCCTCGATCCCAGCCCCCCCGTGGATCGCTCGGATCCTTCCTCGGGAGCCCACATCCACCCGGTCTTCGCACCGACCCTCCTCCGCCCGAGGCCGGATCTCCTCAATCCGCACTTCCGGACGCTGTTGTTGTGGTTGCTGCTCCCGGTTGCCCCTCATCTCGAGGAACTCTGGGCACGTGGTTGTGCCGTGCCCCTCCTCCTGATGGAAGTCGTAGTAAGGCAACTCCACCCTCACATCCCTTCTCCTTCTCCGTATCGCTCTTCTCCTCTCCCCCAGTGCTATGGCCATAGCCTGCTCCTGGTCGGGAAGGGCCGGCCTCTGGCCCTGCATCCCGCCTGGAGGGTAAAACTGACCCTGTCCTCCTTGACGGTAGTCCCCTCCGCGGAACCCTCTCCTTGCCCCGGACTCCTGCCACTCGGGTCTCCACCCCAGCCGGAAGTTCGGCTCATGTCGCCCCTGCCTGGGCTGCTGTTGATGTTGCTGCGGCGGCGGCTGTTCCCTCTGCCGGGGCTCAGCCCTTCTCTCTTCCTGCCCTCGGCCACCCCTTGGCCTCTCTTCCTCCACGGCCCACCTGGCCAACCTTCGAGCAAACTCCGGATGTGCCGCCTCCATATCGGTCTCCCTAGCTGCCCTCTCCAGGAGCGCCTCAAATGATACTGGGGGGGACCTCTTGAGTTCCATTGCAAAGAACCCGGATTGGAGACCCGGGGTGAAGGCCATCATCATGGTGTGCCCTGGCATCTCCTGCACTTGGGACAACTCCTCTTGGAATCTATCCAGGTAACTCCCCAGGGTCTCTCCCACCCTCTGCTTGACACGGAACAAGGACTCCACCTCCTTCTTCCTCTTCTTGGAAGTGGTGAACCTCAACATAAACCCCCGATGCAGGTCCTCGAAGCAGTAGATGGACCCGGTCGGGAGCTGGTGGAACCATTCTCTCGCCTTCTCTCGGAGGGTGATGGCGAAGAGTCGGCACTTGAAGCCGTCTGACATCTGTCGAATAGAGACCATGTCCTCAAACCACTGGATGTGGTGGACGGGGTCTCCCTTCCCGGAGTAGTAGGTCATCTCCGGCTCACGAAACCCCTCTAGAACTGGGGCGGAGGAGACGAACTCGCTGAAGGGGCTTCCTCCCTCAGCGGGGCGAGGGGGGAACTCTCTCCCCGCCGTCTCGCCGAAATGGTATTCTGCGGCCGAGCCGGGGAACAGAACTCGCCCCTGGAACTCGCGCTCGCCTCTCTCGGCGGGTTCCTTCCCCGGTCGCCTGAGCGGCGCGTCGTCGCCGAGTGCGGGAGCGGCGACCACTGGAACTACCGGTGTCGCACTCTCAGCTCGCATGCCGAGGGCGGTCCTGACGAGCCCGAGGATCTCCTCCCTAAGTTCCGCCGGCACGCTCGCCACTGGGGGTGGGGGAGGGGGTGGCGAGCTGCCCCTGCCTGATCCTTGTCCTTCTTCTCCAGTCATCGAGCCTGCTGAAGGTTTTCCTTGCTGACCACGTTACACGCTCACCGCACCAAAATGTTGAAACCGGAAACCGGCCTCTGTGGAGTTCGACCCTTGGGGAAGGGGTGGTCTCGCACTTACTTCGCTCCTACAAGAGAAATAACAAGGGGGAGAAGAACAAGAGATAGGACCAAGGGCCCGGCTCGGAGGTCCCGCCACACACCCGGAAGATCTTAGAGCGCTTCCCCTCCTTAACCAAGTGCCGGGCTAAGGTACCTCAGAAAGCGCTATAAGACTTGAGAACCAGAAAGCGTCTCTTCTGAAGTACCCATTGGGTCCTATTTATAGATTATCTCGGATGGTCTGCGAATAACCCGCCTCTAGTGGTCTGAATTTACTAAAGAGCCCCTCGGATTGGCCTGCCAACAGCCAAACCCCGCTGTTCTGGCTGGTTATACGCACCTCTTGCCGGGTCACCTCCTGTCATTTGGGGGGAGGTGGGCAGCAGCCGATCCGCCTGGGAGAGGGGGCTGGGGCCGGCTCGCTTGGAAGAGGCGAGCGGGGGCTGGCCAGCCTGAGAGAGGCGGCTGGGGCCCGGCCCGCCTAGGAGAGGCGAGCGGGGGCTGGCCCGCCTGAGAGAGGCGGCTGGGGCCCGGCCCGCCTAGGAGAGGCGAGCGGGGGGCTGGCCCGCCTGAGAGAGACGGCTGGGGCCCGGCCCGCCTAGGAGAGGCGAGCTGGGGCCCGATCCGCCTGCCTGCTTGGGCCCCTTCGGCGGACACGGGGTTGTACATAGACCATATCTACTGTTGCAGAACCACCATTTTTGCGTGAGACTATTACGGATAATCCCCTTATAATTGTGGGCTCATATATTGATATTGATGCATCATCTCCCTATCCACATTCATCGTCTAGTTTTGATCCACCCGCAAAGGAACCTGAACATACATTTTCTGAATTAAATATTAATGATGTTCCTCAATCTTCTTTACAAAACATTTCTACGCCTATGTTTATCGATCCAGTCGAAAATTTTGCGCATGGTGAGGATCCAGAACCCGAGGTTGTGCCAAAGTGGGACAAAGATATTGATCTCTCCGATGGAGGGAATGATTCTTTGGAGCATGATGACGTATCACGGGTGGATGAAGAGGATATCCTTTCTAATAAGGAGGTTTACATTTTTTCATTAGATGAGGAAGTTCAACACACCACCGAGACTCTTGAGTTCTTGGGTCCCCCTTGTTATGATGACTATGAGACCGATATCGATCAATTTTTAAAACCAACCGGGAGGGAAACCGAGATCACTCCCGTGATTAGAGATCATTTATGTCTTTCTTCTATTTTATTTCCTAATCACCTTTCATTATCTGAGCCAAAGCGAGTTGATGTATCACAAATGCTTCAGGAGGATATTAAACACTATCCTCAAGTTGATGTGATGGGTATCCACTTATGTGAGAAGGTTGATTCCTCCTCCATAGTGGAAGCCTCATTCATTTTCTTCTCTCCCTACTGCCTTCTTGTTGATGATGATACCTTGCTAGGCAAAGGTACATTTTATGGTGAGAATAGTGAGGAGTATTCCTCCTCTTCTTACTTTTTGTTCTCTCTACCTATGAGGTGCATGTATTATTATTTAGGTAGATGGGTAGTTGTTTTATCTTTGTATCGGTATCCGCTACCGACACGGATATTAGAACTATTGCCTGTTCATTTTTCTTTTCATCGTCCAATAATTTAGAATTTTTAAATTTTTAAATAAGTCGTGCTGGGGAGACAATAAACCCAGTAGTTATCTTTTGTTTACTGCATATTGTATTTTAATTTTCCTGTCCATTTTTGTAGTCCTACAATTAACTAGTCACTGTTTGGGAGGCAACAGTATGTTTAATTTGCATTATTAGTTGGCTTTGCAACTTTAATTTAACAATATATATATAAATGATGATGTAGTTTTGGTAGAGAAGAAAGATCCGGTGCAATATATATATTCACTATTTTTAGCAGCTTTTAGTTACATTAATGAATTTTTTAAAAAAATTAAATGAGATAAAAAGAAAAAAGATGAAAATAAACGATGATTAATGTATGAATGATGATGAGAAAAAAAAATCTATTTAAGTCAAACTATTTTGTAGTCATGATGATGCTTATCCTATAATAATTATTATGTTTTGACTTAAATATTATGGAATGACTTTTAGTGTGAGTCATGACAATGATTTCTATGATAATCATCGTGCGCATGTGCTATATTTGTCTGACTTTTGATTACACTCATCGATTCTAACACAAATATATCTCATGCCAATAACTATGTACACTTTGAGGATGAAAGCTATGCAGGCTAGACTAAATGGCTAGGTTGCTGAGGAATATCGTATGTATGTTGGGAGTAATGTGGGTACGTCAGCAATAAGCAATGGACAACCACTCTATCACATACACTTCAGGGGAGTTATTCGTATTTCAAGTTTCTTTCTCCCTTAAAATTATTTGTTTATCACTAAAAAAAATTAGAGTATCTTCATGATAAAAAGAAATCTTTGTTAGAGACTAGTAAAGGACTTAAGTGTGGAGGTGGGGGTGTTATAACCCCTACCAATTGATTGAAGAATAATTTATTTAACCAAATATTGAATGATCTTAATTCTTGTTTTAATTAATCATTAGGCTATTCTAGACATATTCAATGATAATTAATTGGTATGGCTGAACAATCCAAAAAGTTCATTCTATGAATTTGAAGTTAGTAAGATTTTTTTTGATAAAACTTGCTCAAGCATTTACTTTTTATATCAAATATTTGTTTACTTCCAATGCAATATTGTGATATTTACCTTTAAAATAATGGGGATGGATGAGCAAGAACTAAGTCCATGATGTAAGCCTAGACATGAGTTTAGGTAGTATTCCTTTTGATCATCCACTAAAATATTTGAGCTTGAACTTTGTCATACACATTATTTCATGCTTATCTGTCATTTTTTCCTACTAGTTGTACCTTAGTGAGTAAGCCATTTATGAGTGTTGAATTTCTCTTAAAAGGGTTAAATTTCATAGTGATATGTGGCCTAGGTATATGTCTACATACTTGGAATGATCCCAACTATGAAAAAAAAATGGAAAAAAAAAATTTACGTCATAGTGATATGCGGCCTAGGTATATGAATGCATACTTAGAATGATCCCAACTATGATTAAAAAAAGGAAAAAAAATGGTTGAAACATCATAGTGATATGTGGCCATAGTATGTGTGCACTTATACTTAGAATGATCCCTACTATGAATAGAGTATGATTAAAAAAAAATGATGCACGACCCCATAACATGGTGAATTATTAAGGATACTAACTAGAGGTAGCCGTATTATTATCAAAGCTATTCATAAATTCCGAACCAAGCCAAAACTATCCGACTTTTATTTGAACTACTCACTCTTGTAGAGGTTAAATCGTAGACTTAGCTTATTTTCATCCTCTCCAATAAATGTGGAGGTTCAATATAAAACTTTGCATGGAAGTAAACTATTTTTAAAGAAAACCACGCACCGCACTAAAATACTTGTTTGAGCTTTATCATCTATCTAACTAATGGATTTGTGAATGTTTGAGCTCCTATAGATTGATAAGTTTATCAGTTAAGTAAAGCGAATTTCTTGAGTATGCCTCGATTAATTTGTTTTCAAGAACTAAAGATCATTTGAGTTCACATCATATTACTTCTTCACTCATCTTATTGTTATGAATGTCTTTGCTAGGGACTAGCAAACGTTTAAGTGTGGAGGTGTGATAACTTCCTCAAAAGAAGTTATCTAGTGCTTTATTTTGATTTAATATCCATCGTATTGAGAATCAAATGAATAAATAAGTAAAAATATGAGTAAATTCATATTTATTTTATTTGTGGTTAATATGTCTAATTTTTCTTTGTTTTCTTGCTAGAAATGCCGAAGAAACCGATCCGGAGAAGCAAAGTTGGAATTGTTTTTGGCCTGTGCAGATTGTTGCAACAACCTGAAAAAGATGTTGCAACAACTTTTGGACGGATTTTGAATTTAAAATTCGAATTTTACGCCAAAATAAAAATTGAAAAGAGGCAACTTTTGGTAAAGGGCTGCACGTTTTTAAGAGTATAATCTCATACCATATGGAGAGAGGGAGGAATCATTAGAGAAGAGAATCTTAGAGCATCATCTTGGATATTGCTTTGGAGAAGAAGAACGAGGGCAAAACCGGATCTTGGAGAAGGACTGCTTGGGGCCGACTTGGAGAGCAATTTCCTGCACTATTTTGAATCCTTTCCATCATGCGCTGTAAGATCTTTCTTATTTTGTGGTGTTCTTCCGCGGTTATGAACTAAATTCTCTTGGTCTTGTATAAGGAGAGTACTTTGTGTGTATTTATGGTGTATGTCTCTTGTTGTGAGATTTATTTGATGATTTGTCCTCTTGTGAACTTTTGAATTTATTTATGAGATTTTTGGCTTTGATCTTCATCTTGTGTTGCGTTGCGAGAATCGAGAGATGAGTGACGTAATATAAGGTTGAAAGTTATTTTATTGCACCGCAAGAATCGAGAGACGAGTGGTGTAAAACGTTTAACCAAAGATCTCCACTTTTGCGTTGTACTTCGAGATTCGAGAGAGGAGAAGTGCAACCGCTCACTAGTTCACCGTAGTTTTAGAGGTGAGGAAGAGATTCCCTCCTTTTGCTAGCGATCCGATTTTTATGTTAAGCAATATTCTTCATTATTCCTAAGTTAGAGATAACTAGGAGAATTTAGAACGTTGGATTTCTGAGATTCGAGAGATGAGGATTTCTTCTATAAAAATCATTGCATGATAATTCATTCAAACACTCTTAACTAATATTATTTCTACGCACCATATAGATGCACATAGGAAATCTGAATACAAGACTAATTCCGCCAATTTATAAAAGTATTTTTCAAAGCTTTCAAGTAGTCTAATTAGTTTAAATCTTAGTTAGAAATCATTATTAGCTTATAAAAATTATCTCTTTCGACTTATTTCACTTGGATTTAAATAACGGGTAGAGCTAGTAATTACGAGCACTAGATTAATCACTTCCTCGTGGGAACGATCTTGATTCATCATTTTATTACTTGATTCGGCACGTGCACTTGCGTTATTTTATACATCTATTTCGGGTGTATCATCTGCCCCTTTGGGGCCAACGCCTCCCCGACCGGCCTCACCGTAGGCGGCCGGGGGGAGAGGGGCGGCCGACCCCTTGGGGGTCGACGCCTCCCCTGTAACACCTCCCCTGTAGAGACCATATAATATGGGTCCGGCCGGGGCCCCACAACATACGGACACCACAGCTTTAGTATTAAAAGATGATATGAAAACTACCCAATCTCAAAACTCCAGACAAACACAGCGGAAACAGAACAAATCGACAGAAGTTATCCACTAGCGATAGAGTATCAAATGGCCTTAAGGCCTTACACAATAATAGTCCAAAAAATATAAATGTGTCAAACACTCCTAGGCTACCTCGGCATGCAAGCCGGACATAAACATAACAAAAGTAGCAAACACACAAGGAGAAACCAAGCACAGCACACTTCATGAGGCTTAGGGCTTTCCGCCCGGCGTGCTAGCTCCTGCATGCGATCCTTGCCCTGTAAGGATTTGAAGTAACGTGGGTCAGCAAAGGCTGACCTCTACTGTGTAACAAACACATCTCCTCCCGGCCGTCCCTAACGGACCCCGGGGTACCACTCCACCTGCAAGTTAGCACTTCGTATACCAAAAGAGCATATATATTAAAGCGGTAAAACAGGCTTGGATGTCTCATACAGCATACATGTTCTCTATGTTTTGTACAAAGTGAAAGGGGCCTACTATGCAACATGAATGCAACCCGGGTTTCACCCAAGGCACCCTAGCTCGTATGCATCTAACACAACATCAAACACTGGGTACTTCCGTTTCCCCATTGACTTAAAGCCGCAAACACAAGGGGACCACCATGTCCCTAACGGCACACACGCCGTCACACGGAACCTTGCAAAGGCCCCACCCGCACAAGGGTCATATACCCCAGGGCTTGCCCGCATATTCTGACTTCGCACGTCAGGGTTCCGTCTCACACTGACCGATTCTAAGAAGCCTTGCTGGACCCCACCCCGCTCATGGCCACATTGCCCGGGCTTGTCCTCCGCTCGACATTCTCGTCAGTCCACACAAGGGGCTAGTCTCGCCGGGACACTTCCCCCACATGACTTGCGCGCCACGGGATAGCCAGCCGACCACGGAGACATAGCCGCGCCTTTGCACAGCACAAACAAAGGTTTCCCCACCCCAATCACCATTCGCATCGTGTCTTTCCCGTGCTCCAAGGAAATCATCTACCGCACAACACGGAGCTAACCTTGTCCGGTTCCGACCACGAGTACTCACTCAAATATAAGGGGGAAAACACATACATACAACAGCGTATTGCCGCAACGGATTTCTACCGAATCCCCGAAGCTCGCTATGCAACATCACCGGGTCGGACTAACGGTCGCGACCACGGCTTCACCCACAATGCCTAATCCGCTAACGGAGCGGATCTCTAATGCAAAGCATGCCGGGATGAACATACTCAACCCGGAGGTTCCTCTTGAACCTAGGCTACACGAATCCCTCTCATTTGAGAGATTCAGCGCTCAAAATACGAAAGGAAGGGGATGCTATTCATGCATCCTAAATCCTAAAAACCGAGAGGAGAAGTGTCGTTACCTTCCGTCCCCTCTTCCTAGCCATGGAGAAGATTTGTTCGGTTGAAAACCACCGCAACGCTCCCACCTTCGCGGATCTGATCTCCGTTCGCGAAACGGACCTCCGAAGCTTCGCCGACGGCCGGAACTTGGCCTTCTTCCTCCTTCTTGCTCTTCCTTCTCTCTAGAATCAAGAGAGATAAAAGAAAGTGGGGAATAAGGGTTTGGAACCCTATTCCCGGCCTTAAACCGCCCAGGGAGGCCCCCACCGTTGGATCTTCCAAAGAAAAGAACGAACGGCCACGATCGGAACCCAAATTAGAAAATCTGGGCCGAACACGGGTTGCAACACGACCGTGTGCCTGGCCGTGTCACCCATTCGCCGTCTCGATCGAGTCGAAAAACCAGCACACGGCCTTTGACACAGCCTCTGACACGCTCATGTCACCTGCGACACGCCCGTGTCGGGACCCGTGTGACGCCCCCTGTGTGCACTCGACCAACATTTCGCAGTCAGAGAGGTACACGGCCTTGTGACACGGCATCAGACACGCCCGTGTCAAATTTGACACGCCTGTGTTTGTGCCCGTGTCACGGCCCGTGTACCACACTTGCAGAATCCCTGGAGTGACACGGCCTGGGACACGCCCGTGTCCTAGGCCGTGTTCTACAACTCGACTAGCGTCGACCGCCAAAGCGTCGACCGCACGACCCGAGGCCGAACACGCCTGCGTCACGCCCGTGACACGCCCGTGACACGCCCGTGACACGCCCGTGACACGCCCGTGACACGCCCGTGACACGCCCGTGACACGCCCGTGACACCTGCTCCAAAAACCAAACTGGGCTTAAAACATCACCCGTCCCTCGTTTGAGTTTCGGGGTGTTACAACTCTCTCCCCCTTAAAAGAATTTCGTCCCGAAATTTAAAACATGGAAGGTAAACAAAACTAAACAGTACCTGAGGAGAAAAGCTCGGGGTACTCCTCCAACATGGCCTGCTCTCGCTCCCATGAGAGCTCCTCGCAACCACAGTTGTCCCAACAAACCTTTACGAGTCTGACCTCCTTGTTCCGCAATTGCCGAACCTCTGAGTCTTCTATCCCGATTGGACGACTCGCGTCCTCAAGTCTTCCTCTACCGGCACCGCCGTCGGCTCAATCACCACGCTGGCTTCTAACAACGCTTTCCTCAGGACGGAGACGTGAAAAACATCATGCAATCCACTTAGCTCTGTGGACAACGCCAACCGGTACGCTGTCTCTCCCACTCGCTCGATGACCTTGAATGGTCCCAAAAATCTCGGACTCAGCTTCTTGAGTCGGCGAATTCGCGAAACGCCTTTGAACGGCTTGATCTTAAGATACACCCAGTCGCCCACAGCGAATTCCACATGCCTGTGGCGAGCATTGAAATACTTTGACTGCCGATCTTGAGCTACCTTCATGCGCTCTTGGATGGTCCGCACTAGCTCACTAGCGTCGGCTACCACTTCTTTCCCCAAAAGCTTGGTGTCTCCCGCCTCTGTCCAAGATATCGGTGTTCGACACCGCCTCCCATACAGAGCTTCGTATAGCGCCATCTTGATACTAGCTTGGTAACTATTGTTATACACAAACTCCACCATGAAGAGGTGATCCTCCGACTTCTTGCCAAAGTCGAGAGTACACATGCATCCTTAGCATATCTTCCAAAGTACGGTTCGTTCTCTCAGTTTGCCCATCGGTTTGAGGATGAAAAGCCGTACTGAACTTGAGTTTTGTGCCCAAGCTCTTCTGCACTAACCGCCAATCCTTAGACGTGAAACGTCCATCCCGATCGCTGACTATACTCTTCGGAATCCCATGAAGTCATACAATATTGCGGACGTACAACTCCACCAACTTCTCCACACCGTCCTCCTTCCGATTTGGGATGAAATGTGCCACTTTGGTCAGGCGGTCCACAATCACCCAAATGGCATCATTACGCTGCTGCGATCTAGGCAACCCATGCACAAAGTCCATGGAGATGTCATCAAATTTCCATTCGGGGATTGGAAGAGGCTTCAAGAACCCGCCCGACTTCTGACACTTGGCCTTCACCAAGGCACAAGTTTGGCACCGACTCACACACAAAGCTACGTCCCGCTTCATCCCAGGCCACCAATAGGACTTCTTTAAGTCCAAGTACATCTTTGTACTACCCGGGTGAATGGAGTACTTAGTGAAGTCAGCCTCAAACATCAACTCCTCGCGGAGCTTGCCGAACTGCGGTACACAAATCCTTCCGTCCTTCCTCAGAATCCCATCAACCATCTCCCAGGCGCTACCCTCGCCCTTTAGAGCTTCCTCCACGAAAGGTTGGAACTCCGCATCTACACGGGTCGCTTCCCGAATACGATCGCACAAGTCACTCTGCATCTCAATCCAATTTAGTCGAGCCACGCTATACTCGCCTCTTGCCACACATTCCAAACCAAGGGACTCCCAGTCCCGCCTTAACCGCTCATCGTGAGCTTCAATCCAATTTCCTTGCCCCGAGTATTTCCTACTCAAAGCATCTGCCACCACATTGGCTTTCCCTAGCGTGTACTGAATCGCCACCTCGTAGTCCCCAAGGAACTCGACCCACCTACGCTGCCGCATATTTAGGTCCTTCTGATCTGGGAGATACTTCAAACTCTTGTGGTCCGTGAAGATCTCCACCTTTGCACCATAAACGTAGTGCCTCCATAACTTCAAAGCAAAAATTACCGCCGCCAACTCCAAATCATGGACGGGGTAATTTCTCTCATGAGGCTTCAGCTGCCTCGACCCAAAAGCTATCACACTACCATGTTGCACCAACACGCACCCTAAACCGCATCCGGATGCGTCGCTGAAAATCTGGAACCCTTCGGTCCCCTTTGGTAGACTTAGGATCGGCGCCGTCATTAGCCTTTCCTTCAGGGTTTCAAACGGCTCGTTGCACTCTTGAGTCCATACAAATTTCTGATCCTTGCGAGTCAGTGAAGTGAGGGGTAAAGCTATCCGCGAAAAGTTTTCCACAAACCTTCGGTAGTACCCGGCTAGTCCAAGAAAACTTCGGACTTCCGCCACGGTCCTCAAAACTGGCCACTCTCTGATGGCTTCTACTTTCGTTGGATCCACCGCCACCCCATCCCCACTAATCACATGGCCTAGAAATGCCACTTTCTCCAACCAGAACTCGCACTTGGAGAACTTCGCATAAAGCTGGTTCTCTCTCAATACTTGCAACACTGCCCGCAAGTGTGACTCGTGCTCCGCTTCCGACTTGGAATACACCAAAATGTCATCGATAAAGACGACTACAAACCAGTCCAAATATTCGCGAAACACTCGGTTCATCAAGTCCATGAACACGGACGGCGCGTTCGTCAGCCCGAATGGCATCACCGAGAACTCAAAATGACCATACCTCGTACCAAACGCGGTCTTGGGTATGTCTTCGTCACGAATCCGCAACTGATAATACCCGGACTTCAAGTCCAACTTGGAGTACACCACCGATCCCACCAACTGGTCGAAGAGATCGTCTATCCGAGGAATCGGATACTTATTCTTGACAGTCAATTTGTTCAACTCTCGGTAGTCTATGCACAGGCGCATACTACCGTCCTTCTTCTTTACAAATAACACCGGCGCACTCCACGGTGAAGAGCTGGGCCTGATATACCCTTGCTCCAAAAGATCCTGCAACTGAACCTTGAGCTCGGCCAACTCCTTTGGTGCCATCCTGAAGGGTGGACGCGACACTGGTCTAGCCTCGGGCACCAACTCGATGGAGAAATCAATCTCCCGCCGAGGAGGTGCTCCCGGTAACTCCTCGGGAAATACATCTCCAAACTCCGCCACCACGGGCACTTCTTCAAGAGATAGCCTGGAGAGGCTAACCTCCAACAACGCTACTAGAGCTACACCTCCCTGGTTAACAACTCGCACTAACTGAAGTGCCGAAACTAGGGAACAGGCCACTCCATGCAGGCCTTCAAACTTGACTTCCGCTTGCCCCACGCCCCTCAGGGTTACCACCTTGGACAAATAGTCGATACTGGCACGCTGCTCCGCTAGCCAATCCATCCCCAAAATCACATCGAACTCGGACAACGGCAAGATCGCCGCTACCAATATGAAGTCGACTCCCTCAAGACTCCAACAAATCCGCCCTTTACCCTGGTTGTCATAGACGACCCATTGGGCATGCACACTTTCAACTCTGAGTCCGTTGCAAAGGACTCAACTCCAATCCTCCGGGTGAAACTTTCCGCAAGGAAGGAGTGCGACGCTCCCGTATCAAAAAGTACCCTAGCGGGGTACCCAGATACCACTACAAAGCCTACACACATGCAACAAACATAAAAAGGCTTGAAAGGGAGAAATCTACGATGCAGGTTGAACTCTCATACCTGTCACCACATCGATTTGGCGGATTGCTTCCTGCTGCCCAAGGTTGTAGGCCCTTGGCTGCACTGGTTGAAACCGGGAAGCACTCGACTCCGCCATTTTCCCTTTCTCCGCGGCACTGGGGCCGGAGCGCACAGTTTGCTCCTGCCTTGGCTCTTGCTCCGTGCCCCCTTGGGTACAAAATCTTGCTATGTGGCCTGACTTGCCACAACTATAGCACGTCTGAGGGCCCTTAGAGCGTGACCCTCCGGACGTCCAATTACTCTTCTCGCCCGACTTATATGGGGAAGGCTTCTTCTTCCATTGGCTCCCTTCCACCTTTCCGTGGGACTGAGCAGGCTTCTTCTCTTCCCCCTGTTTGGGCGTGAAACCCTTGCGACGCTGGGATCGCTCCATGTCACTCTCCAAAATTCGGGCCACCTCCACCAATTCGTTGAAACCCGCACGTTTCATCGATATGAGGGGTTGTCTTAGATTCTCCCTCAATCCATGATAGAAGAGATTGTCCCTCTCTTCATCGTCTGCCATGGTCGTTCCCGCATAACGACCCAAGCGAGTAAATTCCTGAACATACTCATCCACTGACTTGTCTCGCTGCACCAGATGTAGGAACTGCCTCTGGAGGGCTAACCTCGTTGAGGCGGGAATGTACTTCTTCAGGAAGGCATTCCCAAATTCCTCGATGGACGGTGTGCGTCCTAGAAATTGCCGGCCACTGTGGCTCACCCACCATAACTTGGCATCTCCCTCCAACATAAAGGCTGCGAACTCTGCCTTTTTCTCTTCGGGCGCCTCTGCCGCCCTCAGAAGCTCCTGAATTCTAGCCCACCAATCCTCTGCATCTGTGGGCGTGCCGATTCCCTTGAAGGTTGGAGGGTGGAAGCTCAGAAAGTACTTCATCTGCCGGTCCCCCTGCCCGACAACCACTCTCTCGGCCTGCGGCTCCACCCGCCTGGCCTCCTCAACTTGCACGGTCGCTGCCGTGACCGGGGTAGCAGGAGTTGCTACCTGAGCAACGGGAGCTGATACCTGTGCTGTCGCTGCAGCTTGGGCCTCCACCATCGCTTCTGCAAGCATACGGCAGAAGTCGGCCGGTGTGACCCCCATCCCTAGCGGACCTTGCGCAGTCGCACTACTTGCCGAGAGCTCTTCTCTTGGCCTCGAGGTCCCAGCCTCGTTGCTTGCACTCTAAACACAAACAAGAAAACGCAAATCAGTCTCTAATTGCAAGACTCGAACACAAGGACACTCATGGTCTCGCGATACTCCTATGTGGATAACTTCTTATACGCGACTCGACTTATACTTTCGACCGCGAAACTTCTCATTGGAACGCAAACCTCCCTCTGATTCCAAATTGTAACACCTCCCCTGTAGAGACCATATAATATGGGTCCGGCCGGGGCCCCACAACATACGGACACCACAGCTTTAGTATTAAAAGATGATATGAAAACTACCCAATCTCAAAACTCCAGACAAACACAGCGGAAACAGAACAAACCGACAGAAGTTATCCACTAGCGATAGAGTATCAAATGGCCTTAAGGCCTTACACAATAATAGTCCAAAAAATATAAATGTGACAAGCACTCCTAGGCTACCTCGGCATGCAAGCCGGACATAAACATAACAAAAGTAGCAAACACACAAGGAGAAACCAAGCACATCAACACTTCATGAGGCTTAGGGCTTTTCGCCCGGCGCGCTAGCTCCTGCATGCGATCCTTGCCCTGTAAGGATTTGAAGTAACGTGGGTCAGCAAAGGCTGACCTCTACTGTGTAACAAACACATCTCCTCCCGGCCATCCCTAACGGACCCCGGGGTACCACTCCACCTGCAAGTTAGCACTTCGTATACCAAAAGAGCATATATATTAAAGCGGTAAAACAGACTTGGATGTCTCATACAGCATACATGTTCTCTATGTTTTGTACAATGTGAAAGGGGCCTACTATGCAACATGAATGCAACCCGGGTTTCACCCAAGGCACCCTAGCTCGTATGCATCTAGCACAACATCAAACACTGGGTACTTCTGTTTCCCCATTGGCTTAAAGCCGCAAACACAAGGGGCCACCATGTCCCTAACGGCACACACACCGTCACACGGAACCTTGCAAAGGCCCCACCCGCACAAGGGTCATATACCCTCGGGGCTTGCCCGCACACCGTTCTGACTTCACACGTCAGGGTTCCGTCTCACACTGACCGATTCTAAGAAGCCTTGCAGCTGGACCCCACCCGCTCATGGCCACATTGCCCGGGCTTGTCCTCCGCTCGACATTCTCGTCAGTCCACACAAGGGGCTAGTCCCCGTCGCCGGGACACTTATGCCCTCACATGACTTGCGCGCCACGGGATAGCCAGCCGACCACGGAGACATAGCCGCGCCTTTGCACAGCACAAACAAAGGTTTCCCCACCCCAATCACCATTCGCACCGTGTCTTTCCCGTGCTCCAAGGAAATCATCTACGCGCACAACACGGAGCTAACCTTGTCCGGTTCCGACCACGAGTACTCACTCAAATATAAGGGGGAAAACACATACATACAACGGCGTATTGCCGCAACGGATTTCTACCGAATCCCCGAAGCTCGCTATGCAACATCACGGGTCGGACTAACGGTCGCGACCACGGCTTCACCCACAATGCCTAATCCGCTAACGGAGCGGATCTCTAATGCAAAGCATGCGGGATGAACATACTCAACCCGGAGGTTCCTCTTGAACCTAGGCTACACGAATCCCTCTCATTTGAGAGATTCGCGCTCAAAATACGAAAGGAAGGGGATGTTATTCATGCATCCTAAATCCTAAAAACCGAGAGGAGAAGTGTCGTTACCTTCCTCCCCTCTTCCTAGCCATGGAGAAGATTTGCTCGGTTGAAAACCACCGCAACGCTCCCACCTTCGCGGATCTGACTCCGTTCGCGAAACGGACCTCCGAAGCTTCGCGGCGGCCGGAACTTGGCCTTCTTCCTCCTCCTTGCTCTCCCTTCTCTCTAGAATCAAGAGAGATAAAAGAAAGTGGGAATGAGGGTTTGGAACCCTATTCCCGGCCTTAAACCGCCCAGGGAGGCCCCCCACCGTTGGATCTTCCAAAGAAAAGAACGAACGACCACGATCAGAACCCAAATTAGAAAATCTGGGCCGAACACGGGTTGCAACACGGCCGTGTGCCTGGCCATGTCACCCATTCGCCGTCTCGATCGAGTCGAAAAACCAGCACACGGCCTTTGACACAGCCTCCGACACGCTCGTGTCACCTGCGACACGCCCGTGTCGGGACCCGTGTCACGCCTCCCGTGTGCACTCGACCAACATTTCGCAGTCAGAGAGGTACACGGCCTTGTGGACACGGCATCAGACACGCCCGTGTCAAATTTGATACGCCCGTGTTTGTGCCCGTGTCACGGCCCGTGTACCACAGTTGCAGAATCCCTGGAGTGACACGGCCTGGGACACGCCCGTGTCCTAGGCCGTGTTCTACAACTCGACTAGCGTCGACGCCAAAGCGTCGACCGCACGACCCGAGGCCGAACACGCCTGTGTCACGCCCGTGACACGTCCGTGACACGCCCGTGACACCTGCTCCAAAAACCAAACTGGGCTTAAAACATCACCTGTCCCTCTTTTGAGTTTCGGGGTGTTACATCCCCGGTCGGGGGGGGGAGTGGGGCGGCCGACCCCTTGGGGTCGTTGCCTCCCGGTCGGCCTCGCCGTAGGCGGCGGCGGGGGGGGGGGGGGTGCCCTTTGGGGGTCGGCGCCTCCCGACTTGCCTCGCATCCCCGACCTGCCTCGGTGTAGGCGAGCGGGGAGAGGAAGGGCGACCGGCGTCGCCGACCGTACGTAATGAAGTCGACGCGTGGGATCCCAAACGGCGGTTGGTGATCTCGCGCGCGAGAGTTAGGATTTCGCACGCGGGAGTTAGGATCCCGCACGCGGTGGTTACGATCTTGCGCGAGGCGGTTAAGGCGCATATCAGACGCATGGATCGTGCGCAAAGCAGTTTAAACCATAGCCCCCCCACTTCGTTAGTGCGGGGAGTGGTCTTCTCGGCCAGACGCAACCCGGCTCGCCTATAAAATTGGTACGACCCCATCAACCACTAACTCACTAAGTTAATTTATTTGTTTTAATTAATTGCTTTTTATCTCTAATTTAAAAAAACAGCTTTCAAAACGCACGGTTGTTTTATCAAATAGTTTAACAACTTTTCCGCGTGAAACAACACTGTAACAGTTATTCTTCCAAACAGATTCACGGATTCTGACACCACTCTGCAAAACAGCTGATTATTCCACTATTATTTTCACCACTACTTCTTCAATAATTGCAACTGCACCAAACAGAACTAGAGTATTGTCGCGACTGCCTGGTGCCATATCGCTCCAAAACATAAAATTTAACGGCAAATTTCATTTTTCAAAAAATAGTTTTTTTTTTCAAAACCCATTTCTAATTTCTTCCTTTCGACCAGTAAAACTAACTGGCAGTTCAGCCCGGTGTGCAACTCCTCTTTGGCATCTATTGCTGGCGTGGAGCGAACCTGGCCGTTCTTTGCAGAAATCGACGGTCTGATTTCATCTCCTTCCTCTTCTCGGACGCGTTCTCGCTTCTCTCATCATCCCCAGCACCGGAAACCATCAAATCCCTACACGCCCTTTCCATCATTTGCGGTTCTTCTACCCCATTGGCCGTGCGCCATGCCCTCATCACTGCCTATGCGGCCGACGATGACATCTCATCTTCCCGACGAGTGTTCGACGAATTGCCTCAAAGAAACTCCGTCTCCTACAACTCCATCATCTCCGCTCTCTGCCGCAGCGGCCAAGTCGAAGTGGCGCGAACAATGCTCTCCCGGATGATGGCCGACGGACTCAGCCCCACACACTCCACATTTGCTCCCATTCTCTCCTCTACCTCGTCGGAGCCCCACCTGTTCTACGGGATCCAACTCCATACCTTGATCCTCAAATCCGGACTTCTTCACCCGGACCCTTTCTCAGCTACATCACTGCTAAATCTTCTCGGGAAGAACGGGGAACTATCTGATGCATTGAAGCTGTTCGAGGAAATGCCTGAACCAACTGTTCTTACTTGGAACTGTATCATCTCAGCTTTTTCTGAAGAGGGTTTAGATACCGAATCCATGAGATTATTCAAGAAATTCATGAAGACGGGCTTCAGGCCTACATGTTGCTCTTTTCTCAGCATTCTCTCCGCTTTCTGCTCAACGAAGAGCACTCAATCCGTCGAACAAATTCATGTTCTAACCATCAAAAGTTTTTTCGGTTCATCCATGCCTGTCTCTAATTCTCTGCTGAATGCATACTGCAACTGCTTTCCCTTGATTTTTGCAGAGAAATTCTTCTCTTTTCTTCCTGCCAAAGATTTGATTTCCTGGAACACATTTATAACATTCATCGCAAAGAGCAACAATCCCGATAGAATCATGGAGGTTTATTCCTCAATGTGCTTGGAAGGTTTTTCACCTAATGAAACCACATTCACTGTCATCCTTTCTGCTTGCACCAAAATTGGCCTAACAGAGTCTGGAGAACTCATTCATGCCAATGTTATTAAACACAATCTAAACTCCGGTGCTTTCGTGGGAAGTTCACTCGTCGATTTTTATGCGAAAAACCGCAAACCGGATGATGCAATCACCGCGTTCATGGATATAACCAAAATAAATGTTGTTTCCTGGAATTCTTTAATATCAGGTTTTACAGATGAAGGTTCTCCTCACTTTGTGATTATCAATGAAATGTTGGCCTCAGATTTTCGACCTAATGAGACTACCTTCTCTTCTCTACTCAAATCAGCTTCAATCTCAGATGCCAGGCAGCTACATTCTTTGGTGATAAGAATGGGCTACGAGAGCAATGACTATGTTTCCAGTGCGATAATCGCTTCATATTCGTCTCACGGACACTTTCCCGATGCGTTGGCTTACGCGGATTTGATCACACCATCCCATGTTGCTTCGTCGAATGCCATTGCAGGTATTTATAACCGAAACGGTGAATTCGAAGAGGCCAAAGATCTAGTTTTCCTGCAGGAATATCCTGATAACAATTCATGGAACATTCTGATAACTGCTTGTGCACACAATGGCAATTATCTAGAAGCTTTCCAGTTGTTCAGGAGGATGCAAGAATCAGGCTTTCTGCTTGATAATTATACTGCTGTGAGCCTACTGAGTATTTGTTCAAGAATCAGCGGCCTCAATGTTGGCCGTTCTCTCCACGGACTTATCCTGAAAGCAGATGCTGGGATTTCCGATGTGTTTGTTCAGAATGTCTTGCTGGACATGTATGCTAAATGTGGCAGCCTGGAGAGCTGTTTGAATGTGTTCGACGAAATGCCTCGGAGAAATCTAGTGTCTTGGACGGCTCTGGTTTCGGGTCTGGGGATTCATGGATTCATTGTAGAAGCGCTGGAGAGGTTTAGGGAGATGGAGCGAGAAGGATTTGTGTTGGACGGCGTTGCATTCCTCGCAATTCTTTCTGCATGCCGGCATGGAGGGTTTGTGGACAAGGGGATAGAAATATTTAACGGGATGAGGTGCGTGTATGGAGTCGAGCCAGAGATGGAGCACTATGTATGCGTGGTTGATCTGTTGTGTCGATTCGGTCGACTGAAAGAAGCCGAAATTGTAATTGGTGGAATGCCTTTTCAGCCCAACTCCATCATATGGCGCGTGTTCCTTCAGGGATGTAAGAGGTATTCCTTTGTTTGATTTGTTTTCCCTTGCCCCAAGTTTGATGTTTGAAGTATGGATTATAATTTATTGCCCTTTCAAATTGCATTTTTTGCCGAAAACTATCATAAAATTATTTTTATGCTTAATGTTGGCACTATTTGGGGGGGGGGGGGGGGGGGTTACTTTGAATGTTTTGAAAATGCCTACATTTCTCTTTTTTTACCGGGTTTTCATATTGGGGGAATGTCCTCTCGAGGGGCCTTCTTCGCTCTCCAACTAAGCCGTGCAAGAAAGGCCCAAAACCAATGCTTGGAAACAATGAAGCTTTATTTGTCTTGATGCAGGCATGTTCTTTTGTCCAAGTGCAGGTAGTCTGCATCTTTATAGAAATGTTTATTTCACGAAGCCTCTCTTCAAGATAGTGCCCATATTACTACGTTTTTCATGTGTGTCATAACTTGCCCAACAAAGAATTTTGTTGCCTCAAGATTGTTATGGTTACAACTACTATTTATCTTGTCTTCCAGGAAGGCTTCTCTATCATAAGGTCACCAATTTCTTTGACCCCATCCGAAACTGGGTCAGCCCCCATACATGACCTTATGACTTTGTGGAAACCCATGTTTTTGGTAAGCAGGTGCCTAGGCCTGGTCGCTAACCATCCAATCTCCATATCCGATTTTTTCGGATATATTGACCAACATGACTTTTAAAAATACCGTCTACTATTTTATTTTAAGTTATATTAACAATTTATATGCTTAAATTGTATAACCCGTAATTCGTCGAGATCAGATGCAATCGTTGCTGGCCTAGAGGTTCTCGCCCACTTGGGGGGCGAATGCAGCCCCCCAGGGGAGAGATCCAGGCACCCTGGGGAGAGTGCAGTCCCCAGCAATGTTTTAAATATCGGATGTCGGCGACATATCGGATTGAGTTTTTAAATGTCGGATTTCGGAAGTCGGAGACATGTCAGGGATATTTTAAAATATATCGGATTTTCATATCTTTAAATAAAATTTTTATTTTTATGTATACTAACTATAATTATATGTTATAAAAATAGAAAAATAATATAACAAATAAATAAAAATGAGTCATTTATATTACAAATAAAATCGAATAATAATTAAGATAAAATATTATTAACAAATACAAAATGATACATTGTAAAATATATTTAATAATATGCAATAAAATTACTTTGATAATAATAAGTTTATTGGAAATAAAGAGGATTTAAAAGTTAAAAATCTTTGATTAATTATAAGTCTTTCCAAACTTATAAATTTATTTTAAAAACATGCAAACATTCAAATAATAAAGGTATTAAATATTTTCATATTTTTTATAATATAAAAATAAAATTGTGAAACAATTATATAAAATTGATAGTAAGAATAAAACGTTAAAAAATAAAAACAATAAGTCTAATCGATTTAAACATACATAATATAATATTCATAGGCGATTTAAAATATGTTGCTAGTATGCTAATATAACATAAATAAAATAGCGGATGATATATTTAAAATCGCGTCGGCCAATATATCGGAAAAAATCGGACATGTCGGTCTATATTTTACAAAAGGACATAATCTATTTTTTTAAAAAAACATATCGTTTTGCCTTAAAAAATGACATGTCGGGAGACATGTCGGACATGTCGGAGGACATTTAAAACAATGGTCCCCAGTGGCGAGATTCAGGCACCCTGGGGCGAGTGCAGCCCCCAGGGGCGAGATCCAGGCACCCTGGGGCGAGTGCAGCCCCCAAGGGAGAGATCCAGGCAAACTGGGGCGAGATCCAGGCACCCTGGGGCGAGTGCAGCCCCCAGGGGCGAGATCCAGGCACCCTGGGGTGAGTGCAACCCCCAGGGGCGATGTCCAGGCACCCTGGGGCGAGTGCATCCCCTAGGGGCGAGATCCAGGCACCCTGGGGCGAGTGGCGAGTCCCAGCTTCATCGGGCACTCGTCAACTCCAGGATACCTCTTTAGGTCTGCTAATATCCCCTCCAAACAACGGAGTTATGATATTGACAGACCGTTTTGGGTTGCGTTTAGTAAAACCAAACGGCGGAATTCCGCTATCAGCATACCAGACTCGAAAAATCATAAATAGACCCTTAAGGTACCTTGGACATGAGGAGATTTAGGGCTTTCTTCTTCCCTCAAGGTGCCTAGCTTAACATTGGCTAGGGAAGGGAAGCGCTCTAAGATCTTCTGGGTGTATGGTGAGGCCTCATGCTGCAGCCTAGAGTCTATTCCTTAGTTTCGTGAGACCGGCCAAGTGCTCTCGTTTGGAAGAAATAGGTGCAAGTTGCCCCTACTAGAGTTCCGAACTCCACAGAGACCGATTTTCAGTTTCAACATAAATAACATCTATGCTTAATCTTATTTAGGTATTAGTCTTACAATCATGTTTTTATTATCATTTTACATTATACATTTATTATTTTATATTAAACAAAATATAAAATATATTATATGTATGATTAGTTTCATTTTTTTTTTGATATTTTCATACAACTTTATTAAACACAAGAAGTTGTATTATCAATCAAGAAAATTTAAATTTTCTTGACCTGCTTTAAAATGTAGTATTATCTATTTGTGCTTGTTTTAGCTACTTATTAGTAGCATTCTTATGCATGACTCATTTTTCTATTGATTTTTGTTGTTAGACTGTATAAGCATACTTGTATATATGAAAATTTAATATTTTGAAATGCCGACATTTTAAAACTCAATCTAATGTATGTTCTCGACATTCAATATTTACAATCTTGTAGTTAGCCTTAGTAAGGTTAGTTAATTTCTACAAATAAAATATTGATTCGACATTTGGTGTTGTGAGTGAGCCGAGCGAATTAATAATGTCCGTTGGATTTTATTTCGTCTTATCATGATATCAAAGTTAGCGACCAGAACCCGCTTCTTCGACCATGCGCCTCTGATGTCTTCTCTCTTTGGAGAGATTAAAAATCAGTCCCACAAGTTTAGAGGGAGTGCAATTATTATTATTTAATCTCTTCGTCCATTGGAAGGGGAGTCTTGGCGCACCGGTTAAGTTGTTGCTCTGTGACCTCATGATCACAGGTTCTAGTCCTGGAAGCAGCCTCTTGTAAAAATGCAGGGCAAGGTTTTGCCTACATTTCACCCCTATGGTTGGACCCTTCCCTGAACCCCCGCTACACGGGGATGCTTTGTGCACTGAAAATCTATCTGTCCATTCTTCATCGGCTAACCTTAACAATGATTTCTCAAGGGCGAGTCATTCCAAAAAAATCCTTATTAGCTTGACCATTTTCGACAATACCACGAATGAAAGACACTTATGACCCCTGATTTGCGCCCTGAAGATGGTATTAAGAGCTACAAGTGAGTTAATGTTTGTGGGTGGAAGGTTCAAAGACAAAGTTACATGTTGGGTTCTTCATTGTCTCACTCTCGATCTCTTCATTAACCTCATTAAATAAAGGGCAGCCCGGTGCACAAAGCATCCTCATGCAGCGTGGGCCCAGGAAAAGGTGCCCCCACAATGATAAAATGTAAGAAAATCTTACTTTGTATTTTTGCAAGAGGCTGCTTTCAGGACTCAAACTCGTGACCTCAAGGTCACATGACAACACCTCAACGGATGCGTGAAAACTCCCCTACACGAGCATCATTATGAAATTAAAAATGATCAATGAGTGAATAAAGAGCTGGTCATACTTACAACTTACAAGTGTGTGCATACAATGATGTGTGATATAGTATAGACCGAGACACATGAAGTTTTAGGTGGTTCCGCAATTTTACATCCGCACCTAAACTACTTCATAAGCTTTAGGATTCCCCTAAACAAATCACTTCGCTCGCTTGTAGGCCGAGAAATTTACTACAATGGTTGCTTTCCTTGGGTTAAGAAGGATACATTACGGGTCCGTTCGTTTGACAGGACTTGGGATGCAAGAATTAGAATTGACCCAATTCCGATTCCCGCAGGAATTGGAATTGAAGTCAATTCTAATTCTGCTATTCGGCTAACTACATGAATTCTGTCGTCAGAATTGAAATTGATAATTCTGTTGTTCGGCTATTTGTTAGATTTCAATGGTTGAAATTAAAAATTTAAATTTATAACTATCAAAATCAAAATTTCATAATTAAAATAGAAGTCGACATTAAAAAATAAAGTGCCTGACCTAATGTTAGTCGTGCACGAAAAGACCCCGTCCCGGTCCGGGACCGGTCCTGGGCAGGACCGGTCTTTTGGGGCACGGTCCCGGACCGGTCCTGCCCAAACCGGTCCCGGTCCGGGACCGGTTTTCCCTCTGAAAACCGGGACCGGCTGGGACCGGAAAAAACCGGTCCTAACCGGTCCTAACCGGTCCCAGACCGGGACCGGTTTTTAAATAAAATTTATTTTTAAAAATAAAAATTAATTTTATTTTTATGTTTTAATTTAATTAAAAAAAAAACAAAAAACTTGTACATGTACACAAATCACAAAATGTCAAAATCACAAATACAAAATTTTAAAATTGCAATTTGCAAAATAAATAAATTTTTTTATTAAATATGGAATAAAATTACAAAATTAAAATATAATTACAAATGAAATACAAAATACAATTTATAATTAAAAATCCAAATACAAACATTTGCAATTTAAATTTGAAATCAAAAAACTAAATACAATTTGAAATCATTCTGCGACGCTCCCCAGATTTAAGTTAGTAAGCTCGTCTTCAACTTCAGACTCGCTATCTTCAATTGACGAGACGTGTTGTCTCCTCCTCAAAGCGTCCAAATGATCCTTGTAGCAAATGCAAATCTCCAAAGATTCTTCGGTCAAACGGCTCCTTCGCTCGTTCAGAATCCTGCCACTCAAAGAAAATGCAGACTCCGAAGCTACTGTACTAGCTTGGATGGTTAGTAAATCGCGGGCCATTAAGGCCAAAATAGGATAATTGTTAGATTTATTTTTCCACCAATTTAAAATGTCAAAATTTTCTATTTCGTGCGCGGTCATAAATTCTTGAAATTGTGTTTTGCTATATAAACCTAATTCGTTTAAAGTGCTCGAAGTTCGTTGTTTTTTCTTCGAAGCTAATTCTAAAAATTTATTTTTTAAAATATCTTTTGTTCGCGGGGCGGCGGATTCCTCGCGAGGTCGCAATCCATATATTTGATCGTAATAATTGTATAGATTAGTAAAATCGGAATTAAATTTTGTTACACTAACGTTGTGGTAATCATTAGAAGATTCGTTTAAATCTAAATTTTTATTAATTTCTTCTATAAAATTTTCCACGCCGTCTACACCCATTAAAGGGTTTAACGCCGTCGCACAAGAAAACATAGGTGGCATATGCGTATAATATTTTAAAAATTTTGCCTCCATTAAAAAAATTAACGGACGCCACATTGAGTTAATTTTGTAAGTTTTAAATGTTTCTGTAATTAATAAAAAAATTTCAATGACGAGCGAACTTGTAGGATAGTAAACTCCTGATAAAACAGTTGTCGCCCTATAAAAACTCTCTAATAAATTAACGTAATCTTCGATTACAGCCCAATCTGACGCATTTAAATCGTGTGCTTCTTCTACGCTATTATAAAATTCGGTTAATAGTGATTTTTGTGACAAAGCCCGTTTTAACATTTTGTACGTGGAATTCCATCGTACGGGCATATCATAAGATGGACCCAAAAATTTTTTACCTTGTGCAATAACAAATTTTTTGAAATCTTGTTTTCTTCGTTTTGAACTATAAATAACACGTAACATAGTACGTATTTTAATAACGTAATCGTTCATAAAATTTAAACTATCTTGCACAATTAAATTCAACACGTGACAAACGCAACGTGTATGAAAAAAAATATCATCTAACATAGGTTCTAGATCATTAATTAAATATTTAATAGCCATATTATTATTAGAGGCGTTATCAAATGAAATACTTAAAATTTTATCTTTTATTTTGAAATCTCGAATACACTTAATAATCACCTGGTAAATTGCTTTACCGGTGTGCGGATATTCAAAACCTTCAAAACAAATAATACGTTTATTTAATTCCCAACTATCGGGATCGACCCAATGACAAGTTATGCAAATATAAGAAAACCCGTCTACTAAACCGCTAGTCCAAACATCGCTCGTTAAACTAACTCGTCCCTCGAATGTTTCAAAATAATTTTGTAAAAAAATTTTGGATTGCATGTAGGCGTGTAAAGCATCACGCCGAGTTGTAGTACGACTTACCTGTTGATATTTTGGTTGGAGTGCTTCGTGTATGTACGACGTCATTTCGTCGTTGTCGTAATGGTTGAACGAGAGACCGCTTTTGATGACATTCTCCATTTGTCGCTCCCGTTGCCGAGCTTGGTCATACGTCCAAATCTGCCCGGTCGTTGAAATCTGAGCTTGGTTGGTCTCCGACGGAGCTTGTTTGGATAGACACGATTTGTTGTGTCGGGCGAGAGTTGTGTTGCTGCTGTTAGCCGCCATAAGCTTGCCGCAAAGTTTGCACTTCGCCTTAATTTCGCCGCCGATCCGCACCTTCTCGAAGTTATCCCATACCGCCGCTTTATGTCGGTGCTCGACAATCTCATGTCCGACGGACGCTGAGGAGGACGCCGACATGGAGGAGGAGGAAGTCATTTGAATGAGTGAGAGAGGTGAGAGAGAGAGTAAGAGAGAGTGAGAGAGAGTGAAAGAGAGTGAAAGAGAAGGGGGGGGGGGTTTATAGATTTTTTTAAAAAAAATCAAAAAATTTAAAAATATTAATATATATTATTAAATATTATTTTATAATATTATTAATAATATATATTAATATATTATATAATATTATAAAATAAAATAAAATAAAGAGCCAAACGGCTCTTTAGAAAGAGCCGTTTGGCTCTTGTTATGAGAGCCTAACGGCTCTCATAACCGGTCCCGGAACCGGTCCCGGACCGGGACCGGTAAAAGACCGGTCTTAGACCGGTCCCGGTCCGGGACCGGTTTTGGTCCCTAAAACAGGGAAAAATTTTGGGTACACGCTTGTACCGTAATCCCGTGCCCAAATAAATAGCTAATAAAAACTGGGGCCCACCTTTCATTCTCCCCCCAAATCGATTTTTGCCCTCATCTTCCCCGATTTTGAACTTCCTGTGCTACAACCCAACCGAACGCCGCCCAGGGTTTCGGGACCTCACCGGCTACTATTCCGACCACCTCCTAACAAACCTTACCTGAGGAGTTTGGATAACGACAGAAGACCGTGAGTGTGCCATTACTACTCCGTCATTACTACTCCGCCATTTGTACTCCGCCATTACTAGGGTTTGATGCTCGACGAAGCTTTTTCAATAGTGTTGATTTTAACTCCAGAATCTCTCATTTTTGTCGTTGTTGCAGGTCATTTCCCTCATCGTTTTGTTCTCCCTGAAGTTTCAGATCATGCAGGAGTCATATGAGAAATCCGGCATAGATAGTTTTGGCAATGTGAGTCTTAATTCTTTCTTCCCTTTTACAGATCTTTCTTTAATTTAAGTTCAGCCTGTTTCCCGTTGATTATCACCAACACTGAAATTTACTCCGTTCCAACTGTAATTCATTATATTGCAACTGGAATTTGCCTGGAAGCAACTGGAATTTGTCATGTTACAACTGTATTTTAATTTTTTTATAACTGGAATCATTCTTTTCCATTTTTCAACTGGATTTAACTTACGACTATTTTTTCCTGGATAACAGAAATCTACAGTATCATTCCCTATTGTACATAGTGAGGAGGAAGCATACTCCATGTATTGCGATTATGCCCATAAAACTGGATTCAGCGTGCGGAAACAAAATATTGTCTATTGGGCACATACCAGATTTATCAAGGGCCGCGGGTATAGTTGCGCAAAAGCTGGCCTAAAGGTTTCCAAACCGTTGAGGGACGAACAACAAAAATACCGTAAATTGGATACTCGCACAGATTGTTTGGCCTGCATATACTTTAATGCAGATAAAGAAGGTAAGAATTGGGAGGTTACAAAGTTCGTCGAGGAACATAATCACTCACTTGCATCAGAAAATGACAGACACCTACTGAGGTCTCATCGCAGTATATCAACCGTTCAAGCTAGCCTTCTAAAGAATATGACAGGTGTGGGTATTAGAACAACCGATGCATACAATTTCCTTGCAGATGAAGTGGGCGGTGTTGAAAATGTGGGGTTTTGTAAGTCCGATGCTTATAATTTTGTCCAACGCGAAAGAAGAGCGCTAATAGATAGTGGGGATGCTAGCAGCTTGTCCAAAGTATTACAGGATAGACAATCCGAGGACAATATGTTCTCTTATGATATATTAACTGATGAGATGAATAGACTTATTGGTTTTCTTTGGATTGACGGCCATAGCAAAATTGATTACGATTGCTTCGGTGACGTTATCGTGTTCGATACTACATATCGGCTGAATAAGTATAATTTGACATGTGCACCCTTTATTGCCGTTAACCATCAAGGGGAAGAAGAAAACTGCCAAAACATATCTAATAAGAGCATTTATTCTCCTTGATTCGAGTGTTGGTGAACTCTCCTCTACTGTGAGGTCAGCTAGCTCTTGCACCAACGTCTTAAGCTTGAAGTTAGACAACGGAATTCTCTCAAAATGAAAATCTCTTCCCCGATTTGGAAGACCCAATATTTGTGCAACATGATTCATTGTAAATTTTACGTAAAACTTACCCAAGAGAAAGGCATTTCTCTTCACAGAGTAAGACCTAATAATATAATATATTAGAGGAATATTCTGCTGAATGGTGGGCATGTCAAGCACTTGTAGAATTCCTATATCACGAAGAATCTCTTTGGATCCTTCGGAGAGTACATCCAACAGGGATTTGGCATTTTCTGTGAATGTCTTAGTTGCACATCTGCTATATAAAAAACGGGAACCTGGCATCTGCGATTGCAAAGGATAAATAAAAGAACACAAAATTACAACTGGAATCTAACTATATAAAACTGGAATGTAACTATATCAAATAATATTACAACTGGAAGACAATATTACAACTGGAAGAACACAAAATTACAACTGGAATCTAACTATATAAAACTGGAATGTAACTGGAATCTAACTATATAAAACTGGAATGTAACTGGAATTTAACTGGAAAACAAGAGAAGCAGGAATGTAACTGCAAGTTAAAGGCCAAATGTAATGCAACTACAATGAGAATTACAACTGTAAAAAAATCTCAAAAAAAAACAATTTTTCAAACAACAACTGGAATCTAACTATATAAAACTGGAATGTAACTGGAATTTAACTGGAAAACAAGAGAAGCAGGAATGTAACTGCAAGTTAAAGGCCAACTGTAATGCAACTACAATGAGAATTACAACTGTAAAAGAATCTCAAACAATCAAACAACTGGAAGAACATAAAATTATAATTGGAATATAACTATATAAAACTGGAATGTAACTGGAAGAACATAAAAATTATACCTTGAAGACGTGGTAATGAGAAGCTCTGGTAATGCACGTGCTCCAGTTGAAACTAAAAACCAGTTGGAACTGAAGAGAAGTAAGAACAAACAACCAGGTAATGGCGGAAATAGGAAGCACTGGTTAAACTTCTGGTTGCTTTCGCCGTTATCAAACCCTAGGAATGTGCAGCGGTAGCGGAGAGACGGGAAGGGGAGAAAAGGAGTTGTTTGATTTCAGCCGTGAAAAACCCTAGCAATGCACAACGCAACGGGAGAGACCCTAGGAAAGGTGGTCGGAATAGTAGCCGGTGAGGTCCCGAAACCCTGGGCGGCGTTCGGTTGGGTTGTAGCACAGGAAGTTCAAAATCGGGGAAGATGAGGGCAAAAATCGATTTGGGGGGAGAATGAAAGGTGGGCCCCAGTTTTTATTAGCTATTTATTTGGGCACGGGATTACGGTACAAGCGTGTACCCAAAAATTCCCCCTAAAACAGGGACTGTCCGGGACCTGTGGACCGGTCCGGGACCGGACCGGTCCTATCCGGGACCGGTCTCTGACCGGTCCCGACCGGTCCGGTCCCGACCGGTCCGGTCCCGACCGGTCCGGTCCCGACCGGTCCGGTCCCGACCGGTCCGGTCCCGACCGGTCCGGTCCCGACCGGTCCGGTCCCGACCGTCTTTTTGTGCACCCTACCTAATGTTCACAAAAAAAAAACATAATAAGTCCAGGACATAACTAAACACTGTTATGAGTTTCACGCCGTCAGTTATTATATTATTAATAATAGATAAAAAGTTTTTTAATATAAGAATAGTGAAGTGTCGATCGGTGAGCTCCATTCGACGATCGCTCCCTGGTGCTGATCATCGATCGGCGGCATGCATCCCTATTTTAGTGCGCCCTAGAACGAGCGAGCGATCGGAGAATGAGGATCGTCCATAGGTAAGAATTTTCTTTTGCAAGTTACTAAAAGACAAAATTTGTCGCCTTCCTTGATTCAATATCTCTTGAACGAACGTCACTCTTCCTCCGCTTTTTCCCAAAGTTACGACTACCGCCTAATGAACTCTTGAACTCACACCCGAATTCATTGATCCTAATCTTCGCTCCTTCTTTCCGGTGATCCTCGACTAGCGCCTTTCCGGGCGCTAATGGCGTTTCTTACAATTTTCATTCTAATAAATAATATAATTTTGTTTAGAAGTTGGAGAAGTATATGGAAATTATTAACTGCAACCCAACACTCCTTCCTCTGCCCCCACCACGTCCACACTCCTCCGTCGCCGATTTTCTTCGCTCCCTCTCCCCCACCATGATGCCGGCCCTGCCTCGGCCCCTTCTGTCGCCTCTTGGTGGGCAACCACAACCTCCTACCGTGACGACGGCGACGTCATATCTTTGGGCCGTAAAATTTCAGACCCAGACCACTCTCTAGGATTGAAGGTATGGTCATTAATTTAGCCACATTAATGATGGTGGTGGTGACGAACCCCTACGACAGCAAGTATTTCGAAATTATTTCCGGGATCATTAATTTAACCACAATCTTGCTCCGCCTTTTCCGATTCTGGTACTCGTACCTAATATTGTGAATGCCGCCTCCGACGGCGGACGTGAGTCGCTTAGGGATTGTCGGGATTATATGCTTGTTCTCGTCACATGGCGAGAGGTTAAGAGAAACACAAATATTGAGTTGCGGCAGGCCAAGGCCAAAAATCAGGTTACGGATAATCTTTCAGACTGCGAACAAGCTAAATACGAGTTGTGGTTAATAATGTCCTCAATCAAACTCGTCCATGAGAATGAGAAGGAGAAGCAATTTTTTTTTTAATAATAATTTGTTTTTTTATAATAGTAATATTTAAATTAATTTGTTTGGATCGTAATTTGTAAATAACCAATAATAATACGCTTAGATGTCGAGCTGTCAACTCACGGCTCGAGCTTATTATATAAGGTGATTGTTATTATCACTGCAGTTTTAGTTAGGGTAGTGTTAAAGGCACACCATTTTCGGCTATGTGCAGGGGCGGATCTAAGGGGGGGCCGACGGGGGCCCGGGCCCCCCCAAGAATTTTTAAAAATTATTAGTAGATTTGGATTGCTCTCGTCAAGCCAATGAATTTTGAGTACTTATACGTCAAAAACGGTGACCAGATGAGGGAGAAATGACTCTGATAAGATGAAGACCTTCAAATTTATTTTTTACGAGCGGAGGACGATGTCTGCCCCCCCCCCCATGTACGAAGTCGATGTCATTTTGACCTGTTCTGCCTCTTTGATTTGTCAAGCGTGCAACGACCCTACGCCAATAGATGAACACAACAACACTTGCATCATCTCCAGCCATGTACAGACTTACTCTAGCATGTGCCCGGGTATGAATTTCGAAAATGGAAAGGAGAGCCTGTGATTTCATATTTCTTTCTCCAAAATAAAGCGCGTGCATGCCCTAACTCCTTTCCCTTTCCGGCTTCCTCCACTGCGACGAAGATAAGCCATTTCGAGTCTACAAGCGCCGTAGTTTGATTGTTTTGATGTGTCCTAGCTTCCTCGATTAGAAGACAATGAGTGGGCACCAGACAGTGGAAATGCAGGATGATGACTCGATTCGTCATTTCTAGTCATTTCCATTTCCGTCGTCGGTGCCCTAGACTACATCGCCTCCTGAACTGCTCTCCATCTCCATCAACACCTTCCCCCCATTACAACTCCTCTCTGGCTCCGTCCTACACAGATAAATTACACTCCTCCTTGGTTTTAAGATTTAATTCATTTTGGTTTTGTTAATCTGCTGTTTTTTATTATCATCCTGAGACATGTTACGTCACAATACGTTCCCTACATTTGTCGTCTCCAACGCCTCGATACGAGGAAGAGCGACCTTTTCCGAGCCCCGGGACATCTGCCCACGGTACGATTGTCGTTTCTTTTTCGAGTTGCCCGCTACATGTTCCATCGAGCCCAACCCATTTGGGAAACCGTGTGAACACATCCGTTTTCCCGTGGTTTTCTCCCCCGGCCGCACCACCGCCGTGATCCCTCCACCGACCCTTGTTTTACTGGCCTTTTCGGTCATCTGTCCGCCACTTTTTCCTTGCCCCCCTTGATGAAATTCCTGGATCCGCCCCTGGCTATGTGCACACCCATCAAAAATATAATCCTTAATAATTTAGGTTTTCTAAACCCCACCCAACTAAAGCCGAAGCAGTCCGCCTCCCCCTTTCCGATACGTGTCTTTTTCAACTGCGTCTTCTACGTTCATTTTCAGGAGAAGTGTTCAACATGAAAGTTGTAGATCTCGACGATATCTACAACTTTCATGTTGAACACTTCTCCTGAAAATGAACGTAGAAGACACAGTTCAAAAAGGCGCGTATTTCATTTTAAAAAAACTATGCAATCACGGCAACGTCATCCTCCCCACAGCTCTTGTGGACATGTACTGTAGATGCGGGTGCGTTGAAGCAGCTTTGGAGGTGTTCCGCCGGGTTTCGAGCAAAGACGTCGTGCTTTGGAACGTGATGATAGGAGGGCTCGCGATGCACGACCATGGCTGCCTTGTCGTCGATCTGTTTGCTCTGATGAAGGAGACGGCAACGGCGCCCAACGAGTTCACATACATTGCAGCTATGTTTGCTCAGACTGTGCACATAGTATTGGTGTGCACAAAGTCGCAGATGGTGTGCACATAAAATTCCAATGGGTGCACATAGTATTGGTGTGCACAAAGCCGAAGATGGTGTGCCTTTAACACCGTGACACAACGTTTTTCCCTAATTTCTCGTGTTTTTTGGAAATACGTTTTGTACCTATATTTTTAGGAAAAGTGTTCAACATCGTGTTGAACACTTTTCCTAAAAATGCATGTACAAGACGTATTTTCAAAAAAATACGATAAAAATTAGGAGAAAACGTTATGCGACTATTCAAAATTATAGTGCTAATAACAATCACCTTATATTATATAAATGGATGGAGAATGTGAACGGCCGAGCAGGGGAAGCAGGGTCGGCGGTCTTCGTCCCTCGTTTTTAATGGAAATCCAAGAGCGGGCTCCGTCCCCTCCCCCTCCTCCGGCCGCCGATCATTCGGCCGCCGGCGACCAGCCGCTGGGCGTTGCTAAATACGATGACCGCATTGAAGACTCCGGGCCGACGGTGGAGGGTTCTCCTTCTGCTAAAGTAATCGCCGTGTTACCTTCCGACGCCGCTTCTCTTCGCGATGATCTATTCGATGCGATCGTGCGACAGGTGATCCGTCCTCTATTTTCCCCTCCTCTTTTGCAGCGGTATTGATCGGCAGCTTCTCTTGATTTGTTTCGCTTTTTCGGGGTTTGATCGCCGGCGATTTTACAGGTTGAGTATTATTTTAGTGATGCAAATCTTCCCAACGACAAGTTTCTATTGAAGCAAATGGCGAAGGACAAGGAGGGGTTTGGTAAGAATCAATGATCAAACTTCTTTCCACTCCTTTGTTTCCTGTGTCAGCTACTTCCGCCTTCTTAGAATCTTCCTTAGAAAAAAAATTCTCATAATGGAGTTTTAGTTTTTTTTAATTCACACATGCATTCTTCTTGTGAAATATATTCTATGTTCTTCGTGCTTCATGATTTTATTTGTCTGATGTGCTAAATATACAATTTGTTTCACTTGCTTGTTAGCCATCCTTCTACATTTGAGTTGATTTTTGAATTGTGATAGGAAAACTTGTGGTTTCTTGATTTTCTATTGGAAATGAGTCTGTTTGTGTCTGTGGTAGCATCTGAATCTCTACTTGTTAAGTGTTGTTCTAGCATTCTTAGCATGTAGAGAGACACATCCTATGATTGGTGACCTGAGAATGGGGAAGAACTTGATGAGGCGATGCAGGTACTTTTGAAAGGTTATGATCACTAGATGATACTCCTGGCGCAGGTGCATAGTCGTGTCGAGCTTCTAGTTTTGGCCTGAGTGACTAAGAACCAAATCAGTCTGATTCTTTCTGTTACCGGGAATGGTTTTGATAATGTATAGTTGCATCTAACTCCTTATTTCTTAGAAACATTTTCTCAAAATCTATATTTTATTCATAACTAGTAAGATAGTTTCAAGTGTAGCTGTCCATGACACCTCATTATGGAAGAATTTAGATGGTAAAAGGATGCAAATTTCTCAGAAAATAGCATGTAAGGTAATTTTTAGCACTTAAGTAAAGAAACTTCACTGGAGTTGGTTAGCTTTCAAACTTGTGCTTAGATGGAATACTATTTTGTGGGAAAATAGCATGTAAAGTTGTTTTGTAGCATTTGTGGAAAAAAAATACTTTAGTAAAAACATGCTAACTGTAGCGGGAGAGAAGGCGTTCCTTTAGGTTTTCATCCTCAATACTGATCCCTTATGGGCCGAAACTATTTAAGCCCTTTCAGCCACTCTTTGAGATGCAGTCACCCCCCCCCCCCCCCCCCCCCCCCCGATGAGTCTAGGTTAGCTTGCTTCTTACCCCCAACATCCCAAGCTTGAGGGAGTATGAATGAAGAGATTTATCAGAGACAGCTTTGGTGAGTATGTCAGCAAGTTGATCTTTAGATGACACAAATACTGTAATAATAGTTTGATTCTGAATTTTGTCCCGCACGAAGTGACAATCGATTTCAATGTGTTTTGTCCTCTCATGGAAGACAAGATTGTTGGCGATGTGAATACCAATTTGATTATCACAATGAAGGTGCATGACCTCAAGGACAGGGAAGCTCATTTCTCCCAAGATAGATTTAACCCCAATCAATTCATATGTAGTGACGACAATGGTACGTTATTCTGCTTCAGTGGAGGAACGATATATTGAGTGAAATGAGAGATTGGGGGGGGGGGGGGGTTGGTGCAAATAGATGGATTCAAGCTGCTTATATTCGATTCGATTCGAAAATCGATAGTCGCTTGAAAATCGCCCGAGTTTTTATTCGATTCGAATTCAAAATAAAAAATTCGAATCATATTGAACCGAATCAAAATGGACTCAATCCATTTCGAGTCGATTTCGAGCCTTATACGAATCGCTCGATAATTGATTTGAGCTGACTTGATTCAAAATTCAAAATTTTAAAATTATTTTGGGAGGCATGTGTGCAGTGTGCTGACATGTGTTGTTAGCTGTGTTCGGTCAAATCATTTCGGGAGGTGGGAGGCGTGTGTGCAGTGTGATGAATTTCTCTTCGCCTCTCTCAATGCCTTAGTGCACTCATTACGATTAGGGTGATACACAATACACTGAACTCTTTCCTCTTTCACAGTTTCATTTCGGGAGACTGAGCACGCTGCCTCCTGGTCCTGGAGACTGAGTAGTGCGAAGCGAAACCCTAAACCCCAAGCTCTGCAGCTCCCCCGAACTATGATGATCCTCTCCGGTGATAGACGGAGATCACAACATCCCGTGTCTTCGTCTCTCACTACCGCAACATGTTCTTCTCGTTGTCATTCGTCGCTCTCACACTACAAACAACATCAGTGGTAAGGCTCTCCTCCCCCTTCTCCTCCATCTCCCCCAGACCTCCCATTTCTTTTTTTAGTAACGCTTTCTTCTTCTCTACAGATAATATTCTGCTACTCCATGGTAATATTCCACGCCACCATCAGTGGTAAGATTTCTTGATGATCTAAAATCCCGCCCACAAGCTCCATCTTCTTCCTCATTCACTTTCTATCCCTATTTCTTTCACAATATTCTGCTATGCATTTTCATTTTCATTTTTTGCAAGATGTAATTGTAACCTCCTCTGTAATGACTGTATAATATGAGTCCGGCCGGGGCCCCACAACATACAGACTTCACAGCTCAAACATTATAAGATGATATAAAACTACCCAACTCAAAACTCAGAAATAAACATCGGAAACAAGCAACCAACTAGAAGTTATCCACTACTAAAGGAGTACGAATCGGCCTTAAGGCCTTACAATATCCAATTGTCCAGAAACTGAAACAACAACTTCAAACAGAGCAACTTGCCTTGACACTCCTAGGCTACCTCGGCATGCAAGCCAGAAACATAATGCACAACGCATAACACTCAACAAAACAAGCTACTAAACAAAAGTCCATTTCATGAGGCTTAGACCTTTTTGGCCGGCGAGCTTGCTCCCGCATGCAACCCTTGCCCTGTAAAAAATTTGTTGTAATGTGGGTCAGCAAAGACTGACCTTAATTGTGTAACCAACACATCTCCTCCCGTCTGTCTCTAGCGGACCCCGGGGCACTCCATCACCCTGCAGGTCAGCAATTTGTATACAAATGTATATAAACATATAGAGTAAAGAAACAGGTTAGGATGTCACATACATCAAACACGTTTCTAGGTTGAGCAGTTAATAAAAAGAGACATACTATGCAGCATGTATGCAAACCCGGGTTTTACCCAAGGCACCCTATAGCGCATGAAACTAACATATCATCACGCATCAACACATCACGTCACACGGGTACTTCCATTTCCCCTAATGGCATACAAGCCGCCACACGGAACTCTTGTCAAGGCCCCACCCGCTCGTGGGTCTCAAACCCAGGCTTGCCTGCAAGCTTTGACTTCTCACTTCAGGATGCTGTCTCACAAACAACAAACCAATGCTAAGAACCCTTGCTTGACCTCACCCGCTCATGGACTTCATCGTCCGGGCTTGTCAAAAGCTTGACGTTCACGTCAGTTTCACAGAAGGGGACTTGTCTCGCCGGGACACTCTCTACACATGACTTGCACGTCATGGGCTAGCCAGCCGAGCACAGAGACAAAACCGCGCCTTATAACATCACAATCAATAGTCTTTCCCATCCTAATCCACCATTCGTTCTTGCACAAAATAAAGGTGGGACAAACATCACAAATAGCTTCTTGCCGCAAACGGATTTCTAGCAAAATCCATAAGCCTCGTTATGCAACATCACTGAGTCGGACTAACGGTCGTGATTACGGCTTCACCCACAATGCCTTATCCACTAGCGGAGCAGATTTCTAATGTAACATCATGTCAGGGACAGACATAATCGACCCGGTGGCTCCTCTTGAACCATGGCAACCCGAACCCCTCTCATTTGGGAGATCCGGTGCCTAAATGCTTGAAAGAAAGCAAGATTAAAAACGGATGTCATGCACGCATCCTAAAGACCGAGAGGAGAAGTGTCGTTACTTTACGACTCCTCTTCCTAACCATGGAAAACTCGATTTGCACGGATGAAAGGGTGCGTCTTCGAGTCCTCTCCACGGATCTGGCCTTGGATCAACAATCGGAGCCCCGAAGCTTCGTCAATGGCGGAGGAAACTCTTCTTCTTCCTCTTCCAAACTCTTTCTCCCAAACCCTAAATCTCACTTAATGAAGAAGAAAATGAGAGGAAAGAGCCTCTCAGCCCTACTTATTCCTATTGGACGGAGTGTCCTAGGCCATAGGATCAAAACTGAAGCGAAATCGGACGGCTAGAACACAGATCTACGGAACTGCTTCCGTCCTCTACCGTCGGGCGGTAACCACCTACCGCGCCACGGTAGCTTCCCGAGCCCTCAGTCAAAAATAAAGTCGCGCTACCGCCAGCAGTAGAAATACCGTTGCACGGTAGCTCACTCAACGCTCACGTCTCAACGCAAGAAGGCTAACGCCAAGCGGTAACTAGCTAACGCCGCGCGTTAGCACTCGACGCACTCAACGCCTACCACTCAACGCCTGCTACTCAACGCACTCAACGTCAGGCTACCGCCGAGCGGTAGCTATCTAACGCCGCGCGCTAACTTCCAGAGGCTCAAGTATTGGAAAACATGGGTGTAACAGTAATCACTCTGGATCATCTTGCTTTATAATTTCTAATCAGCAACATGCATCCTCCTGATGTTTAACTATAATTAGTTTCCAGTATCTTCGACTGCAAGGAGGTTGAAATTATTAATTTCGAGCTGGCTCAAAATCAAATCGATTTCGAGTCAAGCCGGCTCGGCTTAAAAACAATTTCGAGTTCGAGTCGATTTCAAGTCGACTTTGAGTCGAAAATTTCGATTTTGAGCCAGTTTGAAATCGACCGAACTCGACTCGATATCAGGCCTAGCAGTACTCGTGAACCTTAAGATGACCATGATCTTGATAGATAATTTCATTTCCGGGGTCCTTTTTAAGTATTTAAAAATCCGAAGAACCGCTTGATAGTGATGAACTTTAGGACTGTGCATGAATTGACCAACTAAGCCAACAACAAAGGAGATATCTAGTCTGGTAATAGTCATAGAAATTAATTTCCCCACGATGCATTGAAATTCCAACTTCCTTTAAAGATCTGGAGAGGTATCCTTGTGAATATCATAATTAGGGTATATAGGACAATCCACGGGTTTAACCCCCAAATATCCAATGTCACTGAGAAGATCCAAGACATATTTGCACTGAGAGATCATGATCTTCCTGGTAGATCGAGCAATCTCAATCCCAAGAAAATATTGAAGAAGATCTAAATCCTTGATTTCAAAGAGGTCGGGGGATCGAGCCCTGACCTCAACAACCTATCATCCCTGTGGTGGAGTCGGGGATAGATTGGGTTGCACGACCCTCGAGCCTTATAAAGCCTCTTGGAGCTGACTCCAGGTGGGCTCCCTTTTGGGACTCCAGGGTGGCGGGCAGGTGGACTCCTGTCCTACATAAACCCTTGTCATGATGTGCATCTCAGTCAAAAGTTTATGATGATTTGGATTCCTATTTGTGCTAGTGTTCCCAAATAAAATTCAATTCACAAGGCCCAACTCATTGGGACCTAGTCGCCCATAAAGGTTGATCCTAGCTCAAGGTAGATGTTTCTTCTACCCCCTCGAAATCTACCAAGGTACGACTCATATTGTGTCGAGTTCAAGTGATTTGGGTTTGGCTTGGAATCAAAATTTTCGATTCGAATTGGGCTTGAAATTGACTCAAAATTAAAATTATTTTTACTCGAGGCGGCTCGACTCGAAATGGCTTGATTTCGAGCTGACTCAAAAACGAATTTAGTCGGCTCAAAATTTAGCAATTTTTTTCTTCAGTGTGAGTCGACTCAAATTTAAATTGAGTTGACTCGAAATTGAGCAAATGAAAGCTTTAAAGATTTTAATCTTTAGTTTAGGTTTAGATTTTAGTGTTTTTTTAATTTTAAAATAATATCATTTTAATAGGTATATAATATTTTAATCGATTCGAGTTGATTCAAATCATATTTCGAGCGATTCGGGGCGGACTCAAAATCAACTCAAAATGTGATTAGAGTCAAATTGAATTGACTCAACTTAAGTCGAATCAATTATAACCGATTCTGATTCAATTCAATATCCAAGTGATTTTCAAGTGACTTTCCACTTCGAATAATATGCTTAACCTTAACCCTATACCAAGGCAATCGTGAACGGGCCAACCACCCAAGTGGTCAACATAATGTCCTAAATTTAGGGTGTTGCTATAATTTAATCACGTTTGGCTATTAGCAAACCATCTTGTTTGCAAATGGCTATAAACAAATTTTTTTGTTATTAGCAATAAAAAAATTCAATGCTGCAAAAGAATTGCTAAATCTTTAGTCATGCCGGCTTCTTCACCGCCAGCTCTTCGACATTGCTTTGATGATAACCTTGTATACTTTCCCGGAAGCCCTGGTTGTTATCACATTATCTCCTTCTAGTAAATACATTATTTCATACTCACTGAATCCAAGCTTGTGGAATGAAGTGAGTCCACTTCCTGAATTTTTCCTTCTCCTCGTTGACTTTCTTACCATAGAATAGAGCAATTCCGGTGAGTAATACTAATGCGGTGAGGATGAATAAGCCATGTAGATTTGGTTCATTTCCAGCTGCTTCCATTTGAATAACTGAGGCTATAAATTTCATGGAGAAAATGTCATACTAATGCCATGAGGATGAATAAGAGGCTTCGATTTGGTTCCGATGAATAAACCATGAGGATGAATAAGCCATACTAATGCTGTGATGGAGAAAATGTCATTGTGCTGGGAACGGACCTGAGAACCGGAGAGGCTTCCATTAAGAATTTCTATAAAGTTCGATTTGAATAATAGAGGTGAAGACAGTGAGTCGGTGAGCGTTCCGAGGATGCGGATGCTGTCGATGAGAAAGTTTCCATAAAGGTCAAGATTTGTGAGCATGGCTAGACCACCAAGTGAGGGTGGGATGTCGCTGACGAGGCCACAACTGGTGAGCTACGAGGGCGTTGTGTCCGCGGAGGAGAATTTCGTCGACGAGGGCGGTGCCGTGCCGGCTGGAGGCATGCGCGTGCTGGAGCCATGCGCGGGTTGAACAGGCGAGGGAGAGAAGAGAACGTGTAGTTTGCTAATATAATAAATAGAAGAGTAATAAAATGGTCTATTTCAATAGTACTGGATTTATTTTGAGTTGTTAATAAACACAAGTTGTTTGCTAATAACAACCTAAATTTATTACAGTGCTATGAGCGAGGTAGCTATAGCCATAGTTACTCTATAAATAACTGAAAATTTCATGGTGAAACTGTTAGAAGAAAGTTATGTAAAGGCCCAAAAAAAGGCTTATCTAAGGCCCTCTTTTTCCTCATGTTTTAGTCTCTATCTTGAATGAAATTTCCCTCTCTTTCTTTTCCTATATAAATGTACAAATACAAGTATTCTGTAATTGAAAGATGAGTAATAAAGATTTATAATTTATTTCTTAATTTTCCGGGTATTTCTCTACATGGTATCAGAGCTCACTGATTCAAAATTTTCAGCTCATCTTCCTTGTGTGCGGTTAGTTTTTTTTAACTGCAACTCTCCTTGTGTTTTTTTCTCTCCGCAGTCTCTCAGATTCTAGTATTCTACCCGCAGCCCCTCTCGTTTTCCCGTGGTTCCACCACCGCTCCTCCTTCCCTTCTTTTATAGTTTCTCTTGTTGGCCAGGTGGGACCCCCCGTATTCCTCCTTGTCCCCGACAGTTCGCCGCGGTTTACTTTCCTCCTTGCGCCCTAGCCTGATCGCTGGTTTCAACTATTCACGCGTGTTGTTCCTTGCTGCGCATCTTAGGCCGCATCTCAGGTCGCGCATCTCAAGCCACATCTCAGGCCGCATCTCTGATCGCAGGTCTTCTGGCTGTCGATTGCTTCTTGCCGCAAGGAGTGCTTCCCGTTGTTGTCCTCTAGTCACCACCACTACTTGTTGTTGCTGCTGATTGGTCCTGCGTGCCTTCTTGCCGATGCTAGTCATTGTTCGCCAGACCGCCGCTGCGTGCCTAGCCGCCTCTTGGTCTTGTCGCTGCCATTGCTTGTTTAGTCGCAAGCTCTATTCACGGACTTCAACTCTCATCTGCGCGAGCTGCCTACTTCCGCTCTTCTCCTTGCCGCATGTGTCTGCTCTCCTGGACACTAATCATCTAGCTGCTTCTTTGCTTTTCCTTATCGCTCCTTGCCGCTGCCATTGCTTCTGCCCTGGGCACTGTCCCTGCAGCCTTAGTAGTCTCGTCGCTGCCCTGTTTTTGCCGCCGTTGTTCCTGAAGTCCGTGACGAGTTGCAGATCACCATCATTTCTCTTAGTAGGAAGAAGAATTTTGTTGAGTGGATGCACTCTGCCCGCTGGGTTCTTCAGACTAAGGGTCTTTAGTCTTCTGCATCATTTGACTAAGGACCCCCCTTCTGCTCCCACTGACGACTGGCTTCGTGATGATGGTCGTGTCCAAACTTGCCTCCTCCCTGGATGGCGAACCCTACTGTGTGACCATGTATCATGAGACGACCAAGACAATGTGGGATGAGCTCCATTCTCTCTACTCCGGCAAGGACAGTCCCCAACATTTGTTTGGCATCATCACAATCTTCGATCCCTTGACTCAGGAGGTGCTGTTGATTTTACCTCCTTTGTTGCGCGATCCAAGACTCTGGTTGAGGCATGGATTCAACATCAACCTCCTACTATTGATCTTGTTGCACATCGAGCTCAAAAGGAAGTTGTTGGTATAGCCATGATGATGGCTCATGTCCCGCCTCATCTTCACAGTGTTCGGGCTCAAATACTGTCTTCCTCCACTATTCCATCACTCTCAGATATTTGTTCCTTGATGTTGAAGGTGACACCACCTCCAGATGCTTTTGAACCTTCCTCCACAGCTCTTCTCCAGCACTCATTTATCCCTCACCCCCTTCTCCCTCTACCCGAGGAGGTCGCTCTAGCTCCCGCAAGCGGGGTCGTAACGACCGACCTAAGTTTAAGTGTATTTACTGCAGTAAGGATGGACATTTTGAGGCTACTTGCTACCGAAAACATGTTCGGCCTCCTCTGACTAAAGCCTCAGTTGCGGCTGACTCATCTTCTGCTACTCGTGCCGATATTGATACAATGCGCCTCCAGCTCCAACAACTTCAAGGATTACTCAACCATTCGCCTGGCTTCGTCGCCTCAATCTCCAATGAAGGTATCATTTGTCTCTCCAATAGTACACACTGGATTGTGGACTTTGGTGCTACTCGCCATATCACTTCGTTGAAACCACCTCAGTACTTGGTCTCTCCGCATCCCAAGTTTATCACAGTGGTCAATGGTGACACCGCCCACGTCTCCAGCTCTGTGGATATGCCTCTCAACCCTTCTATTTCTCTTCTCTCGGTCCTTCATGTCCCGGGCTATTCTTTCAATCTACTTTATGTTATTCGTCTCACTGAAGATCTTGATTGCTCTGTCACCTTCACCTCTTCTTCTTTTGTGATGCAGGATCGACAGACGCATAATATTATTGATAAAGGACGACCATGCAATGAGCTCTACCTCCTTGATGTCTCTCCCACCATTCTCTCCTGTCTCCTCTGCTGAGTGTCATCGACGTATTGGACATGCTCCTCTTCAAGTTCTCAAGAAGGCTCTTCCCGATCTACCTCTACTTGCATTTACCTATGAGTCCTGTATTTTGGAAAACAACATTGTTCTTTTTTCCTCCTCATTGTACTCGTAGCACTGCTCCTTTGATTTAGTACATTCAGATATATGGGGCTTGTACAAAATATCTAGTCTTTCTGGTTATCGCTATTTCATTACTTTTATTGATGATTATTCTCGCATGACATGGTTGTACTTACTTCGTGATCACTCTGATCTTACGTGTGTTCTGGGTCTTTATTATTGAGACTTGCACTCAATTTTTCGGCACCTTTAAAAAAAATAGTATATATAATACTTGTGAATACACTAGTCATTTGTTTAATGATCTTTGCACTGAGTTTGGGATCATTCATCAGACCTCTTGTGCGTGTGCTCCCTAACAAAATGATGTGGTTGAGCGCAATAATAGACATCTTCTTGATGTTGCTCTCTTCATCATGTTTCAAATGCAGATTCCAAAGACTTGTTTGCACTTTGCCGTATCCACGACATGTTACCTCATTAATTATCTACCCTCGTCCGTCCTTAGCTATGTCACTCTATTTAGTATTCTCTTCCCCTCCACACCACCCTTCTCTCTCACGTCTCAGATATTTGGTTGTACCTGCTATGTCCATAAAAACGGTCCTTCCACTGACAAGTTTGCTCCACGGGCAACCAAATATATGTTTGTTGGTTACTCCCGACTCCCGTACTCAAAAAAGGTCTACTCTCCCACCGACCTCAAGGTTGTTGCCTCTGCAGACGTTAGCTTTCAAGAAGATCAACCATTTTACTCCCCTCAACCCTCCCCTCCTACTCCGTCACCGCCGTTGTTACCCCGCCCTGCCATCCCCGTTACATCTTTTCTTCCACCACTCCTTTCGACCCCGGTTCTTGGTCTGAACAAAGCACCTCTTCTTTGTGTCTATACTCTTCGTCATCCTCGCATCGACGCCCCTCCACAGTCGCCTTAAACCTCTAGTCGCTTTCAGCCTGCTGATCTGGCTCCTGTCTCCACGACCCATCACATTGCAAATTATGTACCCTTGCATCACCTCTCCTCGGCACTTTTACAATTTGCAACATCATTATCCTCCATCTTTATATCTAACTGTGCAAGAAGCTCTCCAACATCCGGGCTGGTCATGGAAGAGGAAATGACTACCCTCTGGGCTAATCAAACATGGGATATGGTTCCTCTTCCTCCGGGGCAGACTTGCGTTGGATGTAAATGGCTCTTCACGATCAAACATGCCTCTGATAGGACTATCGACCGTCTCAGGGCCCGTCTTGTGGCTCATGGGTTTACTCAGCAACAAGGTCTTGACTATGAAGAGACTTTTCTTCGGTGGCCAAGCTAAATACAGTTCGTGTCCTAATCTCATTGGCGGTACATCACCAGTGTCCCTTAAATCAATTAAATATCAAAAATGTCTTTCTTAATGACGATTTACAAGAAACAGTTTACATGCAACAACCTCCCGGGTTTGAGACCGCATGGAGTCCCAAGTTTGTCACCTCAAGAAGTCGATTTATGGTCTCAAACAGTCTTCTTGTGCATGGTTTGAAAAATTAAGTAGGGTTGTCCGTTAAGTTGGATTTACTCGGAGCTCGACGGATTTCTCTCTCTTTACTCGTCATCAAACAACAAGCACAGTTCTCCTCTTAGTTTATGTCGATGACATCTTAATCACATGAGATGATTCAAAATGAATACAATGATTAAGCAGCACCTGAACTCGGTTTTCAAACAAGAGATTTGGGCAATTTTCGGCCCTTCTTTGGCCTAAAAATTGCAAGACGTCCTGATGGCCTTGTTTTATCCCAACGAAAGTACTGTCTTGACCTTTTTCAGGATGTTGGCTACTCTGGATGCAAACCGATTGATAACTCTTATAGATGTCAATCACAAATTTTGTGTTCATGCCTCTGACACAGATCTTCTTCCAAATCCAGAGTACTATCGACGTCTTGTTGGAAAGTTGATTTATCTTTACAGTCACAAGACATCTCATTTGCGGTTGGGGTTGTCAGTCGATTCATGCATTCTCCTCGGATGTCTCACCTACAAGCGGTTTAAAGCATCCTAAGATATTTAAAAACAACCTCGGTCAAGGGCTAGTATACAAAACCTCTTCCTCTTCCACTCCGACGTTGGTTGCGTATTCAGATGCTGATTATGCTGGCTCCCTGGATGATTGACGTTCCACTATCAGATTTTTTACGTACTTTGGAGGACACCTTGTTACCTGGTGTAGCAAGAAACAATTTGTGGTTGCTCGCTCTTCGACAGAAGCCGAATATCATTCGATGATATCTGTTGTATCTGAGCTCACATAGTTAGAAAGTCTCCTAGGTGATTTGGGAGTCAAGTTTTCCTCACCATCTACCTTTGTGACAGTCAAACGGCTATACAAATTGCTAAGAATCTTTTTTTTTATGAACGGGCGAAACATATTGAAGTTGATTGTCCCATCATTCGGGAAAAAGTTCAAATGAAGAAGCTATAATTGAAACATGTTTTGGCTACTGATCAAGTTGTTGATCTTCTCACTAATTCCTTACCACGTGCATTATATCGTCAGTTCTTGTCCAAACAGAGTGTTTATGACTTGTACGCTCCAGCTTGTGGGGGTGTATTAGAAGAAAATTCTGTAAAGATCCAAAAAAAAGGCTCATATAAGGCCCTCTTCCTTCTCATGTTTTAGTCCCACATCTTGAATGAGATTTCTCTCTCTCTTTCTCTTCCTATATAAATGTACAAATATAAGTATTCTGTAATTGAAAGATGAGTAATAAAGATTTATAATTTATTTCTCAATTTTCTAGGTATTTCTCTACAAAAACAATTCAGAACATCTGATTTTGATCCGTCTCTCCTTCAACAATTGTATTAGACTATTAGTTTATTTTTTGAGTGAGTATTTTACACTCTTGAATCAATACTGGGTCCTCTGACTTGAATATAATCTTCTCATCTTTCTTTCCTCTCTCTTATGTTTCACCTCAAGGAAACTTTCCAGCACACTGTTCCTTACCCAGCGCCTCATCCAGATTTAACAATCTTCCACTCAATTAAGCCCTCTCCATCTAGCCCCTTTCCGAGCCACCACAATCATCTAATGCTTAGTATTGCTTATTTGGTGAAAAGATGATTGTGACGACTTCTGCAAATATCCATAGGATAGGTGTAATGATTATCTCATCCACATTCTATCATTTCAACACACATTTCACTCCTTTGTATACTTTAGAAACAATTTTTTAACCTATCTAATTGTGAAGATCATTTAAGTATCTTTCATAAGAATATTTGTTTATGAGAAATTGTAGAAGTTAAGCTTCAATCTTATATTCTTATATGCACTTAATATATGGCACATCTAGTTTGTATTGAAGACCAGTTAATCTGTATTCTATATATCTCTATGTGATTTATTTATTTTTAACCTGGTTTGCTGCAGTTCCAGTGCCAGTTATTGCATCATTTAAAAAGATGAAAAAACTCAGCAAGGATCTGTCCATCATTGAAGCTGCTCTGAGGACGTCTTCCCTAATTGTAAGACCATGCTTTGATTTTGATTAACTGTTTCTGAATTACAATTATGTCTTGTTGCAGGCATGATCCACCACCCCTTCAGTTCTCACCCTCTATTTTCTTTGCTTCTCGTGCAGGTTTTTAGCTCAGATGGAAACAAGGTGAAGATGTTGCATCCGCTTCCTCTCCCTGAAATTAGGGATATAGATGTACTCTTTTTTTCCAACAATTTTACTTATTGCTAGTAAATTCCATTTCATCATTTATAATTCGACATGCGTGTGCCCAGCAGCAAACTGTTCTAGTGGAAAATTTACCAAAGGATCATTCTGAAGATAATATCTGGAGAATCTTTGGGACAGTTGGCCAGTATGTTCTATCTATTGTCCTTCTGAACCTAAACAGCTTGCGCGTGTTTCGAGGAAAACAGCTAATCGCTATTTGTTTCTTTGGATTTTAAGTATTGTAGCGGTTACCGTCTGTGATCCGCACTCGGAAGAGGCATTAGCAACTCTCAAAAAGCCAGATTTGGCAATCAGTAGTAAGGTGTGATCTCAATTTTACTTCATTTATATTACTTGAGCAATTGCTGTAATCTGATACAAAATATTTTTTAAGCTATTCTACACGGTAATGTTTTTCCATTTTTTGTTGTGGCGCCAGGCGCCTTTTTTCATTGTTTCCACTTTAATTTTGAGCTGTCATGTTAATTGTGCAGCTGCACGCACTCATTGAGTATGACACAGTCGAGGCAGCTGAGCGTGCTGTGCGTATCACAATCTTCATCTTTAACATTTCGTTTGTAATTGACTTCATTGCGTCCTCGCACTATGATCTCATCAAAGTGTCAATTGTCAACATGGTTGAAGGTTTCAGCTCTGAATGATGATGATAATTGGAGCGGCATGCGGGTTCAACTTTTGTCGAAAAGAAAGGTAGGTTACTTTATTTCCGTCTAATGTTTGTAAGGCTCTCTCTTTTGAGAACCCAACATGAGCGTCATGCCAACGGAGCCGTGGGATTGGGGTCGGAACAACGAACTTCGGCCTAGCGCGTTCCATGAGAACGACCTGGGCTCATTGTACTGGTGCAGGACCACTCCATTTGCCAAGGATCCCCAGACAAAAAGCCTAAATCTGGACAGACTAGTTTTGTATGTGCAAACCATAGTTTGTGAAACTGTTTGAAACTTGTGTATTCTGCATTTTGTTAGGAAGAGAAGCTCGGCAACGGTGGCGGCAAGGGTGGGCGGAAAAGAAACAAATCCAGAGGCAAGGGTCATCACTATCATTTTGCTAACGGTCAAGGTTATCAGCCTAAACCAACATGTGGTCAAGGTGATCAATTCTTTCTTTACCAAGGGTCTATACCTTTTTATTCATGCTAGCTGGTTCCCAAATCTCTGTTCTAACTTTTAAATGAAGTAGGGGTAAACAATAATAATAGTATAAGGAAGAAGATTCACAGTAATTTCAAATTTACACTGTATAAGATCACAGCATTGCATCGTTTCAATACATTAAACCATTACACAGTCATTTGCTTCTTGTCACTGAAATCTAGCCTCTAAAATGTTACCTTGTCTCCCAATTCTAGGCCATGGTAGTATCCCTTCTGGGTGCAGTGCTGAAGGCGGCATAACCAGCAAGCCGATTCCTGGCCCAAAGATGCCAGATGGAACGAGGGGTTTCACAATGGGTCGCGGGAGATCGATTGCAACCTGATCATGACGCCCGAGTTTTTTTTGTCTTTTGTTCTTCGCGATGTATGGATATATTGTATAATCACGCTTCCTTCCTCCTGCTAAAATACATAAGCAAATGATGCATTTTTTCATGTAAACTTAGATGTTTTTCAATAGAATGCAAATATCCACTGTTCTCTCGGCTAGAAAGCTGCCGTTATATGCGTTGTGTGAACATTCCTTGGTCAGCATGTGACTGGTGTGCTTGCCAAAAATCACGGTTTAGCATAGCAACTAGAATGTTTAAACATTTTTCCTGCCTGTAATAGTAAACCAATATAGATAGTAGATTTAACTTAAGCTCTGTTTGACACGACATTTTTGCTTTGATGAGTTTGGACAAAAACGTCACTGGCATAGACGTCACTGTCATAAAATGTTTATTGGCATGACCACGGTTACAATTGCCACCAAGAAAAGAGAGAATTTTTAACATAAAAGTGGATGAAAGTTCTGTAGGTGAGATCGGGAGTTCATGATTGACGGTTTATAACTGTTTATAACTGTCATGTTCACGACCGCTACCGCACCAAACCGACCCTTAGTGGGCTTGGCACTAGGTGGAATACTGTGTAGAAAAGCTGCTACAGCACTGGGACGCAGTTATGGTTCAAAATGTTTCTCTGAATATTTATTCTGTAGAAAAGCTGTTACAGCATTAGGACCAACTTATGGTTTCCCCTATTTGGCTGACATTGTATAACTTGATCTTGATGATGGAATTAGAATGGAGAGTCATTTTCAATTAAATTTAACCTTCCATTTCAGTTCTCAACACTCAATTCTGCCCAATGGAATTTAGGTTCCGTTTAGGGGAACTTATTTTCACCGGTCAAGCGATTACGATCGCATGAACCGAACCTTATTAACAGAGCCTTAGTGTAAAGGATTGCAATTAATACTGACCTGTCTTTTCTGCCACTGTTTCTTCAGCTCTTCAGCTGCTATATATTTTATAACTAAAATGGCTGGGCCGGTATGGACAACTTAAGGTTGGTTCCGTTCGTTCGGTCCTGTTTGCTATACTCAGCCAAAAGCCTGTTGAGCCTGTCAAAATGTGGCTTTCGTTTTTTCTGTTTAATTTCCTCTCAAGTCTCTATTGTGTATTTGGCTGCAGCAATAGTATTTGGTCATGGCTCGAGTAATGGTCCGATAGTGTTGCCATCGCACAGCAGCACCCTACAGACACTGGTGGGTATAAATCAATTCGTTCACTTTTCTGATAATAGATTGAGGGAGAGTGCAAGTGTTTAACACAAATTTAAATTTTTTTTCTCTACCAGATTATTGTTTTACTAGGGTTCTGTTTGGGGGGGATTTATTTTCACCGGTCAAGCGGTTACGACCGCATGAACCGGACCTTAATTGCTCTACCAGATTATGTGTGCATGCGGTGGCATTCTGAAAAACTTCATTGCTTTGCACGGAAAAACGGGAGCAAACGCCACCCATGATGGAAAAAACAAACGCCCTAGGGCATGCCGCTAATGGCGTTTGCTTCCGCACCGGAGGGCCGCCGCCTTTCCAAAAGAACCCTAAGATGCTAAGAAAATGACAAGAGTATGGTTCGGCGGTGGCGGGTCGATCCGGCGGGCGGAAACGGAGTGTTCGAACCGAAGGGGGGAGGTGGTTGTTCCAAACGGAGCTTTTTGAGGCGTTTCTCAAGACGGGCGGGTGGAAACGGAGCAAACGTCGCCGGAGGTTCATTTATTTACCCTCCTTCTGGCGGCGTTTGCTCAAAACAGAGCAGCGAAACGCCCAAACAAATAGAGCCTTAATAAGCAAGCTTAACACAAGTTATATAATCACTATTAATAATAAACATGGATCAGTGAATAAACTGAGTAGGAAATTGTCAGATTAGACATTAGTGTGACTAAATTACACAATGAACTACAATCTTTGACGGCTAAAAGTAGTTATGTTTTGAAATGGTGGTGCTTGCAAAAATGTTTTATTCTCATTGTCATTGCTGTTTTGCAGACGTTTGGTTTTATGGCAGTGGTAAAACGGTGTCAAAATGTGCTTTTAAGTCATTTGGAAAAGCCGGGAGTATTTCTCCTTTAAGAAAAGCTAAAATGAGTTTTCTAACAGCTTTTCTGGCGCCACAACCAGGGGCGGATCTAGAGGGGGCCCAAGGGACACTGACACCTCCATTATTTTTCAAAATGGTTAGTGTATTTGGATTCCTCTCGCCGAGGCAATGAATTTGACTACTTATACGTCAAAAACGGTTGCCAGATGAGGGAGAAACAACCCCGATATGATCGAAACGTTAAATTTTTTTTTTGAAGTTGATGTCTAACCTCTCATGTTATAATTTTAGAACTCAGTGACGCATTTAAAAAAAAAATTTGTGCACCAACATTATTAATTTGTGCACCCTCATTATTAATTTTCTGGATACGCCACTGGCCACAACCGTACTAAACATGAGAAATTTTTGTGCGCTCATCGCGCCATTAGCTTGATGCATGGTCCTTTTTTCCTTGCAAAATTATAGCTATAACGTAATTTATGATCGTAATAGACTCTATTTTTACACTTATTTTTGCGGCAAAAGTACAGTTGTAAAATAGTTAAGAAAAAACACCTTTTTTTACAAATGTATTTTTACATATTTTTATTTCAAAACATATACATAACATTAATATTCATTAAAATATAAAAAAAATTAACAGAAAAATCATTTTTTTTGAAGAAAAATGTATTTCATTGATCCATATACATCCATCTCACAAATATGTTTTCCCCTAAACAGACCCATATGTTAATATAAATCTTATGCCCACAGCCCACTCATGACTCATCTATAGTCAATTGGTTTTAACAATGAATAAAATAAGAAGGGAACTATCAATTTCTTATTTGAACTGTAAATGTAAATTAATACAATGAGGACATTTTAAAATGGATAATATTATATTCATCTAAAATATATCAAAAAATCATAAAAAAGTGAGTCCCACTCAGCACAAAAATACCCGACCTCCTGTAATTAGGTTTGCAAAGTTGGAAAAATAAGGAGGTCGGATGTTTTTGTGGTGAGTAGAGCTCACTTTTTATGATTTTTTTTGTATGTTTTAGACGAGACTAGTATTATTCTTTTAAAATAGTCATAGTGCTTTAAAGAGCATCATTAACTCTTTATAGTAAATGCTGCCATGATGATTTAAGCATGTTTGAAATAATCATTACAATATTTATTATTAAAGTAACCTTTTTTTAAGGATGGGGGGCTAACATTATGAAAAAAAATAAATGAAACTTTTTCAAATGCAAGATAAAATGGAGAGGCTGATTCATACTGTTTTTTAATGTTTTTAAAAATTGAGCGAGAAAAAATATAGAGATTAGTGATTGTTTATATTGGCAGCTCACGTATCGATATTTGCATTTTTAAAAAAAGCCAAAATAACACCATTCTTATTTTTTCGGAACTATGTAACCAGGTCTGACGCCCTCGATGGCAGTTGGAGGCCTTTCCGTCCGCTTTGACTTATTGTCAGTTATCTAATTTAGGTTTTGTGTGGGACCGATATACTTGGACGAATCGTCGACTGACACCTTTTACGATTCAAGCTCGGCTTCATTATTTTTGTACATCTGCTTCTTGATTGACCTTATTTCCAGCGGTCTCGGTGCGACATTTGCAGACAATGTACTCGGATCATCAGCCCATTTTGCTTACACTTCTGAATCGCTCGGTCTATCCTCACGGTCGTCGCCTAGTGCAATATGAAGCTGGCCTCGTGGGGTCTGATGATTGATTTTACTAACAACCCGAAAAGGCAAGTGTGCATATCGAATCGTAATATCAAGGTCATATTAAAATACGGATTTGTCAATTACTATTACTCACGTCGTTACTACTATTTTATCGTACAATAATGGTGATAGACTTGTTAAACGATTTAAACGAAAACTAGAAATTGAAATTGTTTTTTAGAGAAATTTGATAAGAGAGAAAACGTCCGGTCATAGATTACCATAGAAAGGAATTAATATGAAAAAAAAGATTAAGATTCAATCTTGCAAATATCGCTCGACCGTGGGGACAAAAAATGGATTAGAAGTTCGCTAAAACTAAAACCCCTTAATTTCAAAGTTCCTGAAATAAGTTCTCTCTGTCAATCGGAGAATCTAAAATCGCAGTAAAAATAACAATCTAACTATTGGATTGGACTCTAATTTGGCGGATTTATGACTCCCTTTCTCAAGGGTGCATGCAACTCTGTTCTTCTTTGAGGGATCTATCATATAACTGAGCCTCTCGGCTAACTTGTATATCAAAATAGATTCAACTCTTATACACTGGAAACTGGAAAGTATAAGAGTCAAATGTGAGAAATCAAAGAAAAACCGAGAGAGATTTGTAAGAAAAAATATTTTAAAGAAAATTCGCCTTAATTCTGACTAGGCTTTCCATGACCAAACGTTAGAGAATTAACTACTCATAATGGGGAGAACGAAAACATAGAAAATAAAAGACATTGCATTAATAAAATTGATGATTACAATAAGAAAATACATTGAAAGAAATTACATGAAAGATGAAACTACAACTATGAGTACTAAGAACTCCAAGAATTTCAAAGCCTCTCCAAATTATTGTAACTCTTTCCTCCATGGTTTGATGGCCTTTTTATAGATGAGAAATTAGCTTTTGCATTCATAAAGGAAGTGAATGTGACTAGGTAGATGAAGGGTTGAAATGTGGCATTAAATAGAAGGGAAATTTCAAGGTGTACAAGGGGAGATGAATAAGGGCTCACGGTTTGAGAGGGGGTGAACACAGGGGCAGACCCACGTGCAGGCATATTCGGGCACACGCCAGGGTTGGAAATTTTACGAAATTGCACAGGTCCGGTCCGCCCCTTTAGTTAAAAAAAATGGGCTAATTTATTATTTCTCCCGTGACCGTGAGGCATGAGCCCGTCAGTTCCTCCTCACGCGAAACAGCTTAATTTAAACATACATTCAATTAATTAATGCAAAAATGTGGTTTAATTACAATTTATGAATGCTATTTGTATTTCTTTCCAGATACTCTCTAATCGGATTTTACGGATTTCAGTTTCGGTTTTGGTTCAACATCAAACATAATTAGGTATTCTTCAGTTAATTTGTTGAACTTCATTCTATTGTTGGCTTAATTTTTAATCAGTTTGTCCTCTTTATTTTACTTTATTCTATAAGTTTTTATATTTGTCTAGTGTAAACTGTAATAAAAAAAATTCATTTATACATATTTTTCATTAGTGCTCGGGTTTGAAAAAAATTCTGGATCCGCCACTGGGTGAACATGGGAGGCCACATCAATATTCATGCATGGGGGAAAATAATTGTGGACCTCCTATGTTTGACAAGAGTGAACGGGCTGCTTGCATGGTGGAAGGGAGAGGAACGGTCACATATGGGTGGTGAATGTTGGTAATAATTGAGGTGGGCTGCATTAAAAGGAATAGAAATGGGTGGCCGAATGATGTGGCAACATGGTGTCCGGCGGCTTGCGGCTTCAATGCGAATACGGTGGGTCACATGCGAACGTGCGCGCGAAGGTGGCTTTAATTCATGATTTCATGCAAGGATGGAGGGATTGCATGCAAAGGTGCGCACCAAGGTGATGGTGATGCGTGTATAAGCCGTAATTTGTCGAGATTAGATGCAACCGATGGTGTCCTAGAGGTTCTCACCCACTTAGGAGGAGTGCAGTAGAAGTTACCTCCGAATGATAGGCGAGATCCAGCCTCCCTGGGGCGAGTGCAGTCCCCCAGGGGCGAGTCCAGGCTCCCTGGGGCAAGTGCAGCTCCCCCAGGGGCGAGATCAGGCTCCCTGGGGGAGTGCAACCCCCCATGGGCGAGATCCAGACTGCCTGGAGCGAGTGCAGCCTCCTAGGGGCGAGGTCCAGGTTCGGGGCGGGCAGTGAGTCTCAGCTTCATCGGGCACTCACCCACCCCAGGATACCTATTTAAGTCTGTTGATATCCCCTCCAAACAGCGGAGTTACGCAGTTGACAGACCGTTTTGGGATACGTTTAGTAAAAATCAAAAGACAGGATTCCGCTATTTTGCAGGTCAAACTGAGAAAACTATAAATAGACCATCATGAGTACCTTGGTAAAGAGACTGTTTTTTCCTACTTCCACCCCCCCTCAAGACTGACTTTGGTTGGCGAGTGCTCTCAAGGCCCTTCAGGGTGCCCAGCTCAGCATTGGTTAGAGAGGGGAAGCTCTCTTTGATCTTCCAAGTGTGTGGCGGGACCTCCTCGCTGAAGATCGGGGTTTGTCTCTTAGTTACAAGCAGCTGGTCAGGTGTAGCTCGTCGTGTTGAGTAGGTTTCTCTCCAGGGCAAAGAGTAGCTTGCACCTACTTCTCTCAAGCGAGAGCACCTGGCCAGCTGCTTAGAACTAAGAGACAAACCTCGATTTTCAGCGAGGAGGTCTCGTCACACACCCAAAAGATCAAAGAGAGTTTCTCCTCCCTAACCAATGCTGAGTTAGGTATCCTGATGGACCTTGAAATCACTCACCAACCAGAGTCAACCTTGGGGGGGAGAGCAAGAAGAAGCAGTCCCTTCACCAAGGTGCCCATAAGAGTCTATTCATAATTTTCCAAATTTGGCCTGCAAATAGCGGAATCTCGGCTTTTGATTTGTACTAAACGCAACCCAAAATAGTCTACCAACAACGTAACTCCGCGATTTGGAGGGGATACTAGTAGACCTAAAGAGGCATCCTGGGGTGGGCGAGTGCCCGATGAAGTTAGGACTCGCCACCCGCCCCGAACCTGGACCTCGCCCCTGGGGGGCTGCCAGGGGCTGCACTCGCCCCAAGCAATTTGGATCTCGCCCCTGGGGGGCTGCACTCGCCCCAAGGAGCCTGATCTCACTCTCGGGGCTTCACTCGCCCCAGAGAGCTTTTACTCGCTCCTGAGGGGCTACACTCGCCCCAGGGAGGCTGAATCTCCCCCATGGGAGGTGACTTCTACTTCACTCCTCCTAATTGGGCTAGAACCTCTAGGCCACCATCGGTTGAATCTGATCTCGACGAATTACGGATTATACAATGCATAAAGGTGGAGGCTTACGCACGAAGGTGGCTCACATGACTTGAATTCCCGAGCGCGGCATGCTTCATCACAAAAATCCTACAAACATAATTAAAACAAAATTTAGTCAAATAAAAATGGAAAAAATGATAATTATAACAAAAAATAACTAAATTATAAACATTTAAATACTAATTTAAACTAAACTAAAAGCTAAAATGCATAAAAATATGACTTATCAGGGTCGTTATCCTGTGTCTGAGGTATGGTTATCGATGCGTGGGCTGATATTTCAAGTTTGAAGCCGCACCTGGGTTGGAGTCATGATGTGTGGGGTTGCTTTTCCTCTCTCACTGGCTGGAGTCATGAGCGGTTTGGGTGTATTCCTCGAGAGATTAGGAGGTTGGGGCAGGAAATTGATGCCATTCACTGGGCCCCCCTTATAGTGGAAAAATTGTTAGGCACGGGTAGCATTCCTAGAGGAAGGAGCAGGTCAGATCCAAGCCGTTCAGGTTTAAATCCAACGTTAGCCGTCAGCCGAAATAAAAAATTAAAAGAAAAAGCAAGCAATGCACTCTTTTTAAAGGCCCATCAGACGGCTGATTTTTCGTCCACGTTCCTTCCTGTAGGAAGGCTAGGCGTAGTAACAAATTTTTACTTACAGTGACACTGCTGGATAAAAAGATTTCATTGTGGGCTTCTCTGGAGGAGCTTATTCAGTCGGAGGATTTGAGGTAAAAACAGTGTGGAAAGGCAGCGTGGCTTCGGAAGGGTGATCGGAATACATCTTATTTCCATGCGCTTGCTTCGACTATGCAAAAGAAGAATAACATGTCTTGGCTTTCTAATGGCCTTGACAATAGGGTGGACTCTCATGAGGACATTTAGTCTTTGATTCTGTCGTACTTTGAGGAGCTCTTCACTACCATTCCCCCTCCCCAATTGATGTTTTTGTGGATGTTACCCTTTGTAGCGAGCAAATGGTTTTAGATGAGATGAATGCTGCCCTTTGTAAGCCATTTTTCTTAATTGAGATACACACTATTCTTTTTTTTTTGTCCCCCCTCAAGTCTTCTGAGCCTGATGACCTCCCTCCTTTTTAAAAAGAAACTGGTCGCTATTGGGCCCTAAGGTCACAACTTTAATTTTAGACTTTTTTAGTCAAGGTGTTCTGCTCAGGAGTTTCATGATACAAATATTATGATGATTCGTAAGTGCGATAAGCCAACTTCCCTCTCCCTTTTTCGACCCATTAGCCTATGCATAGCTAAATGGTTGCGACCTCTCATGGATTCCATTATTTTTTCTCTTTAATTTGTTTTTATCCTTAGCTGGATAATTACTGATAATATTATAATGGCCTTTGAAATATACCATTTTATCTCTAACACAACAGTGGAGGCGGATTCATGTTTTTCTGTTAAGCTCGATCTCTCCAAAGCCTATGATCAGGTTGAGTGGTCTTTTCTTTCTCAGGTTTTGTTCTGTTTGGGGTTTAATGATGGTTTTGTCTCCCTTATTATGCGGTGTCTCTTCCGCTCGCTACTCCTTTCTCTTTAATGGGGAGAGTTTTGAGTCCCTCATTCCTAGCCACGGGCAGCGTTATGGTGACCCCCTTTCACAATACTTATTTATGATGTGTTCGGAGTTTCCTAGCAAACTTTTGTAGCGCGTTAAACAAGCGGGTTTGCTGAGAGGCTAGTGTGGCAGTTTGCCCTTTGGCTCAACGCGTTTTTCCGCCTCTTGTTCGTTAATGACACACTTATATTTTCTCATGCAAAGAGACGGGTTGCGTGTTGGGAATGCGAGCAATCAATCCCGACCAGAGCACCTATTTTAAATTTTAGGCGAGCAACCTGCGCGACCGCATTGAGCGGTATGCAATCGCAACAAAATAACACAATGCAAAAAGAATAAAAGCACACCGAGATTTTAACGTGGAAAACCCAATTGGGTGAAAAACCACGGGACGATCGGAGTCCAACCCGAAAAGCTTCCACTAAAAGTATGTGAAAAACACACGCACGGATTACAGGCTTTCCCTCCACCGATCCACAAAGGATCTTCACCAGCTTCACACTACACAATACAATAAATAGTAACAGAAAAATTGCAAGTTACCGACCGGCGGATGAGACAGATTACACAAATCCTCTCCAAGATGCCTCTTCGAATCCTTGCCAATATCTGCTCCAGATCCAATCCGTGTAGGCGAAGTACTCCTTGTCAACGTCGTACAACAACGTCTGAAAGCTCTCCCAAACTAAGACGATTGCCGCAAAGGCCTCTCTAGAAATCTTTCAATGCTTGAGTTTGGAGAGAAGTGGATGCATTACCCCTCCTCCTTCATCCTTATTTATAGGGCCAAAATCAAGGAGGTAGGTGTGGTAGATGGCATGTGGATGAAGCTTCCATGAAGCTTCCTTGGTCAAAAACACATGTCATGAAACTTCCTTTGGACAATTTCCTAGAAGCTTCCTTTAAGAGCACATGTTGAATTTCAAGTCAAAGACGGCTAATCCTTTTCATACTTGTCATGAAACACATGCTTGAAAAGTATGATCAAAGTTGGCTAGCCTCTTTCACACTTAGGAGGAAATTATCTTAACAAATCTCCCCCTTTTCGACTAAGTGAAGAAATCCTGTCATTCTGACAATCTCCCCAGAGTCTTTAATTTGCCTCCCTCCATGTCCTCCATCAATATGTCTCCACTTTCGATCAGCAACACCAAATTCGAGTTAATGAGACTCGAACTCAACAGCTTTTTCCACAAAGGACGGGAACTGTACCCAACAACTTATTCTCCCCTTGCTTTATGTGGAGAGAACCGTCATGCCGACGATCCTAACGCAATGCTCGAACTTCCCCCTTGGCACGGTCTTGGTCAGCATGTCTGCCCCATTATCATCAGTGTGCACCTTCTGAAGATCAAGCTCTTTCTGCTCCAGGACATCTCGTATCCAATGATACCGAGTGTCGATGTGCTTCGACCTCGAGTGAAACGTGGGGTTCTTCCCCAGGTGAATAGCGCTCTGACTGTCACACAGGAGTGTGTATCGGTCCTGAGTGAATCCAAGCTCCTTGATGAATCTCTTCATCCAAAGCAACTCCTTCCCAGCCTCAGTAACTGCAATGAACTCAGCCTCTGTGGTGGATAGTGCAACGCACTTCTGCAGTCTCGACGCCCACGAGACAGCTCCCCTTGCAAATAGAATTACGTACCCTGACGTCGATCTCCTGGAATCCAAGTCTCCAGCCATGTCCGCATCAGTGTAGCCCAACAGCTCTGGCTCACTGTCTCCAAATCTTAGCGTCAAGTCTGAAGTCCCCTGCAAGTATCTCAGAATCCACTTCACTGCGCTCCAATGCTCTCTCCCAGGATTGGAGAGAAATCTACTGACGGTCCCAACAGCATGCGCAATGTCTGGACGTGTACACACTATCGCATACATGAGGCTCCCAACTGCAGATGCATACAGAACCTTCTGCATCGCCTAGATCTCCTCGGGTGTGCTGGGGCTCTGATCAGCGATAAGCCTGAAGTGAGCTGCAAGCGGCACGCTCACCTTCTTTGCCTGATCCATATCAAACCTCTGCAGCACTTTGCGGATGTACTGCTCCTGTGATAACCAAAGCAATCTGGCCCCTCTGTCTCTGCGAATGTGCATACCCAGAATTGTCCTCGCAGCGCCCAGATCCTTCATCTCAAAGGTGGAGCTCAAATGTCGCTTCAACTCAGCAATGCGAGCAGTGTTCCTCCCGACGATCAGTATATCGTCCACATACAACAGCAGAATGATGAAATCACCTGGAGCATACTCCTTGATGAACACGCAGTGGTCAAGGGTGGTCCTCTTGAAGCCGATCTCCCCCATGAAAGAATCAAACTTCCTATACCATTGCCGCGGGGCCTGCTTCAGGCCATATAGACTCTTCTGCAAGCGACACACCAGACCTTCCTTCCCTTTGACACTGAAACTCTCAGGCTGCTCCATGTATAGCTCCTCCTCAAGATCGCCATGCAAAAAGGCGGTCTTGACATCCATCTGCTCTATCTCCAAGTCTTGTCTCGCAGCGAGGCTAAGAACAATACGAATAGATGACATCTTCACCACAGGAGAGAAGATCTCATCAAAGTCAACACCCTGTCGTTGTCCAAAACCCTTCACCACCAGCCTGGCCTTGTATCTGGGAGGTGTGGAGGAATCTCCCTGCTTCACCCTGAAGATCCATCGATTCTTCAAGGCCTTCTTGCCCTTAGGCAATCTCACTAGGTCATAAGTGTGGTTCTTCTACAGTGACTGCATCTCATCCTGCATAGCATCCATCCACTGACGCTTCTCGGTACTCTCCACAGCCTCATCATAACTCTCAGGCTCCCCCGCATCAGTCAGCAAGACGAATTCTGATGCGGAATATCTAGCGGGCGGGTGCCTGGCCCGATCTGACCTCCGTAAGGCCGGCTCAGGGGCCGGTGCAGGCACATCATCAGTAATATCCTCAGCGACTCCTAGATCACCATTAGTGGTGATATCATGATCCGAAAGTATATCAACTCCATGTGCAGGCGCGGGCTCGGCAGTCTCCTCAGCATCATCATCTCCAACCATAGGTGACTCTGCAGCAGTGCGAGAGTCAACCTCCAACTCAACAGTCCCCTTAGGATCACCAATAGTCTGATCCTCACAGAACACAGCGTCACGGCTACGTACAAGCTTCTTCTCAACTGGATCAAAGAACCTGTACCCAAACTCTCCACTATAGCCGTACCCCAAGAAAATACACTGCCGGGTCTTCGAATCCAGCTTCGATCTCTCATCCCTAGGGACGTGTACAAAGGCTTTGCAGCCAAATACCCGCAAGTGACTGTTAGAAGGGTCTTTCTCATACCATACCCTATCAGGAACATCCTCCTGCAAAGCTGAACTCGGCGAGAGGTTGATGACATGCGCTGTAGTGAGAAGAGCCTCGCCCCAGAACATCCCTGGCAGCTTCGACTCAGATAGCATGCATCGAATCCTCTCCATCAGTGTCCGATTCATCCTCTTAGCTACGCCATTCAGCTGTGGCGTCTTGGGCGGGGTCTTCTCATGACGGATGCCATGGTCCCTGCAGTACTCGTCAAATGGACCAATATACTCTCCCCCGTTGTCGGACCTAATGCACTTCAGTCTTTTCCCAGACTGTCTCTCCACCTCAGCGTGGAATCTCCTGAAAGTATCGAGTACCTGATCTTTGGTCTTGATGGCATAGACCCAAAGCTTCCTCGAATGGTCGTCAATGAAAGTGACGAAGTATGATGCTCCTCCTCTAGTCTGGACCTTCAGTGGTCCGCACACATCAGTGTGAACAAGCTCCAATGGCTCCGATCTCCTAGTGGATGTGTGGCTGTGGAATGAGACCCGGTTTTGTTTCCCAGCCATGCAGTGGTCACACCTCTCCAAGTGAACATCAGAAATGTCACTGATCAACTTCTTCTTCGCCAGGCATCCCAATCCCTTCTGGCTAATGTGTGCCAGCCTCCTGTGCCATAAGGAAGTGGATGTCTCATCCCTGACAGAGTTGGCCTGAGCAGCTTCAGGCCTCCCCTCCATGTAGTACAAGCCAGAATCTCTGTAACCCCTGGCCATCACAAGTGATCCCCGGATCAGCTTCCAGAAATCTCCTCCAAAGACACTCAGGTGTCCTTCATCTCCAAGTCTGCCAACAGATATCAGATTGAAGCGGATGTCTGACACATGTCGCACATCCCTCAGAACTAGTAGGGCTCCAGTACTCGTCTTCAAGTGCATGTCTCCACGCCCAAGTACCTTGGACGTATCCCCATTGCCCATCCTTAACACCCCACAGTCATGAGTGGTGTAAGTGGCAAATAGCTCCCTGTTGTGGGAGACATGTGCAGAAGCTCCAGAGTCAACGATCCAGCATCGATTGTCACACGAGAGTGCAGCCGTGACGTCGTTGCCAACAATAATGACGTCGTCCTCCTCAATCAAAACGGTGGTTTCCGTGTGACCCTCATCTTTGCCCTCAGTGGTAATCCCATTCTTCTTCTGATCGTTCTTCCACGAATAACAGAATTTCTTGATGTGCCCCTTCTTATGGCAGTAGTGGCATTCCACGTTCTGATAACGTGACTTCGACTTGCCCCTACTCTGACTCCTGTCCTCCTTCCTTCCTCGGCTCTTACTCCTTCCTCTCCCCCTGGTTTCAGTAAAGAGAACGTCAGCTCGTGAAGAAGAGCCTGAAGTCCCCTGAGACTTTCGTCTCACCTCCTCATTCAAGATCCCGCTCTTGGCGATCTCCATGAAAACAATCCCCTGGGGGGAAGAATTGATCAGAGAAACTCTGACCATCTCCCAAGAGTCTGGAAGTGACTTGAGTAGCCACAATGCATTCACCTCATCTTCAAAGGTCACCTTCATGGCAGTCAGACGATCAATAATCCCTTGGAACTCGTTGACATGATCCAAAATAGGTGAGCCCTCCCGGTATCTGAACTCTCCAAGCTTCTTCAGCAAATATAACTTGTTTATGCCCGTGCTCTTGGCATACAAGGTCTCGAGAGTCTTCCACAGATCCTTTGCATCATTGATGCTAACCACATGGTTGTAGACGTTCGGCTCCACGAACCGTCTGATAAACCCACATAGCTTCCGATGTTCCACCTTCCATTTAGCCGGATCCGAATCTTTAGGCATTTCCTCAAAGATAGGAGCATGCCAACCCTTTACATAGATAAGATCCTCCATCAATAAGTGCCACTGGTGGTAGTTCGCGCCGTTCAGTTTCACCATTTGCTCGGACCCTGAACCTGAAGTAGACTCCATCGTGCTCTGTCACTGATCGGGCTGACCTCAGTTCTTTGAGCCGACTATTCCACGGAAAGTAATCAAAGAGGACAGGGAGCGGACCAATGGTCGTCACCTACCGCACCCGATCACTAACCTGAAATATTCAATCGGCTCGTCTCAAATCTCAGATAGGTCAGCCCGATAATTGCTCTGATAATGAACCTCCCTCTGATACCACTTGTTGGGAATGCGAGCAATCAATCCCGACCAGAGCACCTATTTTAAATTTTAGGCGAGCAACCTGCGCGACCGCATTGAGCGGTATGCAATCGCAACAAAATAATACAATGCAAAAAGAATAAAAGCACACAATGATTTTAACGTGGAAAACCCAATTGGGTGAAAAACCACGGGACGATCGGAGTCCAACCCGAAAAGCCTCCACTAAAAGTGTGTGAAAAACACACGCACGGATTACAGGCTTTCCCTCCACCGATCCACAAAGGATCTTCACCAGCTTCACACTACACAGTACAATAAATAGTAACAGAAAAATTGCAAGTTACCGACCGGCGGATGAGACAGATTACACAAATCCTCTCCAAGATGCCTCTTCGAATCCTTGTCAATATCTGCTCCAGATCCAATCCGTGTAGGCGAAGTACTCCTTGTCAACGTCGTACAACAACGTCTGAAAGCTCTCCCAAATTAAGACGATTGCCGCAAAGGCGTCTCTAGAAATCTTTCAATGCTTGAGTTTGGAGAGAAGTGGATGCATTACCCCTCCTCCTTCATCCCTATTTATAGGGCCAAAATCAAGGAGGTAGGTGTGGTAGATGGCATGTGGATGAAGCTTCCATGAAGCTTCCTTGGTCAAAAACACATGTCATGAAACTTCCTTTGGACAATTTCCTAGAAGCTTCCTTTAAGAGCACATGTTGAATTTCAAGTCAAAGACGGCTAATCCTTTTCATACTTGTCATGAAACACATGCTTGAAAAGTATGATCAAAGTTGGCTAGCCTCTTTCACACTTAGGAGGAAATTATCTTAACATTGCGGAGGCAATTTCATAAATCCTGCACTTTTTTTCCCGTGTATCGGGGCTAGTGATCAATCACCAGATGTCCAAGATTGCTTTTGGGCCACCAACGCCAACTTTAGTCGCGACAAGGTTATCTGTTATTTTGGGGATGGACCATTGTTCCCAGCAGGATCAATATTTGGGCGTGCACACTTCAGTTACCCGTTCGCTTCTTTTGAGCTTCACATATATCAAGGACATGATTTGGATGTGGATTCAGGGATGTAAAGTGAAACTCTTTTCTCAGGCAGGGCAGGAAATTTTAATTAAGGCAGTCCTGCCGGCGATTCCAGCTTTTGTTATGACCTGTTTTCGTCTGCTGCGGAATCTGGTTGCGGAAATGCACTCTTTGCTTGCATCATTTTGTGGGATGGGAAGTCATGATGCTTTTTATGTGAGATGAAGTCCGTTGGAGGGATGACCTTTCATTGTATTGAGGCCTTCAATTCTGCTCTTTTGGCTATGCAGGTTTGGTGTTTGTTGACGAGACCAGACACCTTGTTGGTCAGGATTTTTCGTGCACGCTATTATCCAGAGGGGACTATTCTCTCAACCTCTTTGGGGACTTTGTCATCTTATTGTTGGAGGGGATTATTTCATGTTGGGGCCTGATCGTGACGGGATTCTGTTTATCAGTTGGGTCGGGGACCAATATTCACATTTGGAATGACCGCTGGGTGCCCCGACCGATCTCCTTCCGGATTCAGTCCTCGTGGCCTCCTGGCTCAGGGCAATGATTGGTTTGTGGCCTATTTATGCAGGGTAGACATGAATGAGATCTTGATGTACTGAGGGCCCTCTTTGATGTTGATGAAGTGACTGCCACTTTGTCTATTTCTCTAGGACGGGTTCCCTTCCCTCTACCAAATGCTTGGGTGTGACACTACTTAGAATGGTCTTTGTTTGGTTAAGAGCGCGTACCGATTGGCCATTCACTTCCTCGTCGCCGACAAAGCTTCGACTTCCACCCCGCCTCCTTCCTGGAATTTTATTTGGAGCGCCAGTGTTCAACCAAGAGTTCGGGGCTTTCTTTGGCGATTGGCTCAGGCGATTTTGCTGACGACTTACGCTCTTCGTGGACGACACTGCTTGGATGTGGTTGGTTGCTCGTTGTGTGGCTCCTATGAATAGGACTTTTGCCATGCCTTTGGGCGCTTCCCCTTGGTATCCCCTATATGGGAATCCCTGAGCATCCATAATTTTGCTTGACATGCGTATGCAGACTCCAGATTTGACTGGTTTCGGGAGGTCCATGTCACCATGACCTCTAAAGTTTTGCCCTTTACGACCGCTTGTTGGGCGCTCTATTGGTGTCAAAATCATATGTTGTGGGAGCATTCTCTTCAGGATCTTCCACAGATGGTTGCATTCATTCGTGCGACAATACTCTCACCCCCTACCAACTCACATTCATGTGCTTTCCGTGCACGAGCTACTTGGACTCCTCCCCCTGTGGGCGTGGTCAAGATAAACTTTGACGGAGATATTCGGGAGGGCCTTTCCTTGATTGATGCGGGTGTGGTGGCCAGAGATTTTTTTGGGCGGTGCTTGACTTGGGGTACCGGGACTCGGGGACATGTGTCTTCTTCAGCGGTGGCGGAGGCGTTTGCAGCGCGCCGAACGGTTGAGGTGGCATTGGAATTTAATTGGCCTGATGTTTTGGTTGAGGGAGATTGTTCTACTTTGATCTCCCACTTGGCGGCTAGGGTGGTGCCACTCTCATTGGATTGAGCGCTTATTTCTGACTCGTTGGAGTTAGCCTGTTGGAGTTGGCCTGAGGGATCCCCAAGATTGACTTCATCTTCTCTGAACGACTGTCTAACCGGGTTGCACATGTGCTGACTTCACTTTCTTTTTCTCTGCCTTCGAGCTTACCGTCAATGAATTTAATCCATTATGAGTTTTCTAATGAATGAATCTCTCATTTCTTCTTCTTCTTCTTCAAAAAAAAAAATTATGCCTGTATATAGTTGTTGCGGTCTAACTCGATGCTCCGGTCGGGCCGGATATTCTTGGGCCGCCTTAGCTCTCGGAGCGGTCGAGCGCGCACACAGTCAATTGAAATACGGGGGATGGACACAGGAAGTTTTAGCGTGGAAAACCCTTCAACCGGGTGAAAAACCACGTGACCGGGTCGGTGCCGGTCAAAAATCCACTAGATTGCTGGAGGTACACTTTTATGGGGGAATCGGGGCGACAGGCCGCTCCCGTTACAATCTTGAGGAGAGAGAGAGAGTGTATGCACCCGTTGGTGGGCAACAGACTGCCTCGCCAACGGGACTTGGACGGTGGAATGCACGAGATACTTCGGGCGTGTGCGCTCAGGGGCGACGCGGGTCCAAGGGTTGTCACTTCTTCCTTTGTGCGCCTTTCTCAGCTCTTGGAGTGCGCTCTTTGCCTTTGGGCTCTGATGGGGTGCCAATAGCCGGTGACAGGTTCTGGTAGCTGTTGACGGGTGCTGATATCCGTTAGCGGCCGCTGGAGGTCGCGGGTGGTTTCCGGTGGTTGGCGGCGAGAGGCGGCCACTGGTGGTCGGCGACGAGGGGTGGTCGCCGGCGGAGGAAACGGGAGAGCTCCCACCTGAGGAAGAAGAAGAAGGGGGAAGCGTCGGAGGAAAAGGTTAGGAAATGAGGAGCCCCTGGGGTCTTTTTATAGGCTCCAGGGGGAAGTTACGGCGGGGCCCACCACTAACCTAGTGGGTTAGTGGGTGGTTCCGCCCCGATCGGACGGCCGGTGGGGCCTCTCCCTTGATCGGACGGCGGGGAGGGTTCCCCACGATAGCGGGCCGTCATGACGGTGGTGACAGCCGGGCGGCCGGCGAGGGAGGCCGGCGGCGGCCAAGGCCACGGCCGGCCATGGCCGGGCGGCCATGGCCGGGGAGGCCATGGCCGGGGCGGCCATGGCCACGGCCGGCCATGGCCGGGCGGCCATGGCCGGGACGGCCATGGCCACGGGCGGCCATGGCCGGGCGGCCACGGCCACGGCCGGCCACGGCCGGGGCGGCCATGGCCGGGGCGGCCATGGCCACGGCCGGCCATGGCCGGGCGGCCATGGCTGGGGAGGCCATGGCCGGGGCGGCCATGGCCACGGCCGGCCATGGCCGGGCGGCCATGGCCGGGACGGCCATGGCCACGGGCGGCCATGGCCGGGACGGCCATGGCCACGGGCGGCCATGGCCGGGCGGCCATGGCCACGGCCGGCCATGGCCAGGGCGGCCCTGGCCACGGCCGGCCATGGTCGGGCGGCCATGGCCGGGGAGACCATGGCCGGGGCGGCCATGGCCACGACCGGCCATGGCCGGGCGGCCATGGCCGGGACGGCCATGGCCACGGGCGGCCATGGCCGGGGCGGCCATGGCCGGGGCGGCCATGGCCACGACCGGCCTTGGCCGGGCGGCCATGGCCGGGACGGCCATGGCCACGGGCGGCCATGGCCGGGGCGGCCATGGCCGGGGCGGCCATGGCCGGGCGGCCATGGCCGGGGCGGCCATGGCCGGGCGGCCATGGCCACGGGCGGCCATGGCCGGGGCGGCCACGGCCCCTGGCGGCCGTGGCCGGGCGGCCATGGCCGGGGCGGCCACGGCCACGGCCGGCCAAGGCCGGGCGGCGGTTTCCCCATGAGGGGAGAGAGTGGGGATCCACCCCCATGATCTCCATGAGAGATCATGGGGGTAAGGTGGGCCCACCCATGATCTCCCTTGGTGGGGATCATGGGGGTCTCTTTAATTCTATAAATTCAGGTGAAACCCATCAATTGCCCCCCAAATCTCTTTCAGTCGCGAGGGGAGCGAGCGTGGGGAGAGATTTTTAACTCTAGTCGTGGCGGTGATTGCCGGCGTGGAATCCGGGATGACGGCGATGGCGAGCGGCTCTAAGGTATGCTGGTTCGTGTTAGTTTGGAAAGCGGACGTCAGACGAGCTTGCGCGGGGGCCGGCGAGGCGTAGGAGTTGGTGGTGTGCCACCGTTGCAGGAGAGGGACCGAGCGCGCGCCGTCGCGTCGCGTGCGCAAACCGCGCGCGGAGGCCGCGCGCGGAGGCCGCGCGCGGAGGCCGCGCGCGGAGGCCGCGTGCGCAGGCTGCGCGCGGAGGCCGCGTGAGCAGGCCGCGCATGCCGGCCGCGCGTGCAGGCCGCGCATGCAGGCCGCGCGCGCAGGCCGCGCGCGCAGGCCGTGCGCGCGCGCGTGGGCTGCTCGCGTGCGGGTGGTGCGCGCGCGGGCTGCGCGCGCGCGCGGGCTGCGCGCGCGCGCGGGCTGCTCGCGCGCGGGCTGGGTGCGCGCACGCGGGCTGCTTGCGCGCGGGCTGCTTGCGCGCGGGCTGCGCGCGCGCGGGCTGCGCGCGCGCGGGCTGCGCGCGCGCGGGCTGCTTGCGCGCGGGCTGCTTGCGCGCGGGCTGCGCGCGCGCGCGCGCGCGCAGGCCGCGCGCGCATGCCGCGTGCGTGGGCCGCGCGCGCGGGCCGTGCGCGCGTGCGAGCTGCGCGCGCGCGGGCTGCGCGGGGTACGCATGTGCGCTGTCCGTGCGCGTGCTTGGTTGTGCGCGTGATTTCACTATTTTGCTCTAACTGATTTTTTTTGCGGTGTGCAGGTATCGAAACGCTCCGCTGGTCCCATGCGTCTGCGCTCTTCTTTGACCGAAGATGGTGTAGTTATTTGGAGAACAAAGTTTGGGCTTCCTTCTGACTTGGAAGTGAGGATCCCGCGTCCCGAGGAGCGGGTCCAAAATCCTCCCCGTGGCTGGTTGACTGTCTGCGAAGTGTCGCTCAGATCTGGTTTTCGTCTTCCTCCCTGTGACGAGGTGGTGGAGATTCTGAAGTTTTGCGGAGTTCCTATTTCCCAGTTTGCCCCAACCGGGGTGACTCGCATCATGGGCTTGATTGCTTTTTTTCGTGAGCACGGGGGCTCTTTTTCTCTGGACCAGTTCCGTGATTGGTGTGATGTGCGCTTTGATGGTGGCGAGCGGATCGAGGTGCGCAGCAACAAGGTTTGGCTGGAGCTTGAGTCTCGCAAAGATCGCCGTCATGGTAACACTTTGTTTGGATATGTGAAGAATTCCTGGGGTCTTCCTGAGGTGTGGAATGCGCTTCCCGATCGTTGTCGCCGTGTGAAAGGGAGGGAGCGAGACTTCTCTCCTGTGCTGGGATTTTCCGAGCCTCGTGAATTGGCTAACCGTCTTTTCAACATATATGCGTTTGTCGAAGAGAGGAGATTGCTGGGATGTGGTATTTCTGTTGGCACAGGACGGGTGGTGTCGTCTTCTCAGGGAGGAGGCCGCAAGAGAAAAACGGTTATGGCCCCCGATAGTGATGTCGACATTGTGGTGGTAGCCTCTGATGATTCAGTCCCAGAGACGCAATTGCCTGCTTCCCCGACTCCACGGGCGCTTGCTAGCGCATCAGTTCCTCGAATGTCTTCCTCTTTGAAGGCGATGAGTGATGCGGTAAGTTGGTGGCTCATTGTTCCTTCCTTTTCCTTCTACTTTTTTGTTTGAAGGCGGCTAATTACGTGTTCTCCTTTTGCAGATCGAGACTCAGGCGCAGATAGCGGTCACCTGGAATGATCATTACGTGAGTCTGAAGGATGGTTATCTTGCTCTGCAGGAGAAGCTTCGACTGTCGATGGGTTCACTTTCTTCTCTCAAGGAAGAACATGACCGGGACATCGCGCGGTACCATCGAGTTGGGTCAGAGTTGAAGTCTGAGTTAGAAGACGTGCGTGCTTCCTTGGATGTGGAGAAAGCCGTGGTGGAGAGGACTGCCCAGATGTTAAAACATGCGCGGGAGGAGATATCTGGCTTGGAGACTCAGTTGCATGCGGCGCGAGATGAGGTTGCAGGCCTTGAGACCCAGCTTTGTGCGGCGAAGGCGCAGGTGGAGATGTTATCTTCGGATGACCGTACATCAGAACTGAAGGCCGCAGGCCTTGCGGAGTACCTGGAGTCCTTGGACTATATGCGAGATCGTAGCCTGATCGCGGAGGAGGTTCGTGATGACATTTGGTCCAAGGAAGTAGAGCCTCAGATGGATGACATGCGCCAGTTAGCGCTTCGTCGTGGTGTTTCGAAGGCCTTTCGCTTCATAGGGAAGCATCTTGGGTGTGATATTTCTAGTTTCAGCTTTGCGGACGTCTCAGATGATGAGCGTTCTAGCTCAGATGCTGATGACGAGTAGCTGTGGTGCCTATCTGTTTTTGTCTGTTTTGTCATTTATTTGTAGTTATTTGCTTCTGTTACAGCTTTTGAGATTGTCGCCGTTAGGGCTCTCATTCATTATTTGCTATGATAGCCTTACTTGTATGTCGTTGTTCTGTGTTTTGCACAGATGTATTTTGACATGAGATAGTTGTTGGTGGGAGTTGATCTTTGTCACGGTGTATTTGTATGGGGATGACCCATGGTTTAATGTGTGGGCCTGACTCGCGGCCTAGTTTGTATGAGGGCTTTTTTTTGAGGGGGCCGAGTCCTCATGGTGTTGCGTGGAGCAGGTCCACGGCTTTTTGTGTGGGACAGGCCTGCGGCTTCTTCGTGAGGGGGGCAGGCCCCCACGGTGTTGCGTGGAATAGGTCCACGGCTTTTCGCGCGAGACAGGCTCGCGGCTTCTTCGTGAGGGGGGCAGGCCCCCACGGTGTTGCGTGGAACAGGCCCACGGCTTTTCGCGCGAGACAGGCTCGCGGCTTCTTCGTGAGGGGGGCAGGCCCCCACGGTGTTGCGTGGAACAAGTCCACGGCTTTTCGCGCGAGACAGGCCCGCGGCTTCTTCGTGAGGGGGGCAGGCCCCCACGGTGTTGCGTGGAACAGACCCACGGCTTTTCGCGCGAGACAGGCTCGCGGCTTCTTCGTGAGGGGGGCAGGCCCCCACGGTGTTGCGTGGAACAGGTCCACGGCTTTTCGCGCGAGACAGGCCTGCGGCTTCTTCGTGAGGGGGGCAGGCCCCCACGGTGTTGCGTGGAACAGGTCCACGGCTTTTCGCGCGAGACAGGCCCGCGGCTTCTTCGTGAGGGGGGCAGGCCCCCACGGTGTTGCGTGGAACAGGTCCACGGCTTTTCGCGCGAGACAGGCTCGCGGCTTCTTCGTGAGGGGGGCAGGCCCCCACGGTGTTGCGTGGAACAGGCCCACGGCTTTTCGCGCGAGACAGGCTCGCGGCTTCTTCGTGAGGGGGGCAGGCCCCCACGGTGTTGCGTGGAACAGGTCCACGGCTTTTCGCGCGAGACAGGCCCGCGGCTTCTTCGTGAGGGGGGCAGGCCCCCACGGTGTTGCGTGGAACAGACCCACGGCTTTTCGCGCGAGACAGGCTCGCGGCTTCTTCGTGAGGGGGGCAGGCCCCCACGGTGTTGCGTGGAACAGGTCCACGGCTTTTCGCGCGAGACAGACCCGCGGCTTCTTCGTGAGGGGGGCAGGCCCCCACGGTGTTGCGTGGAACAGGTCCACGGCTTTTCGCGCGAGACAGGCCCGCGGCTTCTTCGTGAGGGGGGCAGGCCCCCACGGTGTTGCGTGGAACAGGTCCACGGCTTTTCGCGCGAGACAGGCTCGCGACTTCTTCGTGAGGGGGGCAGGCCCCCACGGTGTTGCGTGGAACAGGTCCACGGCTTTTCGCGCGAGACAGGCCCGCGGCTTCTTTGTGAGGGGGGCAGGCCCCCACGGTGTTGCGTGGAACATCGTCATATGTTTCATCTGATTGCAAGATCTTTGTGTGGGCGAGTCATCTTTTCGATTCTTGTACTGTTAAGATGGGTAAAGGGAAACATAATGTAAATGAATGAAGTAATTTGAGAACGGGGATAACATGCCCGGGGTTGGTCCCCTGGTTAAAATAGTTTAAGGCGAGATATAGGCCATTTGGATAGTTCGTGTTAGCTCAGATGAGCGAATTTCTATAATATTTAATACACATAATAAACAAATTAAGGAAACGACTTAAGGATGGAGGTGGCTAGAACAGGATTGGAAGACATCCCAAAGTGACTGCTGGAGTATTGCTGTGTAGTCGGAATCAGCTTGGATGACGACGAACTGCACGTCGTAGGATGTCTGTCGGTGTGCATCTTTGAGGGTGACTGGTAGAGTGATGGTGCCGATGATTGGTACTGGGTGATCCCCGAGAACACGAGCGTTTGCAGATGTCAGTTTGAGATATCCGGCGGTGAGCTTGAGCTGAAGCAGAGTTGGTAAAAACAGTATGTTGGTAGTGACTTCCTTGTCTATTAGAACCTGATTCAGTTTGACGGGTGGTTTGCCAATCTCGACCGTCGTGCATCTTGTGCTCTGGTTGTTAGGTGGTCTTCTTCTTGATATGAATTGATCAACTGTTCCTAAGTTGGTCAGTCGTTGGACTTCTTCTTTTAGTCCCTTGCATTCGTTCGTGTTGTGGCCGTGACTTCGGTGATATTCGCAGTATCTTGCCTGGTCTGCCTTGGGGTTCGGTCGCGGTGCTCTTGGTTGTTGAAATAATGAATCATTCTGGATTGCATACACCACATTAGCGCAGGCGGTACTCGGAGGGATGTATTCCTGGAGTGAAGGTTGTCTCCCTTTCTCGGGGGGCTATGCTGACTACCGTTGGGGCGACTCCGCTTCTGGCGTCGTTCTTTTCGCATTGTATGGGTTGGTTCACCTTCTTTCTTCCTCTTCTGTCTTCTGCCTGATCTCATATTTTCTGGTGAGGGCTTTTCGATCGTCATGAACCTTTTGATGAAGAGGGCGGCAAGCTCGATGTAGCTGTCAGTATCTTCTCTTTGTAGGGATTGAAGCCAAGTCCGAGCTTCTCCTGTTAGTGTTGCTGCAAATACTCGGATCATGAGTTGATCTGAGGCCTTGCGAGTGTGCATGATGGCTTCAAAGTGCTTCAGGTGTACGAGTGGGTTGCCTGTCCCACTGAAACTACGGATTGCCGCGCTCGTGGCTGTGCAAGAACTAGGTGAGTTATTGTTAGGTAGATATTCATCTGGTTCCTGCTTTGTGGCAGAGGTGCCAGGGGCCGTTGTGTTTCCAGTGCTTTCTTCATGACGAGGACGTGTGAGGTAGTGTCCATACATTTCCTGGAGTGATGCTGCAGGCACGGGGGAGCTATTTGTGCTTGAGAATTCTTTTTCTATGTCGTATTCTCTGTGTGGGCCCGGCTTGGCAGGGGGCAGGGAGTCCTTCTGACGGCAGTAAGACAACTTGTTCAAATGGCTGAGGCGTCTTTAGGTGGTGGAATGTCGGCTTATTCTGTGCCGCATGGGTTGCATCGACGTGGAGGGTGCTGGGAGGTGAGTATCCTTGAGGTAGATGCTGCCCCCCATTTCCTGAGGGGTCTTGCCTTCGAGGGGCAAGCTGACGCCACTCTTCTTGTCCTGTATTAGTTTGCTCTTTTCTTCGCTGGGATTCTGGTGTCGGATTCAGCAGTGAGAGAACGGTTGGTGCTCCCAAATTTCGAAGTAAGGTGATCATTTCGGTTTGCAGTTCTTCCATCTGGCGGACACGTCCTTCCAGGGCTGGCGCGGGAGCTAGGGTTGTTCCCGTGGTTAGCGGTGCGTCTACCGGAGAGGGAGACCGTGCAGGCTCAGTGTGTCCGCCAAGTGCGGGTCCTTCGGTTAAGCGAGCACTCCTCTTTGCCATTGTGATGAACTTGCTCTGCGAAGGATATTGGGAATGTTCCCACAGACGGCGCCAAACTGTTGCGGTCTAACTCGATGCTCCGGTCGGGCCGGATATTCTTGGGCCGCCTTAGCTCTCGGAGCGGTCGAGCGCGCACACAGTCAATTGAAATACGGGGGATGGACACAGGAAGTTTTAGCGTGGAAAACCCTTCAACCGGGTGAAAAACCACGTGACCGGGTCGGTGCCGGTCAAAAATCCACTAGATTGCTGGAGGTACACTTTTATGGGGGAATCGGGGCGACAGGCCGCTCCCGTTACAATCTTGAGGAGAGAGAGAGTGTGTATGCACCCGTTGGTGGGCAACAGACTGCCTCGCCAACGGGACTTGGACGGTGGAATGCACGAGATACTTCGGGCGCGTGCGCTCAGGGGCGACGCGGGTCCAAGGGTTGTCACTTCTTCCTTTGTGCGCCTTTCTCAGCTCTTGGAGTGCGCTCTTTGCCTTTGGGCTCTGATGGGGTGCCAATAGCCGGTGACAGGTTCTGGTAGCTGTTGACGGGTGCTGATATCCGTTAGCGGCCGCTGGAGGTCGCGGGTGGTTTCCGGTGGTTGGCGGCGAGAGGCGGCCACTGGTGGTCGGCGACGAGGGGTGGTCGCCGGCGGAGGAAACGGGAGAGCTCCCACCTGAGGAAGAAGAAGAAGGGGGAAGCGTCGGAGGAAAAGGTTAGGAAATGAGGAGCCCCTGGGGTCTTTTTATAGGCTCCAGGGGGAAGTTACGGCGGGGCCCACCACTAACCTAGTGGGTTAGTGGGTGGTTCCGCCCCGATCGGACGGCCGGTGGGGCCTCTCCCTTGATCGGACGGCGGGGAGGGTTCCCCACGATAGCGGGCCGTCATGACGGTGGTGACAGCCGGGCGGCCGGCGAGGGAGGCCGGCGGCGGCCAAGGCCACGGCCGGCCATGGCCGGGCGGCCACGGCCACGGCCGGCCACGGCCGGGGCGGCCACGGCCGGGGCGGCCATGGCCACGGCCGGCCATGGCCGGGCGGCCATGGCTGGGGAGGCCATGGCCGGGGCGGCCATGGCCACGGGCGGCCATGGCCGGGCGGCCATGGCCGGGACGGCCATGGCCACGGGCGGCCATGGCCGGGCGGCCACGGCCACGGCCGGCCACGGCCGGGGCGGCCATGGCCGGGGCGGCCATGGCCACGGCCGGCCATGGCCGGGCGGCCATGGCTGGGGAGGCCATGGCCGGGGCGGCCATGGCCACGGCCGGCCATGGCCACGGGCGGCCATGGCCACGGCCGGCCATGGCCAGGGCGGCCCTGGCCACGGCCGGCCATGGCCGGGCGGCCATGGCCGGGGCGGCCATGGCCGGGGCGGCCATGGCCACGACCGGCCATGGCCGGGCGGCCATGGCCGGGACGGCCATGGCCACGGGCGGCCATGGCCGGGGCGGCCATGGCCGGGGCGGCCATGGCCGGGGCGGCCATGGCCGGGGCGGCCATGGCCGGGGCGGCCATGGCCGGGCGGCCATGGCCACGGGCGGCCATGGCCGGGGCGGCCACGGCCCTTGGCGGCCGTGGCCGGGCGGCCACGGCCCTTGGCGGCCGTGGCCGGGCGGCCATGGCCGGGGCGGCCACGGCCACGGCCGGCCAAGGCCGGGCGGCGGTTTCCCCATGAGGGGAGAGAGTGGGGATCCACCCCCATGATCTCCATGAGAGATCATGGGGGTAAGGTGGGCCCACTCATGATCTCCCTTGGTGGGGATCATGGGGGGTCTCTTTAATTCTATAAATTCAGGTGAAACCCATCAATAGTAATTATTCTTTTATGATTGAGAGTTTTAAATATATATATATATACACAAATATTTGTAATTTCATAAATAAATATTTATATATTTTTTACAATCTGCAGAGAGAGATTATCAGATCTTGAGGAGAGAGACTACCCAAGTCTATATTGGTGTCGTGTATCAGAAAAATTATTTGGTACATATGCGCACGCGGGAGCAGATCCGGCCGTAGGATCTTGATTTCATTAGCCGGATTTCGACTGTATCTGTTGGATATATTACCGGATGTAACTGCGAATCAGATACAACCATATTTCAGCCGTTGAACATATCTTACGGCCGAATGTACATATATCGCACCTATTAATAAGTGCCCAAAAATGGAGTTTTTTTTTTATGAATGACCAAAAAATCTCTTGTTCTGAAATAATAATAATATTTGTAAATAAAATATTTTATTTTCTAATAAAAATTTACTGACAAAAGATTTTACTTTGGATATAAAATATTTTTAATATATTTTATTTTATCACTCCCCTCTTGTGACCCTGTCCTTATTTTTTCTTTAATAATCATGTTTTGCTGCCCAATTAATGGAATCCCGCATAGTGACAAAGAAGATGGAATCCCGCCCATAAAAGGGCAAGTTAGGGCGGGAGGAAAGTGGTAGCAGGTTTTCCACTCAGAGAGAGAGAGAGAGAGAGAGAGAGAGAGAGAGAGAGAGAGAGAGAGAGAGAGAGAGAGAGAGAGAGAGAGAGAGAGAGAGAGAGAGAGCCTCCAAAGCGAGGAGCGGCGGCAGCAGCAGCGCAGCGGAGCAGTAAAGGAAGGAGAAGAACGGCCGAGACGATGACCTCGCCGGCGGCGAATGGCCGTATTGGGATTCATCTGTTCCTCGCGATCCTGCTCGCATCATTTCAGTGGGTTGCTGCCGCGTTCGAAGACGGTTTGTGTTGCATTCCTTCTCGATCTTCTTCCTTCTCTCACTAAAATGGTTTCCACACTTTGTCTATTATGATTAACAGTTGAAGATGCTCATTCACTGCGCTTTTAGATGATTTTTTTGCTGCATTTTAGAGAATTCAACTCTTAGATTACACAGTTTGGTTGGGTGCTTAGATCTAGGGATCTGGCCGATTAATCGTTTTTACCTTTTTTTTTTCGCTTTTAGACGGACATTTAAGAGAACTTGAATGCTAGTTGTTTAGTTCTAGAGATCCCTCGATTCCTTGAAATGGATTTCGCCGGAAGAACGATGAAGTAGGCCTCGTTGGTCGCTCAGGCGATGTTCCGTCACGTCGGCGGTAGGCATCTCGGGACCCCCAAACAGCCGTTCCGTGTAGCCATTTCCGCCTAGTTCTTTTGGAGATTGATTGTTTTTTTTAAAATTTTAATTTCTATTCGTTTTACTTTTATAATAAAACACCACCATGATTCACCAGTCTTTCAACTGTAGAACACGTTTTTTTCCTATATTTTGTGAATCAAATGGAGCCTCGTGGGCGGAATCCAATGATTTTGATCTTCCGTGCGTCCATTTTTGAAGCAGAAACTTACTCTCGTTCTGTGATGTGTATGTTGTTGGATTCCGATTACATCAAGCTTTAGTAGAGCCTAAATCTTAGAGAGTTGATCGGATTGACCTTAGAAGTTAGATCGAGTAATCGAACTCTCTCCTTGATTGATCTCTTCAAGTAATCAAAATTATCGGGAAATGTAGACAAAGGAGGAGAAGAAACAGAGAGGTCTCCTGAAGAAATCAGCCTCTCCAAATTTGTTATTACTTTCAAGATTGTGTTTGAGGTGAAAACTACATGAATCTCTGTACACGGCTGTATCACTAGATTGTGTTATTGCACCTGCTATTGAATCAGAATTTCATTAAAATGCTGGGATATAACACTCGAGGTATGCTTGCGCCTAATTTACGAGGGCTGGTTACCCTTCGAAGGAGGGAGTGTTAATACAAAGAAGAGGTGAGGGGTTGAATTAGAGATGCAACGTTGGACGAAGATGGGTTGTGGTTGAGAGGTTTGAGAGATTAGCCGATAATGAATGGTCTGATATTTCTTTTGATTGAAAGGAAAGGAGTAGACCATCTCTCCAAATGATAGGAAAATTAGGGATGCGGCGTTGGGTGAAGATGAAGGGTTGTTGTTGAGAGTTTAGTCTCAAGGTCCAGTAACTCCCCCCTAGGTTTTATTTTACATCACTGATTTTCTCAAGATTATCACTGTCTTTGTCCATATCAACACTGCTAATCTCCATTTCATTATTCCCCTTCTCTAAGGATCCCTTCTTCAATGACATGTTGCTGAGGGCAAGAATGCTACACGGCCCGCCGGCGGAATCTCTTGCAGAAACAAGTGGGGGAAGAACATATGAGCAACCAAAATCTCTTGAGCAAGCATTAGAGGCTGGAGAGGAGGCGATGCGTAGGAATATTGTTTGGAGGGAGATCTAACGCTTAGGTTACGTTTGGGACTAGGAAGAAACTAGTGAGAAGCCTTTCGGAAAGACGAGTCGAGCGAAGGGAAAGCGGTGGGCCCGGTTTTTGGAATATGGTATTTATTGACATGGTTTAGAGGGAACAACATCCGAATAAAAAAATTTCCCTTCAAATGAGAGTCTAAATCTAATCTAGGTGACGACGCTTGATGAGACAAAGGTGGATCCGGAAGTCGTATCTTTACTTCATGCGGAAAGGAGCCTATATTTGTAAAGTTAAGCCAATAGCTATAGTGGATGCGGTGGTTATGAACCGTTGTTCGGGAACGTTTGACCTCACCTAAGGAACTTCATACATTTTTGTGTTCACAACTAATGTTTTTTTTGGGCGGCGGTCATAATTGTGGTCATGCCAAACATACATTCTATGATGGTGACGTTTTTGTTCAAATTCACTAGAGAAAAAAATGCTGTGCCAAATGGTTATAACTGGCTAATTGCATTGTGTTGTTGTTTATATTTAGGGACATCTATATTTATGTTATCTAAAAGATTTTTTATTTATTTTGGTGACACAATTAAATTCATTACAATATATATAATGCACTAAATATGAAATTAATGGGGGAGGGGGGGGGGGGGGGATTTAGGAGAAATCCTAATTTGCTGCTGGGAGGAAGCAAGAAAGGCTATCAAAAACCTAGAGGGCGTGGGAAACCTGTTCTGGATCACGCGCGATCATTTTCAGTCTGGGAACCCGGCCGAAAAATTTCGCCTAATTTGGAGATCATGATGCACATACGTCAGATACTTCAGAAAATTAGTGATTTTTTTGTTAAACCTAGACTGTATTTGCAATTTTTCTGATTATTTATGTATGTAATTTTTTTAAACAACTGGATTGTTTTATAGTAGAAATTATTTTATTTTTTTCCATTCTAATTTAGGAAGCCTGTATGTGATTTCACCGCGGGCCGGGTACTGTCGTGCGGAGCACGGAGGCCTCTCGTGGACTGTCACTCGTGTGTATATATATTTATTTATTTTGCGAGTGACAAGCACGGGGTTGGCCCTCGCCATGATATTGCCCCGGCGCATCGACGCTCACCACTCGCAAATCTCCAAACGCTATACTTCACCGATCGCTCGTTTTTTTCTTATGCATCGAGATTTGCGAGCGACGGTAAGAACATATTTTTTATTGTAGGTAAGATACTCGGTGTATATGAGCATATATTTTAAAATTAAAAAACACAAATTAAAACACATAAATTAACTAAAGAGTATTTTCACTTTTAATATACTATAGTATAAATTAAAAAGCAAATAAATTAATGAGATGGGTAAAATGGAAAAGTTAAATGTTTAATTAAAATGTGTTTTTCTCTTTTTAATACATAGTATAGATAAGACTCCCAAAGAGATTTGGTGTAATATTAGGTCTACCAAAAATGCCCTTATAATCCCCTCTTCAATAGAAAAAATGATTTGATATCCTGTTGTGTTTTACTTCTATATTTTCCACTACTTCTATTTTTAAATATTATCTTCTTCCGAATGTTTTCTACTACTAATCAAGTGTATTATAAAGCATTGGAGTATTTTTCTTTCGGATCAGAGATATTGGCGGAAAACCGCGTGCTTCTGTTGTGCGCGTATGGAGCACTCAGTCCATGTGGGCCGTACAGGTATGGGATGACGGAAAAGCCAGTACATCATTAAGGCTTCGTTTGGTTTAGGGTTCATTAAGATTTCATTAAGGTTTCATTAAGGCTTCCTCTGTTTGGAGCAACAGCCGTCGTACGGAGGGTAAATAAACTGCCGTCGTACGGCGGGTAAATAAACGGCCTCCGTACGGCGGGTAAATAAACGGCCGCCGCCGGCGTTTGCTCCGTTTGCACCCGCAGCAAGGAGGAAACGCTCCGATCCGTTTCGTTTTAACCCCTACCTCTCCCTCTCTGATTCCAAAGTAGCGTTTCGATCCACCGAATGCACCCGCCACCGTCAAATCAAATATAGCCTAAGCTGCCCGGATTCTTGAGGAATGGAGGATACCTGGATGGCAAAATAAAATTATATTAATATTTTTTTATATCTTATATATATATATTTATATCTTTGAGATATATATACACTTAATGCGTATATAAGCATATACACACACTTTTGAACTGCGTCTATTACGTGCACTTTCATGAAAAGTGTTCAACATAAAAGTTGTAGAGATCGACGAGATCTATAACTTTCATGTTGAACACGTTTTGATTTGAAGCCATTTAGGCCCACGATTTGGCTCCCGAAAAAAATCACGTGGAACATATGTACGGTTCGGCGTGATTTTTTCGGGGGCCAAATCGGGGGTCATACTACTATCACAAGTTGAGCTTTAGGTTTTATTTGACATGGCGTTTTTGCTCCGATTTTTTCGTGCAAAATTGTCATTATCATATAATTTATGTGTGACATGATACCGGTTAATACCGTCACCAAGAAAATAAAGCTAGTATTGAGTGAAAAAGGAAATGAAGTTCCATTGATGAGGTGGGGCATTCACAAACAATGCTTGTGACCACTGTATTCGTGAGTGCTAAGATAGCGCCAAACAGATCCAAAGACTCTATTTGAGACTGATGGTGAAGCTGAAAAAAATAGTTCTGCCAAAAAGGTTTTTTCGAGATTTTGGAAAGCAGCCTCTTTCTGAAAAACTAAATGCAACTTTTTGTATTTTTAAGCTTCTCTTCTCCTCATATAGGCCAATCTTGGGCTTCTTCTCCTAATGTTTTAACCACCACAACCACCATTCCACAAATCCAAAATTATAAGCTTTGCTTCAATTTAAGGGTTCAAATTTTTTTATAACTTCAACAATTGCTCGAGGAACTCTTTAAAATTCAGCTTTTTTTTTGGTTTTGTTGGAGCCTCACCATCCTAATATCAATTGATTGTATGCTAGGGTGTAGATATTTTTGTGTGTACCTATTTGGCTAATTTATGTTTGGGACCGCCAATCTCCAAAAACGCTGTTTTATGTCAATTTCCAGATGCAGAGAGTGATGGCACATTTAGAAACTTAATTTTATCTCTATTTTCAACGGCCGTTGCCCTCCCAGAGATACTCTAACTGAGGTTTTAGTAGCTCCATGCTTGGGGCTTGACTCCCACAGCAGTCTGCTCGCTGTTATTCTGTGGTCAGCAGTATTTTAAGATGTTGGTATTATTAAAACTTCAATTCATCTATCAAATAGACTGCCCTAAGAAATCCAGACCATAGTAATCGTGACTTATGAAAGCTTGTATGTGAACAATCCCTAAACTTTTTACTGTTCTGCTACACTATCAACTGTTGTAGATCAGACTCATACTGAATAGAATTAATGAGGAAAAACAAAGAAAAAGTATAACCCTAAACTCTAAAAAAATTAATTAAAAACACGAGGGGAAAGAAGATGAAAACACAAAGTGGTCTGAAAAAGGAAAAAAAAATCGAGGCTGTTGCAGGGAATGTTGTTGATTTTTGGCGGTCGCTGAATAATTAGAGTTACATGGCTGCTGCACGCCTGCTGTTTGACTTTGCCGTGGAGAGAAGAAGTGTGGTTAGATTTGGCTTGGATTCCTTCTCCGGTGGTGGTGTGGTCTCCGATGGTGGTGTGGACTCTGGTGATCGTGTGGTTATACGTCAGCATTTTATGGCAAAGTTTTCATTGAATCTTGTGCGTCCGCTAGGAGGATTACAATCTAGATCTCAGATTTTTCCGCAGATCGTGCGTGTCCAGTATGTTTACCGCGTACTCTTAGGATGGTCTTTTCTCCCCTATCTTTGTTCAAATTTATAATTATATTGTTGATTATATATTTATATCTGTGTGGTTGTGCCTAAGTGGTTTTTGGCGAGTGCAATTTTTGTGTCTGTTTTGTGTTTCTTGTTTACATGCGTTTATAGTTGTGTCTGTTACGTATCGAATTTTATAATAAGTGATATCAGAGCTAGGTTCTCGGTGAGATGATTGGTTGAACGTTTCAGTTTGAGTTTGGGTCAACACTAGGTGACGACATTGGTCCGCTCTCTATCTTCCTAGACTTGATCCGTGAATTAATTAGATTGTCTAAAGGTATTATGGGCAGGTATGACAGAGAATAACACAATGTTGGCCAAGTATTCTGCGAAGAAATTTCATGGTAGCAGGAACTTCCGCCTACAATAATTTTTGGTCATGGACATGCTGGTTGAGCGTGGTTTGATGCGAGTGCTACGTGTGCACGAGTCTTTGCCCGCTCTAGTGAAAGATTCTGAGTGAATAGAGCTGAATGAGCGCTATCAAGATGTGCATTGACGACAAAGTGCTGTTCAATATTAGTGTTGAAGAGTCTGTTATCAAGCTGTGAGAGAAGCTTGGAGGATTATAGATGAGCAAGTCGTTGATCATGAGGCTATTGCTGAAAAAACGGCTATATAATGTGAAGATGTAGGAATGTGATAATCTTTAGAAACACTTTAATGTGTTCAACACCCTTCTAAACCAACTCCATGTGGTTGGTGTGAAGGTGGAGAAATAAGACAAGACCCTCTTGTTTTTTATCCCGCTCTTGGTGTCGTACAAGCATATGCTGATATGCAGATCACTCTATTGTATGAGAAAGATATAATAGACCTGGAGCAGATAACATCTGTGTTAATGTCTAGTCAGATGTTATCGGACCCCACTCATGGGGGTGAGCATGCGTTGATAGTAGATGGACAAGGAATACTTCTCGGGAAGGGATCTGGGACTACACGAGCCCGATCTGCTTCGTGGAAGACAACGACACGCTATCTCTGCAGACAGAGCGGCCATATTAAGAGAAATTGCCCGTAGGGTGCACAAATTTCTGAGGACTCCCAAAGTGCATGCATGGTTGCAGTAGTCATGGTTGAGGATAGTGATGTTTCTTACCGTCACTGAGAGTATGTAACTCTGATAGCTAAATTTTAGATTATGGTGCTTCGCAACACATTTGCTCAGATGCTGCGATGTTCAGTTTACTGGAGGTGACAATTGGATCAGTCTTTCTGGGTGACGGCTCAGCATGTGAGGTCATGGGGACAAAACGGTGGATATCTAGACGCATGACAGAGATATGCGTATACTTGGGCGGGTACACTTGGTACTCAAGCTGCGCTGAAATTTGATATCGTTGGACAGATTGGACTGCAGTGGACGCAACTTTGTAGCAAGAGGCGGAGTTTTGACGTTATATCGAGGGCCCACGATGCTTATGAAAGCTATGCAACATGGCAGTTTGTACCAGCCGATTGAGACCACGATGCGAGGTGGTGTGCCCATGATTTTTGCGGCTGACAGTATTAATGGTCAATGAGGTGCAAAAGATTGCCTTTCTTGGACTCTGACTAGACGAGTCAGATCCAACGATCTGATTGCGTTGATATTCAAGGGTTGCGCCCGAACAAGGATAAGTCGACTGGAGCAGGTCAGCTGACGCCTCAAGTTCTTTGAGCGATGTTTAGTGCAATGTTGCTTCATGCAGTTGATGTTATGTGCAGAAAGTGCCTAGTGCGCACAAAGCACTACCTCAAGGACCTAAGACACCCCCTGCACAAAGCACCACCTCATGGACCTAAGTCGTTAGTCGACTCATTCCTGCTCGGGCTCAACCCCCGAATGCCGACGCAATCAGATCGCTGAATCTGACTCGTCTAATCAGAGTTTCAGAAGGATGATCTTCTGCATTGCCTCGATCATCCACACTGTCGGCTGCATAAAACATTGGCACACCACCTCGCATCGTGGTTCCCTTCAGCCGGTATAAACTACCGTCATGTATATCTTATATAAGCACGATGCACCCTCACAAGTAACATCACCGTCAGGACTCCACTTCTCGCTGTACAGCTGCACCCACTGGAGTTCCATCTGTCAAACGATATCAATTTCCTGTGCAGCTTAGGTATAAAATATACCCACTCAAGTCTATGCACAACTCCGTCATGCATTTGAATATTCATTGTCCCTGTCCCTGTAACCTCACATTTTGAGTTGTCACTTAGAAAGACTGACACAGATGTCACCTCCAGTAAACTGAATATGGTCGCATCTGTACAGCGAGACAGAGCTATGCGTATACTTGGGCGGGTACACTTGGTACTCAAGCTGCGCTGGAATTTGATATTGTTGGACGGATTGGACTGCAGTGGACGCAACTTTGTAGCGAAAGGCGAAGTTTTGACGTTATTGCGAGGGCCCACGATGCTTATGAAAGCTATGCAACATGACAGTTTGTACCAGCTGATTGGGACCACGATGCGAGGTGATGCACCCATGTTTTTTGCGACTGACAGTATAAATGGTCGATGAGGTGCAAAAGATCGCCTTTCTGGGACTCTGACTAGACGAGTCAGATCCAACGATCTGATTGCGTTGATATTCAAGGGTTGAGCCCGAACAAGGATGAGTTGACTGGAGTAGGTCAGCTAACGCCTCAAGTTCTTTGAGCGATGTTTAGTGCAATGTTGCTTCATGCAGTTGATGTTGTTGATGTTAAGTCGTCAGTCGACTCATTCCTGCTCGGGCCCAACCCCCGAATGCCGACGCAATCAGATCGCTGAATCAGAGTTTCAGAAGGATGATCTTCTGCATTGCCTCGATCATCCACACTGTCGGCCGCATAAAACATTGGCACACCACCTCGCATCGTGGTCCCCTTCAGCCGGTATAAACTACCGTCATGCATATCTTACATAAGCACGATGTACCCTCGCAAGTAACATCACTGTCAGGACTCCACTTCTCGCTGTACAACTGCACCCACTGGAGTTCAATCTGTCAAACGATATTAAATTCCTGTGCAGCTTAGGTACAAAATATACCCACTCAAGTCTATGCACAACTCCGCCATGCATCTGAATATTCATCGTTCCTGTCCCCGTAACCTCACATTTTGAGTTGTCACTTAGAAAGACTGACACAGATGTCACCTCTAGTGAACTGAATATGGCTGCGTCTGAGCAAATTTGCTGCGAAGCATCAGAATTCAAAATCCATCTATTAGAGTCACATAAACTCTTATTGATGATATGAGAAACATCACTATCCTCTGTTGTGTCCACCGCAACATTGCTCGCACTCTGGGTGTCGCCAGAATTGTCTACACGCTGCGGGCAATTCTTGATATGGCCGCTCTGCCTGCAGTGGTAGCACGCCACTGCCTTCCTCAAAGCTGATCTGGCTCGTGCACTCCTAGATCCCTTCCCGAGAAGCCTCCATTGTCCATCTACTGTCAACGCATGCTCACCCCCAGGAGTGTGGTTCCACAACATCTAACTAGACAATAACACAAACGTGATCTGTTTCAGGGCTACTGTATCCTTTCCATAAAATAAAGTGATCGGTATATACTTGTACGATGCCGGGAGCGAGGTAAGAATCAAGTGAGCCTTGTCTTCTTCTTCCACCTTCACACCAACCATATGCAGTTGGTTCAGAAGGTCGTTGAAGCAAGCGAGCCTTGTCTTCTTTTGCAGTTGTTTCAGGTCGTTGCCTTGCCTTGTCTTCTTTGCCTTGTCTTCTGCTTCCTTGTCGTTGCCTTGTCTTCCTTGCAAGCGAGCCTTGTCGTTGCCTTTTCTGGTTTTATCTTTTTCGCCTTTTGTTTTGTTATCTTTTTCTTTTTATTTGAGTTTTGTTATCTTTTTCTTTTTCTTGCGTATGCGTACTTGCCCAGAGGAGAACGGATAACAGCGGTCACAAAAGAGGTATCCGCTCAGAGGAATATCGGTGGCTCTGATATCAAAATGCAAGTATGAATACAAATATTTAGGAGAGAAGAGAGAGAAAGAATCCTATACACAAGATGTGGGACTAAACCAGAAACTAAAACGGGCCGTATTAATGGGCTTTTACATCAGTTTTCCTAATATTCTCTAACAGTTACCATTTGTTTAATACTGGGTTTTAACACAGATACAAACATACTTTTAAGGAACCAAGGGGCTAATCCTCGGACTTTGGTTGTGAGGTTTTCAAACTGGGCTTTATACTCAGAAATAATGATTTTTTGTTGCAATTTAGTTAATAAGCCGCTGGATCTTCGTAACAAGAAGGACCAAATTGTTTTTGTAATGCCGTGACAAATATGGGAAATGATAATGCAGGGTGATCCCTAAGCATCGCTTGTTACCATTTCGAGGCTGATTTGTCTAAATGTAATGTGGCTAGAATCAGATAATCTTGAGGTCTTACATTGTGAAAGTTAAAATATAATTGTAATTCATAAAGAAAATCAGTAGGATTCTCATCCGCAAATATAGGACATTGAAGATATACAAGTTGATTAGGTTGGTTCGTTAATATCTGGTTTGTAGCCATAAAGGGACCGTTTCCCAAGATTCCTCCTGATGATTGCCCTTGTTCGAAATTCGCGCCAAGCATAGGAAAAGTTGCCCGTGGGTTGAACATTGCATCAAACACTCTGTCTGGAATTCTGGGTTGCTGGAAGTTCTGTGTTGAGGAATTGTTGCTGAATTCGTGATGAATTGAATTAGATGTAAGATTTTTTTCCACCCCCCTTTGCGGTCCATTTAGATTTCTAAATTGCTCCATCATTTCCCTTCTAAAATTGGCAAACCGATTGTTGATGTGATTGGCTGCCTGTTCCTTGGAATCCACAATTTGTTGTACCAAGAAATTTTCTTTGGTCTGTAATTCTGAGAGGAATTGTTGTTGGACGCCTTCGATCTGTGCATTTCTCGTGCTTCTTTCATCTTCAAACGCTTCCTTGAGTTCCGAGAGTTGCTGAGAGATGTCTCTCGCGCAAGTTCCTTCACACATGTCGTCGGTAGAAGGAAACTTTCAACGAGAGCACCAAAGATGTAGCGGTCCGGCATGATATTCCGGCTACTCCGCCTCTCTACGGCGGAGGAAGGCCAGGAGTTGGCTGAGGGTGGAAGGTGACGAAGGAGGATTGGAAGAAAGAGGAACATCTAATTTTATTCATCAAAGTTTTTCCATAATTACAAATTAACAGTAACCACTATTTATAGACATAACCTGACTTTAAACAACCGTTACATTAACAAAACTAAAAATAGCCGTTGCTTCTGGAACTTTCCGGATTGCTGATTCTATCCCTTGGATGTGCTCCATCAATATTAACCGTCGGATTATATGCTCTTGCTTTTTATATCCTGCTTTATCAGTGGAGAATTAACTGTGCCTGGGTTCCACCGTTGGATTAATACGAAAATCTCTGGAAATCAATCTGGCCGTTGCTTTAACACAGTCACTAGAGCTCAAAATCCATACTGAAATTTGGGTCCAATCACAATCACGGTTTCAAACTTTCACCACTCAAATGTCACATGTATCTCAAACAGAACCTAATGCAGTTAGATGTTAGTGGCTGCGATTGCGCCAACTGCCCCAAGCCCTTAACTCCCAAAAGAAAATAAAGTTTGGGACAAAAATGTTTCCATGAGCCTGCTATTTCCCTTCTCCAGCGCTCAAATGATATCAAACCCCGTGTTTCGACATCTCAACCCTAAACCATCACGAAATTCATTCACATTGACCGTATACAAACCTACCTGATATGCCCGCTTAGATCAATTGTGAAGGAGATGGGCACGATTTATAAGTCTCGGACATCATAGACCTAGCTTTAGTTCAAAAAGACCCAATAGTGCCCGACAACACCCTCAACATGAATTCGTGTTCCAGCAGCATTGTAGTGATGCATCTCCTCAAACATTGGGAAATTATAACTCTGAAAGAGAAGGAAAGTCCAACAATGGTGTGGTGCTTGCTTTATACTTTATTTATGGCTAAATTAAATTCCCATCCACTGGGAATAAATGGCAGTGCACGGTGAGTCTATGAATGGGGACGCTTTATCATGAGCACCTTTTTGGGTCCTCCTCTTTTCATGAATTTAATTCACCCATCCTGGGCCAGGCTTTTCCTGACATACAATGTACCTGGCACAGATAAATTTTCTAAACGTTTAATGGCTTTTATGAGCGGCTGCTTTGTTTGTTTGTTTGTTCTTCCTGATTTTTCTGATGCATTATTTTTTATTCCAATTAAAGAGGAGTCTTGGTGCACTAATTGAGGTGTTGCCACTTGCAAAAATGCAGGATAAGATTTGCCTATATTTCACCCTTGTGGAATCTTTCTCCAGACCCTCGCTGCGCAGAGATGCTTTGTGCACCGGGCTGCCCTTTTTTTAACTATTTTTATTCGCATTAAGCAGTGTTAGTGCTAAGCAAAATACTTAATTAAAGACTATAAGCACAAACAACCTATGTATATTATACAAGCAGGGGATTTTCCTGTGTGGTGCGTGATATTATGCATTCTGTTCATGCTTTCTGTAAAAGTTTGTCTCAACGAATATAAAGTTTAATAGTAAGTAGGGTTGATGTGAGCATATTTTTCTAAAGCAAAATAAGATAGCACACAAATTTAAATCAACTCATAAAAATTTGTAAAGTTGTAATAAAAATGACAAATTTGGAAAGATAACTTTTTCCCCATATTGGTGTTTTAACCTTTTATATATACAAGTGACCGTGCATGGAGGGCCCCACTGCCCCAGGTACCCCGCGCAGCAATATATCGTCCACGACATTGTCCCGACGCGATGACGCTCCCGCTGCTCGCAAACCCCCGAACACCTGTCTGTTGCACTTTTTTTTCTTGTGCATATGGGAGTATGAGACTTGTCTATATGAGAGCATGTTTTTAAAATTAATGAAAAAATACATGAATTAAAGAAATTGAAAATTTGATAATAAAAAACGTAAAATCGGAAAGTTGAATGTTTCAGGAAAGAATGTTTTTCCCTTTTAATATAGTTTATATATAATACATTTGTAGAAAGAAGAGATTAAGTGAAAGGTGCAAATTTATTCATCCTCATAGGGGCATTAAATAGGAACTACAACATGACACCCAACACCGATAGGCGGTGTGGGACTAAACTCAATATCATTAAAATATTACATATATAATAACTCTAACAACATTAATAGGATAGTATTTATGGAGACCATTCTAAATTTACAAAATTACAAGTTGTGTCATTCTATTTTATGAAAATACAGAAACCTCCCATTCAAGTCTACATTTCTTCTCCTCAAGAAAGTATTTTTGTGCATTCGTGTTATGAATTGTAAATTTGCAGGAGATTTTTGTAATTTCAAGAGATAGATGAGTGTACTGTATAATTATGCTAACTTGAATAAGAAATTTGAGTAATTAAAAATGTATAATATATATATGATTTATTGTTTTAAATTTATGTGTGCATCTTGGGTCCATGTGAATAATGCCATGTTCTTCTATCATGTGAAAACCTCATCCGTTGTCCTTGAGCACTAATAACTCTTCATGATTCGAAAGGACCACTGGTTCATACTTGATGGAAGCATGCTTTTTTTTTTTAATTCTATCATTTTAAATGAAATAAAAGTTCCCTCAATAATATAAATTTAGGATTATTATTTTGCTCTTCATTTTGTTTAACTGCCTTCATACAGGAGGGAGAGATAAGAAACATCAAAGGAAAATCAAAGTCTATAAGTGTGGTTAGAGAGATGGAAGATGGGCGTGGGATTATTTTCATAGTTTATGCATAGCCAATTTCGTCCCGCCTATTCTCTGCTGTGTGAGATGAGGGAAAGGTGACAGGGTGCGAGATAAGTGTGCCAAGAAGAATGGAGAAGAAACTGCTATGACCGGGCTTGGGTGAGGGCCCTTAAAAAATGGATGGTAAATGTGAGGTGGGGCTGATTTCATAAATAAGTAAAAATTAGGGATTAATTTCAGCCAAATAAAACTCAGGCTCTATTTCATAAAATAACTAAATTTGAGGGATTGAATTTAGAGTTTTGCCTATATCTAATATCCCAAAACCTTATTAATTTGTAGCCTAGAATAAAAGAAATTTCACTTCATTAATCATTTTATGTATCAACTTTACGTCATTGAATGGCTGGGATGAATCATGATGAGGCATCACTTACGCAATGGACGACGATGCTTTTCTTGTAGGTCCGTTGGTAAACGGCGACTTCGAGATTATTCCGGCGGGGGGGTTTCCGAGCGCTGGCACGGGGGAGGGCGCTTCCGTCATCCCCGGCTGGGAGATCAACGGCACCGTAGAGGTCGTTCGTTCCGGCCAGCGCCAAGGCGGCATGATCCTCATTGTTCCACAAGGTATAAACATTTTCAAGCCTTAGCTCAGAAAAATTGCTGCCTCTTGCTGCTGATTGAGCGGCGGTGAAATGCTGCAGGGGAGCACGCCGTCCGACTCGGCAACGAGGCCGGGGTGAGCCAGGACGTGGCGGTGGAGAAGGGCTCCATGTACGCGGTGACGTTCAGCGCCGCCCGCACATGTGCACAGTTGGAGTCATTGGACATCTCGGTTGCCGGCGCCTCCTCCCAGACCGTCGATCTCCAGACGCTGTATAGTGTTGAGGGTTGGGATGCCTACTCTTGGGCCTTCCAGGCTGGTAGTGCCGCCTCCGCTGCCATTGGCGGTGACGGGGCGACTGCTAAGCTGGCTTTCAGCAACCCAGGCATGGAGGAGGACCCCACCTGTGGTCCCATCATCGACAACATTGCCATCAAAAAGCTCTTCGTCCCGGATCGCGTTGAAGGTACTTCTACAATGCCCATTGGATTTAGGTTATCAGTCTATTATTCTTGCATCGGAATCTTTTAGTTTCAATCATTATTATTGATGCACCTGCATAAAAAAACTTTGATTTTCGTCAACCTGCACCAGCAGTTTGTTAATCCATATAGTTTTTTACAATAATTTTGATCTACCATAGGAGTTGAATCTGTTTTCTGATGGGGAAGCATTGAACTTATGGCTTGTTTGGTAGGGGGAGGTTGGGGATGGAGAGTTTGGAAATGGAGTGATGCAGTTATAAAACGTCTTCTTTCTGTATTTTTTGTTCTAAATAGTGGTTATTCAAACGAGCAAAAAAATGACATTTATATAAGCAGGCTCTCTCTCGATATTCATACACCTCCATCATGATTTCTGTTCTCATCCTGATATTTGTAGACCTGTCCTTATTTGCAGACCAAAATAGTTTTTTTAAGAACTTACTGCTATCTCGCCAGACTTCATTTCTGTGAAATACGATTGACCAATCACCAAAATAAACCAAAGGGTCTTGATATCTAAGGGTCTGTTTGGCGCAGCTCTGGCGTCTGGAAAATCTCTATTCCAGCCGCCAGAGCTGCTTTCAGTCTGTTTGGGACAGCTCCCTGTGAAGAGATTTTAAAAAATCTGGAGCTGTTTTGCAGCTTTTCAGAAATCTCTTCCCCCCAGCTTCTGCTCCCGCAAAATAGCTTTCTCTCTCACATGTTTTGGAAATCTAATGGTTTCTTCAGTTGGAACATGCTCAGAGGCCGGACGGCCTTCCTCCGGCGATTCCGAGCCCCAGACGGCTTTCCTCCGGCGATTCCGAGCCCCCGACGTCCTTCCTCCGGCGATTCCGAGCGCACTTCTGCACAGAACACCCAAACAGTCTGCAGCTTTTCAAAACTGCTCCCTAGAGATCTATTTTAAAACAGCTCTATCCGGACAGCAACTTTTCAATCCGCCAGAGCTGTCCCAAACAGACCCTAAATAATCAGACAACTCCGGAGGGAGCTGATGTCATTGCTTGGAGCAATGGAATTGGCAATTCTATTTATGAGATTTACGTCTTGGTGAGCTCAGGATCTGGGATCTTGGAGCTGTCTTCCTCTCCAACTTGATCCCAAATCAAAACCTTAATATTTGATTCTGTTAGGTTTGGCCTAACTCAACTTGAAAAACCGGCTCAACAGGTGAGAGTTGTCTTGCTATATAAACAGATCAGAACATAGTGGATTGACAATGTGAGACTATTATTAACATCCTCCCTCGCTCATAGCATGGATTGACCGGACAGAACCGGGATATAAACATCTCATGGGCGGACCGGACGGAATCAGACAAAAACTGGGTGGAACTTGCCTCTGATACCATGTTAGGTTTGACCTAACTCAACCTGAAAAACCAGCTAAACAGATAAGGGTTGCCTTGCCATATAAACAAATCAGAATAGAGTGGATTGACAATGTGAGACTATTATTAACAGATTCAATCCTTAATGTGATCGAAGTGTTCAAAATGCAAGATTTGGACAATAATCTCCCTGGTCCTGTTGAAGGCAGGTCTGTAGGTTGAGTTTGGAGTGTGGTGTCATGCGCATAGAATTGCAGCACAAAGCACATGCAGCACCTGACTAGTTTTTTTCACAAACTTGTGCTAATCGAATAAGTTTTGCTTCAACAATGCAATAAGATGAAGAGAAAACATTTAATTATACTTTTGGACAAAGTTGACCAAAACATACAAAGAACAAGACTTATCGCAATACTAAGCACTAACAAGCATACTCCATTCACAAATGGAGACTCACAACGAAAACAATCTCCAAACCTTGAATGATAGAAATGGGTAGAGGTCTTCCTCTTATATAGGTCTCCTCCCTTTTTTCTTCCAAAATCCTAGAAGGATTTAAATTTCTCCACACAAGGTGGTGACTAGATTATTCTTGTTGCGGTTCGCTCAATGCTCCCGGTAGACCGGTTTCAGACCGGTCCGTCTTAGCCCCGGGCGATTGAGTACGCACACAGTCACAGTAGAAACAAAGAAAATACACACACAACTTTAACGTGAAAAACCCCGGAAAGGGGAAAAAACCACGTGGCCGGGTCTGTGCCAGCCAAACTCCACTATCTGCCTCTATTACAACGCTCTTGTAAAGAGAAAGCGAGGGCGACAGGACGCGCTTCGTTACAAATACTGGGGAGTTGAGAGAGCTCTCCTTGGGTGACTGACCACCGCTTAGGAGTCCGTGCACTTGGACGTGCGTCTTTCTTGAGCGCTTGCTCTTCTGGCTCGCGCGTTGATGCCTGCGCTCTATGCCTCGGACTGAGGAGGGCTGCCTTCGCTGGTACTTTGCTTCCTTCCTTCTCTGGGCGGCGCTCGCGGGAGAACCTGCCAAGTTAGTGAGTGAAAGATGAGAGGAGGAGGTGAGTAGAGAGAGAAGCTCTGGGGAAAAGTAGAAACGAAGAGAGAGAATGCGAAGGAGAGAATGAAGCAGGATCCCTTGAAATGAACTATCAGGGGTGCTTATATAGGGTTTCCGAGGTGATTACGGTGGTTACAGTGGTTACGGTGGTTAATCGCAGATCGGAGGACCACGATCACTTGTGGCGAACGGAGGGCCGTGATGGCCCGCCCTGATCGGACGGTGGAGAAAAGGCCGACCCACGACGGTGGTCGGAGGAGGCGCGCCGGCCGATGGCCGCCCGAAGGAAAAGGCGGCCGGCCGCAAGGGGGGCAGCCGGCCGCGGCCGCCGACCGCAAGGGGGGCGGCCGGCCGCGGCCGCCGGCCGCAAGGGGGCGGCCGAACCGCAAGGAGGCAGCCGGCCGCGGCCGCCGACCGCAAGGGGGCGGCCGGCCCGCAAGGAGGCGGTCGGCCGCCGGCCGCAAGGGGGCGGCCGGCCCCGGACGGCCGGCCGCGGCCGCCGGCCCGCCGCGGCCGGCCCGAGCGGCCGCGGCCTTGCGGTTGGCGGGACCGAAAGGATGCAGCCGGCCGCGGCCGCCGATCACAAGGGGGCGGCCAGCCCGCAAGGAGGCGGCCGGCCGCGGCCGCCGGCCGCAAGGGGGCGGTCGGCCCGCAAGGAGGCGGCCGGCCGCGGCCGCCGGCCGCAAGGGGGCGGTCGGCTCGCAAAGAGGCGGTCGGCCGCCGGCCGCAAGGGGGCGGCCGGCCCCGGACGGTCGGCCGCCGGCTGCAAGGAGGCGGTCGGCCCGCAAGGAGGCGGCCGACCGCCGACCGTCGGCCGTAAGGGGGCCGCCGCCCCCGGATAGCCGGCCACGGCCGCCAGCCGCAAGGGGCCGGCCGGCCCCGTGCGGTCGGCCGCAGCCGCTGGCCGTATGGGTGCGGCCGTCCGCCAAGGGGGGCGGCCGGCCATGGGAGGCCGGCCACCGCCCGCCGCGGCCGCCCCCGGATAGCCGGCCACGGCCGCCGGCCGCAAGGGGCCGGCCGGCCCCGTGCGGTCGGCCGCAGCCGCCAGCCGTATGGGGGCGGCCGTCCGCCAAGGGGGGCGGCCGGCCATGGGAGGCCGGCCACCGCCCGCCGCCCGCCCGTAAAGATGGAGGCAGCGGCGGTTCCGATTTGGTGCGGGGGAGTTACGATCCGGTGCGCGGGAGTTACGATCCGGTGCGCGGGAGTTACGACCCGGTGCGGGGGAGTTACGATTCGGTGCGCGGGAGTTACGATCCGGTGCGCGGGAGTTACGATCCGGTGCGCGGGAGTTATCATAATTCCTTATAAATTAAGGGGTACCCATCATTTCTATACTCTTCTACATCATTTCGTATCTCACATGCATGACTCTTCTCTATCATTCTAGAATGGTCTCAACATATTCATACTAGTTTAGAATAATCCCTCAAGTATGATTAAAATTGGTTACAAAGCAAATGAGTAAGCCTTCACACCGTGATATTCTACTCCACGAAATTGTGCGGGGTTGCGCGGGGCTGCACCTGCGCGCGGGTGCGCGCGGGGCTGCGCCCGTGCGCGATTGCGCGCGGGGCTGCGCCCCGTGCGCGATTGCGCGCGGGGCTGGCCCCGCGCGTGGGGCTTTGCCTGTGCGCGATGGCGCGCGGGGCTGCACCCGCATGCGGTTGCGCGCGGGGCTGGCCCCGCGCGTTGGTGCGCGTGGGGCTTAAACCGCGTGCGGGGCGCGCGCGGTGCGATCGCTCTGCTCACGAGTGGCTCGGCGGCATGCGCGGGATGATTTCACGTGCTCTTTGCGTGCGTGCATGACTCGTATGTGTGGGCGTAATGTGCGCTCAGACTCGCTTTTCTGACCTTACTTTTCTGCTCTTTTAGGTTTCCAAGCGGGGTGTGCAGAGCCGTCCTATGCGGCTGCGCTCGAGTCTCTCCCTCGAGCATGTGGATATATGGTGGAGGCGCTTCAACCTGCCCCCAGATTTGGAGGTGCGGATCCCTAGTCCTGAAGAGCGGGTGCAAAACCCTTCGCGAGGCTGGATGACTCTTTGTGAATCGTCACTTCGGCGCGGTTTTCGCCTTCCAGCTTGCGAGGAAGTTGCCGAGATTCTGAAGTTTTGCGGCGTTCCTGTGTCGCAGTTTACCCCTCCTTGGACGACGCGGATCATGGGGTTGATCGCATTCTTTCGCGAGCGTGGATCGAGGTTTTCCTTGGATATTTTCAAGGATTGGTGTGAGGTGCGCGCCGACGGCGGGGGCCGCGTGGACGTCCTCAGCAACAAGCGGTGGCTGGAGTTTGAGACCCGGGCGGACCGTCTCCACGGGAATACTTTGTTCGGATATGTCAGGAACCCAGGTGGATTGCCAGAGGTGTGGAACGCGCTTCCGGACCGTTGTCGACGTTCTAGGGGACACGAGCGGGAATTTACTCCCGTCCTTGGTTTTGCAGAGCCCCGAGAGCTGGGGAACATCTTGTACAACATCTCTACTTTCGTTGATGAGAAGCGCCTGCTGTTATGCGGGTTGTCTGTTGATTCGGGACGTGCTGCCGCCATCCCTCTTTCCCGTGACAGGAAGCTAGTGTTTGGAGGCCGCGGAGCTGAGGAGGCGGGTTCTAGCCTCCTGCCGCGACAAGATGTTCTTTTTGAGGGGGCTGCCCCTTGCGGCTCTGGAGTTGGAGGCGAGCTGGATGACGCGGATCTTGAGGTCCTCTGCCCCCCAAGCCTCCCCAGCACGGGTTACGGTGCGGCAGGTGGTGAAAGGAAAGAGGGTCTCCTCTTCTTTGGAGGCGATGAACCATGTGGTATGTGCGATCTCAACTTTTGAGTGGCGGCTTTTGAGGAAAGTTATTCTTACTTGTCCCTTTTCTTTTGCAGATGGAGACTCAGGCGAACATTGAGCTTACGTGGAACGACCACTACGTGAGCCTGAAGGACAGCTACACGGCCCTTCAGGGTGAGCTCGAGGAGGCGAAGAGTGCCCTTTCGGATCTGAAGGGGCGACGAGAGCTCGATATTTCGCGACTCAGGCAGATTGGGTCCGAGCTGCGATGCGAACTAGAGGACGCCAAAGCTGCGCACAGGGCTGAGAGGACGGCTGCGTAGGGAACTTTGCGTCTTCTAGACGAAGCTCAGGCAGAGCTGGAGCTTTCCAGGGCGGAGGTGATGCGTCTTTCCTCTACGGAGCGGGAGGTTTAGCTGAAGGCGGTTGGTCTGGCAGAGTACCGGGACTCTGTGGATTACATGCGAGACCGGTGTCTGATCTCGGAGGAGGTTCGCGAGGAGGTGTGGACTCAGGAGGTAGAGCCACAGATGGAGGACTTGCGGGAAGTCGCATTCTGCCAGGGGATCGCGAAGACCCTTCGGATGGTGTCCCGGAAGCGGGGATGCGAGGTTGCCGGCCTCGGTCTTGAGGATTTGTCAGAGGAGGAGGGCTCCGATGCTGAGGAGGGTGTGGCCGCTGAGTGACAGCTACATCTCTTTGATGCTCTTTGCTGATTTGTATACATGTACTTCTTTATACTGGTGGACTTGTCTCCGTCGATTTGTACCTTTGTACTTTTTCAGTTTGTACCTTTGTACTTGATATGTTTGTTGAGTGGTTGTCACTGCTTTTGCTTCTGATTGTTGCGGCCGATTGTTGTTTTAGCCAAGCACCAACTGCGAGGGGCAGGCCCTGAGCGGTGGATGAGTATTTGCTCTGGATTTGGGTGAAGAGTTATGAGAGCTCCGACCTATCGTCGGCGGGAGGTCATGTTCGTTCGAACCCCTGCGAGTTGCGGTGAACCCGGTGGCATTGGAGGGGCATGACCCCGAAGACCCTGACGATGTCGCAACTTACTACGAGGCGGATGGCGTACCCTAGTGCCAGGGTAGAGAAGCTGAGATCATCGCGCTTCGGGCGGCGCATAACTGAGGGAGCTGGCTTCTGACGACGTCGCGACCTTCTTCGTAGGAGAAGGGCGAGCCTTGCCACCATGAGAGCGAGGTCGAAGCCGCCGTGCTACAGTCTGCAGGGGACTCAACGTTTTGGTCCCTTTGGCGACTCCGCAACCTGTTGCTAGGCTGAGGGCATCGCGCTGTTGGCAGCGCACAATTGGGGGAACTGGTCCCCGACGATGTCGCAAACCGCTGGGCGGACGAAGGGTGCACCCCTGAACCACGCCAGAGAGAGTGAAGCCATCGCGCCACAGTGTGGCTGTGGTTGGTTAAGATGTGGATTTTGCGGGGCCGGAACCCGATTTAGTTGCGATTGTAGCTTAGTTAGGCACCAGTCGCGAGGGGGGCAGGCCTTGCGAGGGTGGGGCGTTAGACTTCGGATGCAGGTGAAGAGTCATAATCCTCGGCCTATTGTCGACAGGAGGACATGGTCGATTCGAACCCCCGCGAGCAGCTGATGGACCCTGAGGTTGTAATTACACCGATCGTGGGGGCTTTCCTAGGATGGCGGGGCATCAAGCTTCGGATGCAGGTGAAGAGTCATAATCCTCGGCCTCTTGTCGGCAGGAGGACATGGTCGATTCGAACCCCCGCGAGCAGCTGATGAGCCCTAGAATTTGCGAGGCGTGGCCCCGAAGACCCGGACGACGTCGCAACCTACTACGCAACGAAGGTCGGGTCCTTACGCTGGTGGAGTGAGGTTGAGGCTATCACGCCGTGGGCTGCGCACAACTGAGGGAGCTGGTCCCTGACGATGTTGCGACCCGCTCCTTAGGAGAAGAGTGAGCATTTCTGCCATAGGAGAAAGGTCGAGGCCACCGTGCTACAGTCTGCGTGGGACTTGGTATTCGGTCCTCAGGCGACATCACGACCTGTTGCCTGGCCGAGGCTGTCGCGCTATGGGCCGCGGTCGACCGGGGGTGCTCATTCCCGACGATGTCGCAATCCACTGGACGGGTGAAGGGAGAACCTTTGAGCCGTGCCAGGGGGATCGAGACAATCGTGCTACAGTTGCTCGCCGGACCCCAGGGGACGGATTCCAAATCGGTCCTGCAAGTCTTAGGAGTTAGTGATATCGTAATCACAGTATATAAAGGTAAAGAGATGAGTTGTTTGGTTTTCTCTTTAGCCTGATCGCGCCATTGTACGATGACGGATTCCAAACCGCCAAATGGGTCGCATGTCGGTGGGTCCCGGACCGCTTTGTGGAACTAACAATCCTGGCCTCAGGGGTGTCTGAGGGGCGAGATGTCCTTCTGACGTGTTTGCTGTATGACAAGAGTTAGAATGAAAGCAGAAAATGCAGTAAGCATGATAGTTTGTGCACGAGGGTTTTCCTCACGATTTTATAGTTGTCTTTAGGTGGTTTGGGGCGCGACTGAGTTTACTGGTAGAACCGGCGTAGGTTTTGAGCATTCCAGGTACGGGGGAGGGTCTTCCCTTCCGCGTTTCTGATCTTGAAAGTTCCAGGTTTCACCACTACGGTGACAACGTATGGACCTTCCCATGCTGCTGTAAGCTTGTTCTGCTGAGGTCCCTTACCGGCAGCCTCGAGACTTCGGAGGACCAAGTCCCCGACGCTGATTGGTCGAGGTTTTACTCTTCTATCGTAGAAACGGGCGACGCGCCGTTGATAATCTGCCACGCGCAGAGCGGATGTGTCTCTGACTTCAGCTAGGAGGTCCAAGTTTTCTCTGAGCAGATCTTCATTCTTGTCTGCGTCGAAAGTTTCCACGCGGGTACTTGGTACGCCGATGTCGACCGGGATGACCGCCTCACTCCCGAAGCATAAGTTGTAAGGGGTCTCTCCAGTTGGAGTTCTCTCTGTGGTACGGTATGCCCATAATACGTTGGGGAGCACATCAACCCACTGCCCCCCAGCCTCTTCAAGGCGCGTCTTTAGACCTTTGAGGATCGTTCGATTTGTGACTTCTATTTGACCGTTTGCCTGTGGATGGGCTACAACGGTGTGGCGCAGGTTGATCTTTAGGTCTTCACACAACTTTGTGAATGATCTCCCAGTGAACTGTGTACCATTGTCCGTAATTATTATGGCCGGGATCCTGAAATGACAGATGATGCTTTTCCAAACGAATTGTCTGGCGTTCTACGTTATTTTGGCAAGTGGCTCGGCTTCAACCCACTTGGTGAAGTAGTCGATTGCCATGATGATGAACTTCCTCTGACCCGATGCCACGGGGAGGGGGCCAAGGATGTCGATCCCCCACTGGGCAAAAGGCCAAGCCCCTTGGAGTGCGGTGAGCGCAACTGGCGGCTGATGTGGCATATTGGCGTGGAGCTGACAGTTTTTGCATTTCTGGACGAGTTCTGTGGCGTCTTTCTTCATTGTCGGCCAGTAAAAACCTTGGCGCAAGATCTTACGAGCCAGAGCCTTGCCACCTAAGTGTTCTCCGCAAACTCCTTTATGTACTTCGCGCAGGGCATAGTCTGCCTCCGATGCCGGCAAACATTTCAGATAAGGACCAGAGAAGGCCCGCTTGTAAAGCTCTCCGTCGATGATTGCAAATGATGCGGTCCTTATCCGGAGCCGCCGTGCTTCTACGCGGTCATCTGGTAGTCGCTCGTGCTCGAGGTACTCTCGTATGGGAGTCATCCAGGACGTTTGCTTCCCGTCGATCATCGATACTTCCCAGGGCCCCTGAATGCTTGGGGTCATAATTTCTTCGACTCGCCGACGACGGGACTGATAGCTAGCTGTCGAGGTCGCAAGCTTAGACAGTGCGTCTGCCCGGGTATTCTGCTCCCTAGGGATGTGAATGACCTGGTGCGAGGGGATCTTCGCCAGGAGTGACTTGGCGAGCGCAAGGTATTGCGCCAGCTGGTCATTCTTGGCCTCGTACTCACCTTCTACCTGTGAGACGACAATTTGCGAGTCAGCGTAGATTGTTAGGCTTTCCACTTTGCAGTCGGTAGCAAGCCTGAGGCCGGCAATCAGGGCTTCGTACTCAACGACATTGTTGGTAGCGGGAAATCTTAATCGGAGGCCGTACTCCAGAGTGACCTTTTCCGGACTTATCAATAGTAATCCGACTCCTGCCCCTTCGGCCCCTGACGCTCCGTCAACGTAGAGAGTCCAACGAGCTAGGGCTCTTTCTTGCGCAGGATCTGCTTCGGGTGAGATGGTGCACTCCACAACAAAGTCTGCGGGCACTTGCGACTTGATGTCTGGCCGGGGCAAGAAGTGAATATCAAACTCGCCCAGCTCGACTGCCCACTTTACCAACCTTCCAGATACCTCTTGCTTTTGCAGGATTGCTCGCAGCGGTAGATGAGTCAGCACTTTAATTGCATGGGCCTGGAAGTAAGGTCAGAGCTTCCTTGCCGAGAAGACTAGTGCTAAGGCCGTCTTTTCGGCTGCCGGGTACCTGGTTTCTGCGTCGGAAAGGACCTTGCTGATGTAATAGATGGGTCGCTGGACCCCTCCTTCGTCCTTTACCAAGACCGAACTGAGGGCCGTTGAAGACACCGCCAAGTATAAATACAGGGCCTCTCTGGGGGATGGCTTCGATAGGAGCGGGGGCGAGGCCAGGTATTGCTTGAGAAGCTCGAAAGCTGCCCGACGCTCGTCTGTCCATTGGAACCCTGAGCTGCGCGCCCCCCGGAGAACTTTGAAAAAGGGAAGATACTTATCCCCCGTCCGAGCCAAGAATCGGGAGAGCGCTGCGATCCTCCCATTGAGTCGCTGGACTTCCTTGATGGACCGCGGGGGTGGCATATTTTCCAGAGCCTTGATCTTCTCTGGGTTTGCCTCAATCCCACGCTGCGTTACCATGAATCCTAGGAACTTTCCCGCCGTTACGCCGAACGCGCATTTACTGGGGTTGAGCCTCATTCCGTAATGACGAAGAAGTTGAAAACACTAGTCCAAATCCTTTAAGTGACTGGATCGGCGCAGGCTTTTTACCAGCATGTCGTCCACATATACTTCCATGATATTTCCGAGCAGTTCCTTAAACACATTGTGCATTAGCCTTTGGAAGGTCGCCCTGCATTCTTGAGGCCAAAGGGCATTACTGTGTAACAGTAGATGCCCATGTCAGTTCTGAACGCTGTGTATTCTTCGTCTGCCGGGTTCATCTTGATCTGATATTAGCCTGAGTATGCATCCATGAAACTGAGCCGCTCGTGACCAGACGTTGCGTCGACGAGTTGGTCAATCATGGGAAGGGGAAAGCTGTCTTTCGGGCATGCCTGGTTGAGGTTGCTGTAATCCACGTACATCCTCCAACTTCCGTTGACCTTCTTAACCATGACCACATTTGCCGCCCATACGGGGTGCTTCACCTCTCGAATGAACCGTGCTTTCAGGAGTCTCGCTACCTCCTCTTCGATGGCCTGTTGCCGCTCTGGTGCGAAGTTTCTTTTCTTCTAGACGACCGACCTGCAGGTCGGATTGATGTTTAGGGAATGGAGAATGACCTGGGGGTCTACTCCGGGCATGTCCTCTGGGCTCCAAGCGAAGATATCTTAATTGGCGCGGAGGATGACGGTGAGCTCTTCCTGCTCCTCCTGAGCCAGGAGGGATCCGATTCGCACGGCCCGGGCCGGATCTTCCTGCGAGATTGATACTTCCACTAACCCTTCAACAGGCGCTCCCCGCTGCAGGGTTGCCTCGTCTCGTAAATCAAAGTTGTCGATGCTGTGTGCCACAATCTCTTTTTTCTGTGCTGCCTCCAGATGACAGGCTCAGGCCATCTCTTGGCTCCCCCGAACAGTTGCAATCCCTCCCGCGGTCGGGAACTTTAAAGCGAGATGAGGAATGGACGCAATTGCCTCGAAGGTCAACTGGGTTGGCCGCCCCAAAATCGCGTTGTAGGGACTGACGGAGTCTACTACTACGAACCGCACATTGTGGGTGGCCTGCCTAGGATATACTCCCAGTGTGACTGGTAGCACAATTACTCCCTCCAACCGAACGGGAGTGTTGCTGACATCAAAGACTGGCCCCGCCTGGAGGCCAAGGTGCTCGCTAGTGGGTTTTAGCTTCCGGAAAGTGGCGAGGAACAGGACGTTGATCGAGCTTCCGCCATCAATTAAGATTTTCTCCACGCAGTGGCAAGGGTCCCATCCCTGCGCTAATGACCAACGGGTCTTGATGGGGGTGATGGACTCCCTCAAGGTCCTTTCCCCCGAAAGTTACAACGGGGGCTTGCTTGAACCTTTTGTCCCTGTGCTCGCGCTCCGTCATACGCTCTGTTGTCAACCTCCTGGGTTTGCTGTTGCTTGATGGGAATCCTTTTCCCACAGACGACGTCAAACTGTTGCGGTTCACTCAAATGCCCCCGGTAGACCGGTTCCAGATCGGTCCGTCTTAGCCCCGGGCGATTGAGTACGCACACAGTCACAGTAGAAACAGAGAAAAGGTACACACACTACTTTGACGTGGAAAACCCCGGAAAGGGGAAAAAACCACGTGATCGGGTCTGTGCCAGCCAAACTCCACTATCTGCCTCTGTTACAACGCTCTTGTAAAGAGAAAGCGAGGGCGACATGTCGCTCCTCGTTACAAATACTGGGGAGTTGAGAGAGCTCTCCTTGGGTGACAGGCCACCGCTTAGGAGTCCGTGCACTTGGACGTGCGTCTTTCTTGAGCGCTTGCTCTTCTGGCTCGCGCGTCGATGCCTGCGCTCTATGCCTCGGACTGAGGAGGGCTGCCTTCGCTGGTACTTCGCTTCCTTCCTTCTCTGGGCGGCGCTCGCGGGAGAACCTGCCAAGTTAGTGAGTGAAAGAGGAGAGGAGGAGGTGAGTAGAGAGAGAAGCTCTGGGGAAAAGTAGGAATGAAGAGAGAGAAAGCGAATGAGAGAATGAAGCAGGATCCCTTGAAATGAACTATCCGAGGTGCTTATATAGGGTTTCTGAGGTGGTTAGGGTGGTTACGGTGGTTGATCGCAGATCGGAGGGCCACGATCACTTGTGGCGACCGGAGGGCCGTGATGGCCCGCCCTGATTGGACGGTGGAGAAAAGGCCGACCCACGGCGGTGGTCGGAGGAGGCGCGCCGGCCGATGGCCGCCCGAGGGAAAAGGCGGCCGGCCGCAAGGGGGGCGGCCGGCCGCGGCCGGGGGGGGGGGGGGGCGGCCGGTCCGCAAGGGGGCGGCCGACCCGCAAGGCGGCTGGCCCCGGCCGCCGGCCGCAAGGGGGCGGCCGGCCCCGGGCGGTCGGCCGCTGGCCGTATGGGGGCGGCCGGCCACACCGCCCGCCCGTGAAGATGGCGGCGTTTGCGATTTGGTGCGGGGGAGTTACGGTCCGGTGCGCGGGAGTTACGATCCGGCGCGCGGGAGTTACGATCCGGTGCGCGGGAGTTATCATAATTCCTTATAAATTAAGGGGTACCCATCATTTCTATACTCTTCTACATCATTTCATATCTCACATGCATGACTCTTCTCTACCATTCTAGAATGGTCTCAACATATTCATACTAGTTTAAAATAATCCCTCAAGTATGATTAAAATTGGTTACAAAGCAAATGAGTTAGCCTTAACACCGTGATATTCTCCTCCACGAAATTGTTGTGTTTTTTGTTTAGATCCAATTATTTAGGAAACATCATGAATAGTAGGAGAGTGAATGAGGCATGGATTGAAAACGCCAAACAAGGAAGACAGCCATCGATCCCTTTATTGGTTTCCTTGTAGAGAGAACTCTCTCTCTCTCTTGAATTTAAACTACCACCTCCTATGTCTATATATATAAATATATATTATATATAGGTTTATGGTACCTGTTCACTGGTGAGAAGAAAGAATAGCAGCCTGAAGACTTAGATTACTATGGGTTCTGAAGAAATGGTCGGGAAGCATCCAGTGGCGCTCGGGGGGAAGATGGGGTGTCGGGAAGCTCGTCGATTTTGTCGTCGTTGTGGACGCAGAGCTCGACGAGAATTCTAGGGGCATCTGCTCGGGGGAGATCGGGAGGGTCTGCCGGAGTTTCGGGGCAATTTTAGTCGGCGACGACGGCGAAGTGGTGGGGATCGGGATATCGCACACACTCGTGAGGGTTTCGGGAAGGAAGAAACGACAGCAGGCAGCAGCTGCGCTGAACCAGTCGCGGGACAGGCGGAAGCAAGGCTCGCGGGATAGGGTATCGGGCAGTACCTGCGTCTACGGTTGGAAGCAAAAAATTTTGTTCGAACTGGAGCCTAGAACAAACCTGCGGCCAAACCGAAACTGCTTTATTAAAATAAGTTGTAGCAAACACAACTTATTGCCATAATCAAGGTGCGACCCAACCGCACTGCAGGCCATTAGCTCAACCAAACGTCACTTTAGTCATCAAATCTGCAATCTGTAATCTCCTGCTTAGAAGGAACAAAAGGAGCAAGAGTACTACGATCATAATGCTTATGTAGGAAGGAAGCATCAATCCCGAAATGCTTGGAGAGTGAGTACTTCACCGGATTCAGAGTAATCTGAATGATACCAGTGTTATTACAGTAGAGTGAGGTTGGATTAGGAGAAGAGACACCAAGGTTCTCAAGAAGCCAACGAAGCCAGATAATGTCCTCAGCGGTGGTAGCTATAACGCGAAGCTCAGCCTCAGTGCTGGATCGAGAAACACCAGCCTGTTTCTTGAACTTCCAAGTAATAAGAGAAGAACCCAGGAACAGACAGAAACCAGTGAAAAGCGGTGATCAACATGATTACTAACCCAAGTAGCATTCGAGTAAGCGTAGAGCTGTAGAAAACTGCTGTTCGAGAAGAAAAGATCACGAGAAGTCGTCGCTCGGAGATAGCGCAGGAGCCACAACAGGTGACCATACTGCACAGAGGTAGGCGGACTAATAAACTGACTCAACACATGAATTGCATGGACAATATCGGGCCAAGTAATGATGAGGTAGACAAGACACTCAATGAGGTGGCAGTAGCGAGTGGGGTCGGAGAGTGGAAACTAGCCGAGCTCGAGCTCATCAAAAATAGCCGGCTCGAGCTCGAGCTATTTTTTTGAAGCTCGAGCTCGACAAGCCTGTGTTTTATGTAGGGGTGCAAGTTAAGCTGAGCCGGCTCGTGAGCTTGATGAGCTGGCTCGAAAAAAGCTCGACTCGAGCTCGAGCCAGTTGAGCTCGAGCTCGACGAGCTCGAGCTCGATTGCGAGCTCGAGCTCACCAGCTCTTGTTCATGAGCGAGCCGGGGCCCGCGAGCTTTTTCCCCCCTTTTTTTAAAAAAATATAAATAATTATAAATAAAAATAGTTAATGAGCTGAAAAACTCGTGAACAGCTCGAGCTCGAGCTCGATATATTGGTCTCGAGCTCGAGCTCGAGTCATGCAAAATGAGCTCGTCGAGCTCGAGCTCGAAATATTTAGCTCGAACTCGAGCTTGGGAATTTTGCCAAGCTCTACTCGTTTACACCCCTAATTTTATGGGCTCGAGCTCGACTTCACTACCTCGACCAAACTCCACTGAGCTCCACGAGCTTGGCCAGTTCCGCGAACAAAGCGTAAAAGAGGAAATGGCTCCCGTCGTCCACCGTCCACTGCTCAACGCTGGTGAGAAAGATGATGGATGGCGTGAAACTGTGAAAGTGGAATAGTGGATATAAATTGATCTTCTAAGAGAATGTATTAATAATAATGATTAATATTAAAATATATTGCATTAAGTGATAGATAAGATGGGAGATGGCGAGAAGCTCCAGGAATGAGGATAGGGGACAGCCTTGACCAGCTGTCAGCGGTGCAGGCAGAGATAGGTTTAATATATAAAAAAATATAATATATTATTATTTAAATATATATATATAATATTAGGAAATTGATATTCGCACACCTTCACTATTCTTATCCATTTATATTTATTATTTATTTACTTTTTACTATATATAAAAAAACTATTCGTACACCCCACACACATTACTGTCGTGAAATAGCCCCTCACCCCTCCTTCCACTGCCATTGATCGCTCTCCTCCACCGCCGGCATCCTCTCTAACGCCGGCTACTTCCCTTTTGCCGCCCAACAAAACAATAAAAAAACACAAAATATGACCGTTAATAGCAGCCAAAAACGTGTTGCTCGTTTTTTTGTATATATACGCGCAAGCTGAAAATACTCCTATATACGTGCATTTTTAGAAAAAGTGTTCAGCACGAAAGTTGTAGATCTTGATGAGAACTACAACTTTCGTGTTGAACACTTTTCCTAAAAATGCACGGACAAAACGTATTTTGAGCCCGAAAATAATATGGGTGTATCACAATAGTTATGCTCAGTTTCACGCCTTTTGAAAATACTCCTATATACGTGTATTTTTAGAAAAAGTGTTCAACACCAAAGAGTTAGATCCCGACGAGATCTACAACTTTCCTGTTGAACACTTTTCCTAAAAATGCACGGACAAGACGTATTTTGAGCCCGAAAATAACCTTGACGTAACTATTGCGAATTCGCAATAATTATGCACGGTTTCGCGTCTTTTGAAAATACTCCTATATACGTGTATTTTAAGAAAAAGTGTTCAACACCAAAGTTGTAGATCTCGACGAGATCTACAACTTTCGCGTTGAACATTTTTCCTACAAATGCACGAAGAAGGCGTATTTTGGGCCCAAAAATAATCTGGGTGTAACTATTACGAATTCGCAATAGTTATGCTCAGTTTCACGTTTTTTTTTAAATATTCCTATATACGTGTATTTTTAGAAAGAGTATTCAACACGAACGTTGTATTTTCCTAAAAATGAACGTATATAGAAGTATTTTCAGTAAATTGGTCTGTCATTATCAATTTCCTGGGCTGCTATTATAATTGGGCTGTCAATAATCAAACTGGGTTGCCAATATAAATGCCCAAAAATTATTTTTTGGGGGGTACGAATATCGTCTTGGGGTACGATTATAATTTTGTGGTGTATAAATATCGGTGGATACAAATAGCCAAAAAGAAACTGCGAATATCAATTCCCTAATATTATTGGGGTTAAATATATATACACTTAACATGTATATAATGAAATACACATTTTTTGAATTGCGTCGTATACATGTATTTTTATAAAAAGTGTTTTCATGTTGAATACTTTTTGATTTGAAGCCGTTTAAGTCCCCGAAAAAAATCACGTTCGTGATTTTTTCGGGGGCCAAATCGGGACCCTAAACGGCATTTTTATGAAAAGTGTTCTACATGAAAGTTGAACACTTTTCATAAAAAACACTTATAAGACGCAGTTCAAAAGGACGCGTATTTCGTTATATACACGTATACATTTAACCCATATTATTATATATATATATCATATATGTATATAATATTATATATACATATGAGTACTCAAAATGACCGTAAAAAAATATAAATTAAGATTATCATTTTTATTTTTTTTTAAAAAAAATAAGTTTTAACATTAAAGCATTAAATTTTCTCCATCTCCCTCTCTTTAATTCTTACTCTCTCTCCGTTCTTTCTCTCTCTCCCTTCTCTCTCTTTAATATTATAAGCTGGGTGAACCTCTCTTGCCCACTCTTTCTCTCTCTCCCTCTCTTTCTAACTCTCTCTTTATCATTCAGGCGATGTAGCTGTAGGAGGTCTAGAGATTTTCAATTGTTTAATATATAAGCAGTGGACGGCTGTAGAAATCGTTATTTCAGATCTGACGGCCGAAATTCTTTCTATGAATTTTTATTTCATAAATTTGATATTTCTATTATAGTGATAGAGATATATATATATATATATATATATATATATATATATATATATATATTAAAAAGCTCGCGATCTGGCTCACGAGCCCATGAACAAGGCTTACAGGGCTCGAGCTCGGCTCGAAAGCAAGCTCAAGTACGGGTGGAAATAGGCCAGGCCAGTCTAGGCTTTATGGATAACATGCTCGGCCTACATTAGTATTCTTGGTTCTGAGCCTGACCTATTAACCTGATATATGCCAAAATGTAGGCCTAGCCTGTAGGCCTACCTATGCCTATTTAATAATTCATTTTTCAAAAGTAAAAAATATGGACTTGAACCAAAGATGTATCCTTATCGACTCGAACCGTCTCTCTTAATATACGATTAGTAATTAAATATATATAATTAATTTATATTTGATTAATATTTAAATTTATATAATAAATTTATATTAATTATTATTTATAAATAATATAGGCCGGCCTGCAGGCTTACGGGTCAGGCTTTAATAATATAGGCCTGGGCCTATTTTAAAAATAGGTCATATTATAGGCCTATTTTTATGGTAAATAGAAAATACGCCACGTCAGACCGATGACATGCCAGGCCGCAGGCCCCTGATAGGCCGCTTGACCTATTTCCACCCCTAAGCTCCAGTCGTCGAGCTCCAGCATGTCGAGCTCGAGCTCAACATGCTCGAGCTCGAATTTTTTTCGAGCCAGCTTGTCGAGCTCTTGAGTCGGCTCAACTCTACTTGCACTCCTAAGTAGAACACCATCATTCAGACGAAGTTGAAAGTGAAGCTCCATAGGAGAGTCCACTGTGCGAGAGTCAGAAAGAGCAGTCCGAGCTAACAGGTCTGATGCATATCTATGCTAAGAAAACTAAAAACCGTTATCTGTAGAGCTGAGCTCTAAACTCAAAAAATAGCTCAGCTGTTCAAGGTCGGTCATCTGAATCTGCTGCTAAAGGTGATGTTTGATGAAGGTCACATGTGAAAGATCATCATCAGTAATGATCATATCATCCACATAAAGTAACAAAAAGTCTGACCGTGAGAGGAAGAATGTACAATCAGAGCTAAATCATATGGACTTGGTTGGAAACCGGCAGTCGTAATGATTGAGCTATAACAAGCAAACCATGCGCGGGACGCCTGCAAGACCTGGAGGAGAGGATTGACCAGGAGGAGCAAACATGTATACCTCCTGCTGAAGATTACCGTGAAGAAATGCATTCTTCACGTCAAGCTGAGACAGAAGTCAGTGGCGAATAGCTGTAACTGCAATAAGAGTCTGATTCATAGTCATGTGAGCGACTGAAGCAAAAGTCTTGTCATAATCTCTCCTTTGCTCCTGCTGAAAATTACGAGAAACTAACTGAGGTTTGTACCTCTCTACAGATCCATCAGAGTGAGTCTTGACCTTGAAGACTCACTTGCAAGTGATCAGAACAACACTAAGTGGAAGAGGGACAATGTCCTATGTACGAGTATGCTCAAGTGCCTCTAACTCAGCAGATATAACAACCTGTTACTTAGGTATCTTGGCAGCCTCACGGTAGATGTCGGCTCTGGAGTGCTACAAGAGGTAGCAGAAAGGGCAAGTAGGTCTAGCGGAAGTGTAGCAAGACTAAGATGGTTGGGAGGATGTCGCTCACGAGGTGGGTTGTGACACACAAGAGGATCGTCCACAGGGCACTCATTGGATGAGGCATGCACCGAGTCAGGGGGCACTGGAGGCGAGGGAACAGGAGCAGGAGGAGGTCGACGAATATAATGATGTGGAAGGGGACGATGATCGCGTTCAAGGGAGAGGTGGAAGGTAGAAGGGAAATATTAGAAGATGAGATGGAAGAGGTAGGAGATGGTGTAGGTGGTGGCAAAAAGATAGGAGGTGGACATACCGGTGGAGAGGAAGAAACATGAAGCGGTGTGTTGTGAAATCGGATCGAGTTAAGCCGCGGTAGCGCAACGGAATTTCACGAATGAGCAAGAACCAATATCGCGCAAAATAAAATACTGAACGAGATTCTAGCATACACAGACGACACAAAAGATTACATGGTTCGGAGATGGGCTCCTACGTCCACGGGGAGAGCGCGCCAGAAAGATCCACTAAAGTCAGAAAGTTACCGATTACAATAGACCTCAATGGGTCGAACAGAGAAGGAAACAAAAACAACACAAAGAAAACTGAAACTGGAGCTGTCGGATTTCCGACAGCGCTATCGCCCGGAACGTTGCTCCTCCTGAGCAACCAAAGTGCGCGCGCCAAGCTCGGCCGGAACTCCCTCCAGACCACCGTGCTCCTTCGCCGCCGCGCCTGATGCCTGTCTCGTTGCTGCTCTGCCACCGGGCCCAAAACCCGCCGCCGCTGCCTGAGACGAAGTCGAAGCCGCCGGAATTGCGCCTCCTGAAGCTCTCTGTTCACAAATTGGATCTCACGGATTTTTCCTCTCATGATCGGTCATGACAGCTCTCCTATAAATAGCAACAAAAAACCCCTCTCAATTAGGAGATAATCTAATATAGGAATGAAGAATAACCGGCCATCAAATAACTTCCCAAATAAATTAGAATTGCCCAAAAATGATTTGCCCGGATTAGGAATGAGGAGCCCCAAAATAAATTCTCATCTAAATGATATTCCTATATTGAGATAATCCTAAACAAGGAATGAAAAACTCCCACGGATCGGTGACATGGCGCGATCCGGACGATCCGTGCGCGTGTGAGGTGTCACGATCCTAACAATCTCCACCTTGACGCCTCACGCAAACGAAACTCCACCTTGACGAACGTAACTCAACCTTCAGCTTAAATCTCCACTACTGGCGACTACGAGCCCCCTCTCCCTGGGGCCTAACCGCGATCAATGCGCATCAGAATGAGTCAAGTCAAGACCGCTCTTGAACTTGACTCCAGTCACTGGACTTCCTCGCAAGTCCGTACTAATATCCCTCCAGGATATCTCCCGCAACTTCCTGCCTCTACCTCTACCGAACTCCCTCAACTCCCGGTGGCGCACCCCGACGTGCTTCGCCCTTGCCCTATAGACCGAGTCTTTTGCAAGACGACTCGCACTCAACCTCTCACTGTGCGACTCCACCTTCTCCTGAGTGATCATGAGTTCCCTGGTGGGACCCTTGAGCCGGATGGCTCCCTTTGCGGCGTCTGGGCTCTCCTGAGATGACTCTCCGCCCACGGATGCGAACAATTTACCTCCATCAAGGTCCTCTCTCTGCGCACACGCCCTCGCCACGAAACCTGCCCTGCTCCTCCGCCGGTCCTTCCTAGCTTTCTGCTGAGAGCGGATCCTGCTCTCTATAGCTCTATCGAAGGAACCGCGATCTGGAGAGATCGCATGAAATGCATATGCTACTGTGCCCTGTAGCTCGAGAGACGGTTTGAACTCTCTCCTCGCATCTCCCCTGGCAGTCGTGGTGCCAATCAGTCTATAGAGCGACCCGAAACGCTCTCCTCTCAAGACTGTCTGCGCGTCTCTTCTGACCTCCAAATATCCGCCGTTACCGGTAAAAGAATACCCGGCGGCCTCCAGAGTGCCTAACGAAATCAAACTCTTCCTCAAATCAGGCACATACCGAACGTCGGTGAGGGTCCTAACCACTCCGTCAAACATCCTGATCCTGATGTTACCGACTCCCAATATCTCGCACTCTGAAACGTTCCCCATCCGAACTCGACCACCCTCATATTGCCTAAAGCTGGAGAACCACTCTCTGTTCGGGCACATATGGAACGTGCATCCTGTATCCAAGATCCAGGAGCCTGCGGTCTCAATGCTGGGTGCAGCATGAAGAGCGTCAGCATCGCTCTCATCCTCAGATGCCATCGCAGCCAAATCTGGCTCATGCGCCTGCTCCTTGAGCTTCAGCTTTGGACACTTGTCCTTCCAGTGCCCTTCCTCTTTACAGTAGTGACACGTGTTCCTGCCTACGGACTTTTCCCTAGGTCGGTTTTCCCGCTTTCCTCTCGATCTACCACTCAATGTGTCTTTGCTCTTCACGAATAAGCCTTCGTCGGCCCTAGGGCCCGACTTGCTCCTTGTTTCGTTCGAGAGCAGCGTCGTCATCACTTCTTCCATCTTCAGGGTATCCTTCCCGTAGAGGATAGTGGTGACCAGATGATCGAAGGACCTCGGCAATGAAGACAACAGGAGAAGAGCCTGGTCTTCCTCCTCGACCTTAACGTCCATACTCCGCAACTGTGAGACGAGCTTGTTGAACACGTTCATGTGATCTAGCAGTTGCGAGCCCTCCGACATTCTCAGGCTGTATAACTGCTTCTTCACATACAGCTTATTCGTCAGCGACTTGGACATATATAGCTCCTCGAGCTTCTTCCACAAGTCCGCCGTCGTCTCAGCATCCACCACGTTGTACATCACCTCATCGGCCAAACACAGCTGAATCGTGCTGATGGCCTTCAGATCGAGCTCCTCCCATTCGTCGTCCTTCTTCCCGGACTTCTCCTTGCCGAGGAGAGCCTTGTGAAGGCCTTGCTGGACGAGAACGGCCTTTATGCGTTTCTGCCAAAGGCCAAAATCAATCTTGCCGTCGTACCTAGAAATCTCGAATTTTGCCGACATTGTCTTGCTCGCAGAGCTACTGGGCGATCAAGATGATATTCGCGGAACCGATCTGGGAAGATAGGGAGCGGACCAATGTCGTCACCCACCGTTGACCCAAATCAGAAAACCGGAACGTCCAGACGATCACCCCCGCGGAACCTGCCTCTGATACCAATTGTTGTGAAATCGGATCGAGTTAAGCCGCGGTAGCGCAACGGAATTTCACGAATGAGCAAGAACCAATATCGCGCAAAATAAAATACTGAACGAGATTCTAGCATACACAGACGACACAAAAGATTACGTGGTTCGGAGATGGGCTCCTACGTCCACGGGGAGAGCGCGCCAGAAAGATCCACTAAAGTCAGAAAGTTACCGATTACAATAGACCTCAATGGGTCGAACAGAGAAGGAAACAAAAACAACACAAAGAAAACTGAAACTGGAGCTGTCGGATTTCCGATAGCGCTATCGCCCGGAACGTTGCTCCTCCTGAGCAACCAAAGTGCGCGCGCCAAGCTCGGCCGGAACTCCCTCCAGACCACCGTGCTCCTTCGCCGCCGCGCCTGATGCCTGTCTCGTTGCTGCTCTGCCACCGGGCCCAAAACCCGCCGCCGCTGCCTGAGACGAAGTCGAAGCCGCCGGAATTGCGCCTCCTGAAGCTCTCTGTTCACAAATTGGATCTCACGGATTTTTCCTCTCATGATCGGTCATGACAGCTCCCCTATAAATAGCAACAAAAAAACCCTCTCAATTAGGAGATAATCTAATATAGGAATGAAGAATAACCGGCCATCAAATAACTTCCCAAATAAATTAGAATTGCCCAAAAATGATTTGCCCGGATTAGGAATGAGGAGCCCCAAAATAAATTCTCATCTAAATGATATTCCTATATTGAGATAATCCTAAACAAGGAATGAAAAACTCCCACGGATCGGTGACATGGCGCGATCCGGACGATCCGTGCGCGTGTGAGGTGTCACGATCCTAACAGCGGTGGAGTTGGAAGAGTAAGAAACTACACATCAGAGGGAGTCACCGATGAGTGCGAGGTCGAGGAGATTGATGATACAAAGAAAGAGCGAGACTCGTCAAAGATGACATCACGTGAGATACGAAGTCGACGAACAGCATGATCATAACATCGATAGTCATTGTGCTCAGTACTGTACCCAAGAAAAACGTAAGATACAAATTGAGCAGAGAGCTTGGTACGCTCACATGAAGGGAGAAGAACATAACACTGACAGCCAAAGATACACAGTTTCGTATAACGTGGCGGTCGGGAGTAAAAGTGATGCAGGCTACGTCATCCGACGAACCGCAACGGACAAACGATACCGAATTATTCTCTCTCGCTCCAATTCTACGCTCGCACAAACAAAACGCAGCACTCCCGATTTGCGATATTATTATTCTAATGCTAACGTACAGGGTTCGCCACATCCTTAGAGGTCAAATAGAGGTTATGAGTCAATATCCTATCAAGCGAAAAGGATCTATCCGGTCCGGTCGAGCGTGTGTTGTACCAAAAGAGATCCACCGAAAATTAACGATTCAGAAAAAGGTAGATCTCCTAGCTCGGACCTTGGAAGACCTCTTCATCACACTTGATGAAGGGCACAAGTCAGAGGTTATTTTAGGAGATGAGAAGAGAGAAAGAATAGAGGGTCAAGGGACCATATCCATAATAACACCACACGGAAAAAACAAGTTCATACCAAATGTGAAGTATGTACCAACACTAAGTCAAAATCTTTTAAGTGTCAGACAATTATTAAGGAAAGGATATAAAATAGTATTTGATGGACATCAATGTGTCATAGTCGAGCCAAAGGGAAAGACTATTGAAGGCTCAGCAGTAATAAACAAGAGTAACATATTTACTCTAAGCCTTCGTCCTGGTTTGAGAGCCCTCACCTGCACACTGGGTTACTCTACAAATTCTGGCATATTGTGGCATCATAGGCTTGGACGCATCAACTACACCTCACTCCATCACATCCAGTCAAACAAACTAGTAAAATGACTTCCTTGCTTTTCACAATTGCACTGCATGTGCTCAAGGGAAATCACACCGACAACCCTTTCCATGCAACTCACAATAAAGAGCAAAAGAGCCGCTTGATCTTCTTCATATAGACCTTTGGGGACCAGCCCCAGCCCCATCATCGGGATTAAAAAAGTATTACCTACTTATTGTGGACGATTATATCCGCTATATGTTGATAAACCACTTTGAAAACAAATCCAAGACCTTCCATTTTTTCAGCTATATAAGGAGAGAATAAAAAACCAGCTTGGAAAGAAAATCAAAACTATAAGAAGCGATAGAGGGGGGGGGGGGGAATTTATGTCCACCGCCTTTAATTCATATTGTGCAAAAGAAGGGATACAAAGACAACTAACAACACCACATTCACCACAATAGAATGAGGTTGTATAACGCAGAAACAGAACAGTAATGGAAATAGCAAAAACCATGCTAATACACAAAAATTGTCCAAAGTTCCTGTGGGCAGAAGCAGCAACCACAGCTATATACTCTAAATCGAGTGTTCACAAAGGCACTTGATAACTGTACACCATATGAAGCATTATTAGGAAGAAAATCCACGGTAGAACACTTAAGAGTATTTGGGAGTATAACATTTGCCCACAAAACAGACGGAAGTAAAGACAAGCTCGATAAAACAAGCATCAAATGCATCATGCTGGGATATAGTGAGCAAAAGTAAAGCTTACAGTCTACTGGAGCCAAGCAGCAAGAAATTAATTATTTCTCGGGATGTAATCGTCCACGAAGACAAAGCCTGGAACTGGAGCTCAGAAAAGAAACTACAACAAACCATGATTTTGTCGGTTGAGCTTGACCAGAGACAAAGCTCCATCCATGACAAAGAAGCCATTCCAGAAACTGTCACAGACATTGAAGACATAACTAGTAGTCCAGACTTCTCACTGCCCCCAAGAATGAGAACACTCCAGGATTTCTATAGAGACACAGAACTTGAGGCTGCACTACTTGCGGCTACCCCAATTTCCTTCCTTGAAGTAACAAAAGAAGATAACTGGAGAAAAACAATGGAGGAAGAAATAGAAGCTATCACAAAAAATCAAACCTGGACATTAGTTGATAAACCAAAGAATCCGGAAATAATCAGACTGAAGTGGGTTTATAGAATAAAGAATAATGAGAATGGTGACATCCTCAAATACAAGGCTCGACTGGTTGCAAGAGGTTTCACCCAAAACTCGGGAGAATTATGGAGAAACCTTCGCTCCAGTCGCAAGGATGACCGTCATCAGACTTCTGCTCGCGATTGCTCTCCAGAATCAATACCTAATTTTTCGTCTGGACGTAAAATCTGCATTTCTAAATGGAAAATTAGAAGAAGTATATGTAACTCAGCCCGAAAGTTTTCAGGTTCCAGGAAAAGAAGACAAAGTTTACAGACTTCATAAAGCACTAAACGGACTCAAGCAGACACCCCGAGCTTGACACAACAATATTAATTCATATTTTCTCCAAGAAGATTTTTCCCGAAATCCAAATGAACCAACATTGTACATCAAGACACAGGGAAAGGATCGAATTCTAGTTAGCCTCTATGTGGATGACTTGATCATCATTGGATCAAGCCAACACCTGGTAGAAGAAGTAAAGGAGAAGATGAAGAAAAACTATGAAATGTCATACCTGGGTCCACTAAACCTCTTTTTGGGACTCCAAATCAAACATTTGGAGGGCGGTCTACTACTCTCGCAGGAACTTTATACAAGATCATTATTAAAGAAATTCCAGATTAAGCAGTGTAATCCAGCGCTCACACCCATGTCCACCTCCAATCACCTTACTGCAAAGAAAGAACAAGAAGAAGCAGTAGACAGGGAAACATATAGAAGCCTAATTAGGTCTCTGATTTATCTCATCAATACACGACCGGATATAGAAAACACCATCAACATTGTGGCACGGTTCGTAAGCAATCCTACTAAACTCCATTTTGATACTGCAAAAAGAATTTTGCGGCACCACGAAGGATTATGGGCTATATTATCAACACGATCAAGGCAGCGCCCTATCAGGGTATACCGATTTTGATTGGGGAGGAAATCTGGAAGATCGCAGAAGTACAAGAGGTTACGCGTTTTTCTACGGGCCTAACCTCATCTCATGGAGTTCACAAAAACAACAATCGGTAGCTCTATCAACAACAGAAGCCGAATTCATGACGCTCAACTTCGCAGCCTGTGAAGCCATATGGCTACAGAGGATACTAAACGAAGTTAAGGGAGAAGAAAAAATAAAGAAAAGCAGAGTGAAAATCCACTGCGACAACACCTCAGCGATAGCTCTATCCAAAAACCCAGTCTATCATGGTAGGAGCAAACACATCGACATTCGTTTCTACTTTATCAAAGAAGTAATAGAGAAGAAGGAGATTCAGCTCGTATTTTGCCCAACACAACAACAGATCACAAACGTGATGACGAAGCCGCTACCACAGGATCGATTTCTTGCCCTAAGAGAAAAGCTTGGAGTTAGAAGGAGCAGCACAGTTTCAGAGGGGGTGAAGGAATAATTAATGAAACTAATGAAACTGCACTGAGAAATTAAATGTATTGAATGCTAAGACTCTTGAGAATAGTAACCGGCCCAAGGTCCTTCTTAGTCAATGGAATAAATGAATAGTATTTCCTAGGAATCTCTAGAATACTCTAAGTATGAGTATAAAAACCCATGTACTCAAGCATTTTTCAAGTAATACAAGATTAGCCCAAAACAGTAAATCTCCTCTTCGTTATCTCCACTGAAATAACTTCCAGTTAACCCACATGAGAAGCCTTTGATGTTTAAAGGAGAAGTTAAGAACGAAGCTCGGTAGTCTTTGTGATTTGGGTTTCATTTGTCGCGGCATTTTCTCTGATGAGTTTCAACAAAAAACAGCATCATTATAAAATGCATGTTCATAAAATGTACATTGTTTTTCATGACAATGGTTCCAATCACCCAAAAATAAAACTAATTTTTCAAGCAGGAGAATTCATATCCACCATGTTCATGTCACCTCCTTGCCAAACGTAGTCTTCATCTTACTGGATATAAATAGCCGTGTTAAATGCATGTCATTATCGTCTATGTGCAGTCCAATGATAAATGCACGTACTAAAAAATTCTAGGAAGCTGTGAATCCATAAAGGCCTCAACCTGAACATAACTATTATAAAATTGCGTGACCTATACATAGCCGAAGCCAACCTTGTCTTCAATATGTTCTAGATTTAGGATTCGTTTTACACAGTGGTGGCGGTCGTAAATGCATGGATTAAACCGGCATTTGTTAAGAACCACCTAACATCGACTTTTTTGAACATAAAAGTGGATAAGTTTCATGACAGTCACCATCCTGCCAAACTGAGTTTTAGGCTTCATTTGAAAGGGCTTATTTTCACCTCAAACAATTATGATCGCATGAATGTAACCTTAATAGTCAATTTCACGTAAAGAGTCAAAATTTAATGAAGAACCGCATGGTTACTGTAGAAACCGACGACGTTCTCTTCTTCACATGATGCAGATAACGAGGTCATCAATGGCGATTTCGAGGAAGGCCCGTGGATGTTCAAGAACTCGACCCTCGGCGTCCTCCTCCCCACCAACCTGGACGAGGAGACCACGTCCCTCCCCGGCTGGATAATCGAGTCCAACCGCGCCGTCCGCTTCATCGACTCCGACCACTACTCCGTCCCCCAGGGGAAGCGTGCCGTCGAGCTCCTCTCCGGCAAGGAGGGCATCATCTCCCAGATGGTCGACACCAAGCCCGACAACCAGTACAGCCTCCTCTTCACCATGGGCTCCGCGGGAGACTCCTGCCAGCTTCCTCTAGCCGTCATGGCTTTCGCCGGCGATCAGGCGCAGAACTTCCACTTCGCCCCCATCGGGAACTCCACCTCCATGCCGGCGAACGTGAGCTTCACCGCCAAGGCGGAGCGGACCAGGGTCGCCTTCTACAGCACGTATTACAACACGAGGAGCGACGATCACAGCTCGCTCTGCGGGCCGGTGGTCGACGATGTGAAGGTTTTGGCGGCGTCGGCGGCGGCCCGGGCCGGGGGATTCGTCCGACTGATGATTTTCGGCGTGATTGTTGTCTTCTGCTTTTCCTTGGGGATGTGATTTCCCGGCCGGTAAGCAGAAAAAAATCTTATAAATATTATTTGTGGGAATTGGAAATTAGGTAAAATCTATCTAATATTACGAGTGACGCGTGGCACTTCTAAACCAGAAGGGTTGACGTGTCTTTGATATTAAATAGTTTTTATATAAATAATGTTTACGGGATTTTAATCAGTGAGCTGTAGTGGTTTTGTTTGGTAAGCAGAAAGTATTGAGCTATGTAATCTTTAGATAGAACCAGGTTTAATGTGTGGGGAAGCATGTGTGCTGGGAGTTGTAATTTGTTCTAAGTTTGGTAACGTTTTAGGGTATTATGTTTGCGTTTTAAAGTTACAAGAAGTAGTGCGCCTGCTACACCGCAATTGTGAATTGGCCTTGTTCTTCGGCTATTTTTTGTCTCGTCAAAATCAACATTACTAAAAATCGAAGTTTTTAGTAAAAATTGTCCTTTATGTGATATTTTAAAATATGTTGGTCCGGATGGAAGATTTTTTTGTACTGATCTCGGCCGGCTCATCGGCACAATTTCAACCAGCTCATTTTCGTGAAATTTTAAATCTGTCCTCCAAACGGATGTTGAAACATGCGTGCATGCACACGTGTCACCCTCTCTTCAATCATTGGGAATTTGGGCAATTGCACCCCTCATCATGGAGGTGCGGGAAATCGCCGCCAGGCCATCCTGGCCGAGCGCCCAATGCTGCCAAGATATCCCGGCCAGGCGGCCACCACCGCCTAGCTAACCACACAGCCGTACGACACCCAGGCTGGGTAGCCACTGCCACCGCCCACGCTCATCGGCACCTAAAACACAATTAATTATTCAGAATTTTAGAATTGCAAAATAGCTTTGGATCCCAAATGACAGCAAGTTCAAATAAACCCTTTCATTGAATTAAGTACTACCACCTAGGGGATACAACAAAGCTTTTATAGGATGTTTTCCAAGCTATCCTTGTTGAAATTGTTGAAATGGAAGTGGGCGGTCTGATTGGGCATACAGCAGAGTCCGCCGCCGGTTAGGCGGCTTGGTGTTGACAGATAGTCGGGTTCTGGCTTTTGTTCTCTGTTCTACGACCTGATTGGACAGACTGCACAGGCCACAGAGTCTGTCGCCGATTAGGCGGCTTAGTGTTGGCAGATAGCCGGGCTCTGGCTTTTATTCTCTGTTCTACGGTCTGATTCAGCTTGCACCCTGATAGATAACTTGACGGTTAGCGTTGGCTAACTGCAACTGTCGTAGTCTGCACCCTGATAGATAACTTGGCGGTTAGCGTTGGCTAACTGCGACTGTCGTAGTCTGCACCCTGATAGATAACTTGGCGGTTAGCGTTGGCTAACCGCGACTGTCGTAGTCTGGGTTGTCTGGCTTGCATAGAGACAAATGGTTAGCGCGGATAGCATAGACTAACAGTACAGTTCGTCGTGCTTTGCTCACGCGGTTTGCAACTAGGGTTTGTTGGTGTGTACTTGGTCACAGTGGTGTCAAGTCCATGGTGTTGCCTAGTTCGCAGAGACCGCTAGTTGCGCGGTCTGCTTCTGGAGTTTGCGGAGATTGATGGTTGCGCGTTCTGCTTCTGGAGTTCGCGGAGACCTCTTATGCTGTGCGGTTTGGATGTGAAGTCCACAGTTCGTCATGAAGCGGATTGACTCTGGACTAGTGGCTGTCTTCTTGAGCCTAAGTCCATACAGACTGGTGTATATTATCGCGTGAGCGGATAGGTGTTTATCACTCGCGGTCTGACTCTGGTATCCACACTCTTGTGCGGATAGGTGGTGCTAGTTGCAGGATGACGGACGATTATCCTATCATTATGAGCGATGACCACACTCCCTTTGTCGCCTATAAAAATAGGGGTCCCTGGCTCGACATATATAACGGGAACAGTGAGAACTCAGCTCGCGCTTTGAACTTGCAGTTAAATTTTTCTAACTGGGCGGCTAAGTGAAGTTGACTTGTGTTGTGCAGACTGTGCGGCTAGACAATTAGTTGGGGAGCTCAGTGTGGAACAGTTCACAGATAGCAGTCTGTGGTATACAACAAGTCGCGGTTAGTGCGACCAACAGTCTTCTTACTCGGCATTGCTGATGGTTCAAGTATTTCACCCGGTCTCAGCGGGTAGACTGTTTTCTCAGTTCATCAGCATTCAATAACAAGACAGTCGTGCGGCTTCAGTTGCGGTCTGACAGCTTGGCGGTTTCGGCAAACAGGCTTGGCGCTTAGCGGCTTGGGCAGTTACTGTTGTCAGTCTGTCTATTTTCCTCTTGCTTGAATTTTTTTGCTTCTATTTGGTGCATTGTGAATCATATATCGCAATGTATTTCTCGCCCTGTAAAGAAGTTTTTTGATTCCATAGTGACTCGTGCGTTTCTGTTGTTCTGATTATTACTTACTTTGATTTGGTTGAGTGTTCCTACGGGCTTACTCAATTTTCATGAAATTTTCACACAATGCACCCCCATGTTACCTTATTGGCTTTCACCTTAGATAAGCTTAATGGTTATGATCATTCCGTTTCACTATTTCAACCTTAAATATATATCTAATATAACTCGGTGCAAGATTATTAATTATGTGTCCATCTCATGACCCCCTTCATTTTTACTTTCAAGAGATCTCCATCCCGCTCGATCTCTATTTATCCTTTTAGAACCTTTCCACATTTCTAGGGTCATTGCGACATGATGCTAAGTCTTCATCCTTCAAAATAATCAATCAAAATAAACACAATTACTATTTTTTGCAAATCATTAAAATATCAATTTCTTTTTGTTTTGTTCATACCCAAAAATTTGTGAGTTTTGGAATTGATCCTAAAGCATTTTTTCTTTTTATTTGTTTGGATTTTGGAGAAGGTTTTGTAATTGAAATAATTCAGAAATGAATTTTTTGGGGAGAGGTGGAATAGACTGTTCATCTTCTTTGTTGAGCTTGTCGTCGAGCTCCTAATTTTTAAAGGCTCACCCTAATTTTTAAAGGCCGGTGAAAGACAATTCTGTCTAGATCATAAATATTGGTATTGATCTAATTCCTTACTCTTAAAATCAATGGACCCAATCCCAATCCAACAAAAATAACAAACGAACCTAAATATTAAAAGGGTGTTGTTAAGGGCACTACAGTTTTAGCTAGGCGCACCGCACTTTCTCCTAATTTTTCACGTCTTTTGAAAATACTCCTTATACATGCATTTTTAGGAAAAGTGTTCTACACGAAAGTTGTAGATCTCGTCGAGATCTACAACTTTTGTGTTGAACACTTTTTCTAAAAATTTATGTACAAGATGTACTTTGGAAATACGTCCAGATTTCGCGTCTTTTACAAATACGCCTTGTACATGCATTTTTAGGGAAAATGTCGAGATCTACAACTTTCGTGTTGAACACTTTTTATAAAAATATATGTACAAGACGTATTTTCAAAAGACGCGAAAAATTCGAATAATGTGCGGTGTGGGTAGCCAATTCCCTTAGTCTAAAACACTTAAAAACGAATCCACCCTAGGATTTTGTGTGCCCTCATTTCATACTTCGCCATGTTGCTGATCCACAGATGCTGAAAACAGAGCTTTTGAATTTATGGAATCAGCATTAAATAGCGGAGCAGAGAAGAGCAGAGCACTGAGCCATTCGAACGTTGCGGGTTTTCAGTTTTTAATTCACTAACGATTACTATTTTAATAGCCATAACTAATTTAAACATCAAAAACTCCTTCTTGGAGAAGAAGACGAAGAACCAAATCAGAACAAGATCAAAACAGAGCAACATTGTTGCAGCAGAAGAACAGGAGAACAATTGAAGAATAAATGAAACAGAGTACTGAATTTAAAGTACAACCATAGTCAGTCCATCATGTTCTTCTAGGATTACTTCTGCTGCCCTCTCTTCTTCCATAGCTCGCCTAACACTCGAATTCCACCGCCGCCGCCGCCGCCTCTCCCTTCTCCGCAAGTATCAATTGGCTTCCCCGCTGATCTGAAGCTCTCGTGGTTTAGTATGGAGGCGGCGGCCTCCGACGCCTTGCGCCACTGATCCGTCTGGATACTAAGTCGCTTCATCTCGGCCTCCATTGCATCTTTCTCAACTTCCTGAGACTCCACCCTCTGCTTCATCTGCTCTAACATCTCCCTGCTCTGCCTCAGCTCCTCCTCTGTTTCAGCAAGCTTTGTTTCCATCTCATTGGTCTTGTTTCTCTCCACAGATGAGCTCGCCGTGACTTGCTCTGCTTCTTCTTTAACTGTCTCCAACTCCTTTTCCTTCTCAGCGAGCTTGGCTCTCATCTCGGCCATCTCCATCATCAAGCTTTCATTCTCCTCTGTACAACACGCGGCTACTTCGCATATATCAGTGGTTATGCAGCTATCACTATCTTTTTCAACAGGCAAAAGCTTCTCCTCCTCCTCCTTCTTCTTCTTCGTATTTTCTAGTTTCTTCAGCACGACTCTCGTCGCCACCTCCTCTAATTCCAGCTGCTCCTTAAGAAGCTTTAGCTCCACCATCGTTTCACCCAGCTTCGTCTCCAGATCCTCCACCCTCGACCTCCTCTTTTTCTGCAGCAAACCATGGTTTCTGAAATCGTGCCGTTGATCAAAAAGGGATTTTTTTTTTTAAAGAGGGGGTAATTAGAGCAGTGTACCTCCTGGAGCACAGTGCGAGAAGAGCGACGATCCTCAAGTTTGGAGCGGCGATCCACGGTGGCGCCGGCGAGGGAGTTTGCCTCCGAGAATGCCGTGGGCTTGACACGAAGAGGGACGCGAGGAGATTGCCGCCGGTTCGCCGCCTCCGATGATCTATTTTCACCACGAAATCAGTTCACCCGCAAATAAAAATTTGAAAAACGAAATGGAAATGTATGCCTCACCGTGAGCTCGGCATGCTTGCTTCTAGCTACTCTCTTGCAGTGCAGTTAAGTTAAGCGGGTTCTAGGGTTCAAATTTCACGGGGGAGCAGGGGACTGTAAAAGGGGAACAGGCCGGCCGTGGGTGAAGAAGACAAGAGAGAAGTAGCAAAAGATATAAAATTTGAAGTTCTTTCCCACTTTACCGTTGTACACTGGTCTCTGTCCTGCTCTCTTATCTCCTCAGACTTTTTTAAAATGGGTCAGGGAGAGGAGTAATATTTAGGTCACGACTCCTGATCATGCTCATGGTCCTCCACTAATGAGGAGCTTGCAATGGATGTGAGGCCCACGCACTAGTGACTTGTGTCATACACTTTTGCGAGGGACCCATGCAGTCTCTAGCTCCTAATTGGTTGTCCTGACATTTCTTTAGGTCAGGAGTCCTGACCTAAAAATTAGCCTTGCTGAGGGAGAGAGAGGAGTACAAGTAGAGTCCGCTCGGTTGATCATTCTTTAGGTTTTCATCAATAAGAAACAGAAAAAATTTGTAATTTTGTGGGGTTCGTAATGCACAATAAATTTGTACACCATAGCTTCACCTGCTCGCGTCTTTTAATTGACCGATCGGACCTTCCTATAAAACCGCTCAATGGACCAAAAAATTTTCAAAGAGAGAGAGAGTTGTTTGCAATTGCAGGTTAGAATAGTATTATCGGGAATGATCTGTAAGGATGTAGTATTCTTTTCAAAAGTTGTTCTTTTATTAACATGCTTCTGCTGCAATATATTTTCACATTGGCCGTGGCCTGTTTGCAGGGCTGCGGCCCGACGACGTTTCATACATTTTTTTTTGGTGATGTTATTAGTAAATCTGATTTAACTTCTAGCTAATCATTACTATTAACAAACTTTAAAAATTAAAAATAATTAATTGATTTTTTATTATTATTAGCAAATCATTATAAGAAAATATAAAAAAATCAATTTTTATTTAGAAACATACATTCATTCAAAATAAGTCGCTACATAAGTTAACATTACAAGAGATCAAATCAACAATATATATTAGCACTACGAATGATTCCAAATGCCGCAAAACTTTGTTACGTACACTGTATGTTGAAGCCGGAAAAATCCCGACCTCAGAATCGGACTAGGCGGCCTAAGGCTAATGATCGAGCAGTTAAACTAGAAAGCCCACGTGGGCAAGAACAAGGATGAGCTAAAGAAACAAGACCCCAGGCCGCTGCGGCAGGAAGGTCTCACCACGTACCCGGCTGCTTGGAAGAAGCAACCCCTTCACAACCAGAATGTCCGAGCTAGGTACGAGGGAGATGCGCGAGCTAGGGTTCGCAAGTAACTATCCGAGAATCTCCGGTCCCTTCCTCGTACCCCTGTGGTCCTATTTATAGGGAAATCCAAAAGAAGGGGGGTCATACTTATACCCTCCACCCTGGCGACTATGTGACTTCCCGAGGAACTCGCACGGGATGGACGAGTATATCGCCTAGTCGCCTCCCGGGCGAGTATGCGCGGGGAGCTCGTCATGCTCGTCCAGGTCTTCTGCTGGCTCGCGTCTTGATCTTGACTCGTCTGGACTGGTTGATTTTGACACTTGCTGAGCTGGCTAAGGTGAGGCCCCTCCTCGTCGAATATGGGTTGTACACTGTACACCTAAACTCTTTAGTTCAAGTCTTTCAAATTTTATTCATACTCCACAAAAAAATACCTCATATTCCACAAAATTTCCAAACCAAATTCTGCAAAAAAAAAAAAAAACAATTAATTAGCAATGTTATTTCTTGATGTTAATTACAGTGTAACGGGATATAAGCAATTTGTTCTGAAGGTCCAAACTGAATATCTGCATTCATTTCTCACATAATGCTTGCTCGAAGTACAAGGCAGACAAAGGTTACGTTTGGGGGGGACTTATTTTCACCGGTCAAACGGTTACGACCGCTTGAACCGGACTTTAATTGCGGTCGTAGCCGTTAGACCGGTGAAAATAAGTTAAAGTCCAGTTCATGCGGCGTGAGAAATAAGTGCTCCCAAACGGAGCCAAAATCAACATTGATGTATAAAATTAATTATAATGATTATGGGCATTTTGAACTAAAGAGTTTAGGGGAACACGCTCCTCTAGCATATTGAGCATTCTATCAAACAGGTTATGGGCATTTTCTCAACTTGTAGTAAAATACCCAAGAGGCGGCCCTATCTGAATCCAAAGCTTCCCGGAGTCGCAGAGCAGTGGAACTTTTTAAAAACTGCAAAGGTGCACGCACTGTGTGTAAATCTTTCATCAAAATAGATCCCAGAGCTGCCCAAGGTAGATCGAAGAAATTGGCCCCTAAACCCTAAAGAGCTGCGCTTGTGAGAAAAAAAATTGGTCCCACAACTTACGAAAAATAAAACTAAAAATGTATCGAATATTATAAAGAACTGTTCTAGACTTTTATAGTAAGTTGTATCCAGAATTTTCCATACTTGTATTTATAAGTATGAACACAAATGAATTAGTTGTTTTTTGTTCTCTGTTATTTCCTCTTCCTAATCTGCTCTCTGCTTTGCTCCCATTTCATTTAAAAACCTGCAAGATAGAAGAATTAGAATCAATTCCAAGACTGGTATCAGAGCGGAGGTTGCGCACATCATCATCTACAAGTGTTCATGGCCGCAAGCTCATCATCTACCAGTGGATTTACACAAGCCTCCATTCCCGTCTTCACGGGAGAGCTCTGCGAGCAATGGAGTGACAAAATGAGCATGCTGCTCCGCTCCTAGGATCTCTGGGACATCGTCAAGACGGGGTCCAAAGTAAATGAGAAAGCAACCAGATAGAACCTCTAAACCTTCAAAGGAAGAAGTTATGCGGGATGCTCGTGCCTTGTATTTTATACAACAGGGAGTAGCTCCAACCATCTATCCACGCATAATGGGATCACAAAATGCTCAGGAAGTGTGGGATAGATTGGAAAATGAATATAAAGGTTCACAAAAGGTAGTTAAAATTAAACTTCACTCTTTGCGCCGTCAATTTGATGCAATTCAAATGAACGAAGGAGAGAAGTCCCAAGACTTCTTCGCCAAAATTTCTGGCCTGGTTAATCAGATCTGAACTTTGGGAGGAGCCCTAAAAGACCAACAGATAGTCGATAAAATTCTTCGCTCACTTCCAAGGAGACTTTAATTAAACTAAAACCTACACCACAAAACAGAAAAATGAGCAATGACATAAACCAAAATGGGAAACTAAATCCATATCTAACTATACTTGCTCCATCTGCAAGAAAAATAATCATGAAAATAAAGACTGTTTCTTCTGGTGTAAGAAGTGTAAAATACCAAATCATTCAGATCAAAGGTATTGACATAAAAAGACTGAAGAAGCAAAAATAATTGAAGCAGAGGGGGACAACTATCTGTTTACTTGCACAACCACTGTCAAGAACCCTTCATACACATGGTTCATTGACAGTGGATGCTCAAGTCACATGGCTAAGGATTGAGCCTGCTTTATTGATCTCGATGAAAGCTACAAGTCTGAAGTTATTCTGGGGGATGGAAAGAAAGAAAGAGTTGAAGGAAGAGGAACAATTTTAGTTGAAACTGAAAAAGGGGAAAAGAAATTAATACTGAATGTTCAGCTTGTCCCCAGACTCTCTCAGAATTTATTAAGTGTGGGACAACTTCTTAGAAGAGGATATCCAGTCATCTTCAATCATCAGAAGTGTCATATTATTAAAACTGTCTCTCAGGAGCTAATTGTCTCTGCAGAGATGAGTGGAAACAACATTTTCATTATAAAATTAAAACCAGGAAGGCTTGATGCCCTCACTTGCAATCAGGATTGGAACTCATCCCCAGCGCTGCTCTGGCATCATAAGCTTGGGCACATTAATTTTCAGTTTATATCACTCTTACGGACTCTTGTGGAAGGTGTGCCAACAACTGATTTCCAACACCAGGTATGTGAAACTTGTGCTCGTGGGAAGTCTCACAGGCTTCCTTTCCCTCATATTGCATTTAGAAGGGCCTTTGGACCACTGAACCTCCACCATATTGATGTTTGGGGGCCAGCCCCTCACTAGGAGGGAAATTCTATTACCTTCTAATAGTAGATGATTATAGTCGATTTATGTGGTTGTTTCATATGGAGCACGAATCAGATGCTTTTGGGCATTTCCAAAAAAACTAAAACTATGATTGTAAAGCAACTAGAAAGAAGCATTAAAACATTGAGAACTGATAGGGGCGGTGAGTTTTTATCATCTCAATTCACTACCTTATGTGAAAAGACTGGAATATGACGAGAACTCACCGCCCCAGACACACCTCAACAAAATGGTGTTGTAGAGAGACACAATCGAACTGTCGTGAAGATGGTCAGATCCATGCTCACAGATCGTGTCCAAAGAACTTATGGGGAAAAGCTGTATCTACAGTTGTATACATACTTTATAGATGCCTAACAAAATCATTATATAGAGAAACACCTTATGAAAAATTGATGAAACAAAAGCCAACTGTTTCTCATTTAAGGGTCTTTGGGTCAATGTCCTACGCACATAAAACTAGAGCAATGAGGGATAAGCTCGTCCAATCAAGCACTAGATGTGTTATCATTGGATATTCTTATGAGAGCAAGGCATATAGACTCTTAGAACCCTTGACAAAAAAACTTATTATATCAAGGATTGTAACATTTGATGAAGGGAAATGCTGTGAATGAGGCTCAGATTCAAGCAATGTTCAACCTTCAGATGTGTTGGTTGAGTTGGAGCCTTCCCTCAACTCCAACCCCATCCTAGTAGACAATCAGTCATCTCAAATAGAAGACTCTGAATCTGATCCTAACTCTTCACCGCCCCAAAAAACAAGAAGCTTAGAGGATATTTACAGAACAACAGAGCAAGTCCTACTGGTCTCTGCTCCAACCACATACAAGAAAGCAGCAAAGGAAAAAGTCTGAAGACATGCAATAAAAGAAGAAATGGATGCAATAGAGGCCAACAATACATGGTCACTTGTACCTAAACCAATTAACAAAATCATTGTTGGCCATAAATGGGTATACAGAGTAAAATAGAATGAAGACGGGTCGATTCTGAAGCACAGAGCCCACATTTGTAGCAAAAGGATACTCACAGAAATATGGTGAAGATTACTACAAAACTTTTGCCCCAGTGGAAAAAATGACAACCATTCGATTAATACTTGCAATTGCAGTGCAATTCAAATACATATTGTATCAATTGGATGTAAAATCTGTTTTTCTTAATGGAAAACTATCTGAAGAAGTTTATGTTTCTCAGCCGAAGAATTTGAAAGACAGGGAGAAGAAGATAAGGTATACCGGGTTCACAAAGCATTGTATGGGCTTAAGCAAGATCCTCGTGCTTGACATGATAACATAAGCTCTTTCTTTATAAAAGAAGGTTTTTCTCGCAGCCACAATGATCCCACAATGTATATAAAGCAAAAAGGAGTCAACATGATAATTGTCTGCTTATATGTAGACGATCTCATCATTACTGGGAACAATCCAGGAGCCATACACCAGTTCAGAGACAAGATGAATCTCCAATACGCGATGACTGATCTTGGCCGCCTCAAGTTCTTTTGGGGGCTACAAATCAAACACGTTGAGGGTGGTATTTTCATCACCCAGGAGTTGTACACCTCAAATCTTCTAAAAAAGTTCAAACTTGATTAATGTAACCCAACACTCACTCCTATGGCTACAAATGAAAAATTGACAGTAAAAGAGGAGGAAGAAGAATCTGCTGATGAAGAAGAATACCGAATCCTTCTGGGCTCTCTGATTTACCAGACGAACACCAGGCCCGATATTGAGAATTCCGTTAATATTGTGGCAAGGTTCGTTAGCAAACCAGGAAAGACTAATCTTCTAGCTGTGAAGAGAATCCTTCGTTACCTGCAAGGAACAAAAAAATTAGGTTTATTTTACAGAAATAACAACAAGGTAGAATTGAAGGGTTTTCCGACTCCGACTGGGTTGGAGACGTTGATAATAGAAAGAGCACTAGTGGCAATCTCTTCCAGGTTGGGTCAAAACCAATTTCATGGAGTTCAAGGAAACAATCCACTGTGGCTCTCTCTACCACAGAGGCAGAGTATATTGCACTTAATACCGCTGTCTGTGAAGGCATATGGATAAAGAGATTGCTACAGGAGATATGCGAAGAAGAATTTAAGGAAATAAAGTTTCATTGTGACAACACATCAACAATTGCTCTGTCAAAAAACCCTGTGGATCACAGTCGAAGCAAGCATATAGAGATTCACTTTCATTTTGTCCGGGAACAGATCGAAAAGAAGACAATCCAGTTGGATTACTGCCCTAACCAAGACCAGCTGGCAGACATAATGACCAAGCCCCTGGCTAATGATCAATTTGTTACTCTTAGGGATAAGATAGGGGTTACAAAAATATGTGGTGGCACCAATCTAGAGGGGGTGTGAGAAAAGAAATGGGCCCCACAACTTAAGAAAATTAAAACTAAAAATGTATCGAATATTATAAATAACTTCCTATACTTTTCTAGTAAGATGTATCCAGAATATTCCATACTTGTATTTATAAGTATAAAGACAAATGAATGAATTGTTTTTTGTTCTCTGTTATTTCCTCTTCCCAATCTGCTCTCTGCTTTGCTCCCATTTCATTTAAAAACCTGCAAGATAGAAGAATTAGAATAAATTCCAAGAGCGCTTATTTGCAGGCGCCTGCAGAAAGATTAAAACTTTTAAATATATAGAAAAAAAATTAGCTGCCTGTGATGGAACTTTAAAAACCTAGGATGATCGATGACGGAGAGCTTACTGTCATTGGTTCCGGTATCCAGAAGTTGTACGTAGAACGTAAAAATGTAGGGGAAGCCTCTCGAAAATCAGAACAGAGGAAGAGGATGATGGGAATGTGGAGCGACGACGAGCTGAAGTTGAGGCAAAGCTGCAGCCGGAGATGGAATTCATAAGCCAAGGATAAATCAAGAAGCTTTTGGCCGATGACAGTTGCGAATGGGAGGGGGCACCGGGAACAAAGTAAGGAAGGGGGGAAAGGATCTAGGTTGTGTGTTTGCTAGCAGAAATAAATCTTGGTTTGCGGCGCTTGCGATTGGATTGATTAGAATGGGGCGGGTTGCTGACTTTGACACCACATTCGGTGCCAATCAACGGATCGACGTCATTGGTATGGTTCGGATCACCATCATCCCGCAGTGCAACATTATCTTCTTCAACGATGCAATGAATATCGTGAGCCTGCTCGACAACATCATCGACGACATCAAGGGCATCATGCACAATCATATCAAACGTGTGACTCGAACAAATTGCATTATCGGCTATTTATTTTGTGGCCATTCCAAGCGATTTCAGTTGCCATGCTGGAATTTTGGGCAGTTGAGGAAGGATTGTCCAAACACTGTCGTCAATCCAAATTCGTCTTCACAATCATCAATCAAGAGAGGAAATAGATGAAACATCGTCGACAAAGACATAAGCGAGGGAGTGATGTCATCGGTTGGAAACAATGCGGTATACTGAGTGAAAATGATATGCATTCCAGAGATTGGCAAATACACTCAGCGAAGATTGAATTGGAGTTCGTCTCGAAAGTTGATTTGAGCGGCAACGACATAGAGCAGCAGGTTCCCTCCTTCACAGGATATGGTCTCCGGGCAAATGGCTTGTCCATGACGTCACAAGTTTTCGTTCTTCCCCGATCCACGAAACAGACTCGAACGAAAGAAGCGATCCATGACGATAGTTGATGCAGATGCAGGAGGCGTTAAGTTATTTCTGATGTGCTTTTTTTGCATCTCGTGACACGCGAGAAGTTTGCTCGTCACGGTGTGCTTGGATGGGAGCACATCATTCTTGATTTCCCATTTTTCAATGTGATCCAATAGTGCATCCAATTCAGTCTCAATGATGGAGGCTTCTCGCATTTAAGCTTATCCAGTTCCAATAATGATTTCTGCCACGACATCCATGAATTGTTCGTGCCAAGCACGATCCGTGTCATTCGAATTGTCCCGATATCTCGTGATCAGGTGGTGATTATCAAGGAGAACAATGATGTTCTCGAACTCTTCCAACCATTCCCGATTATCACAGCACTTGTTCAGGTACATGATGAGCAGCGAAGTATCAATACCGTAAGTGTTGTACCATTTCAGTAAACCCCGACCAATAGATCGACGTTTCGCATTGCCCGTTGTGGTTGTGAATTGATGGGAGAGGATTTTTTGGCGCTCGTTCATGACGGAGTGCAATCCATCAATCGGGGCGAATTTCCTGCCGTTGAACTCATTCGCCAATTTTATGCGTCCCAGCACGTTGTGATGATGGTCGACCGAGAGATGAGTCTCAGTGATGACTCCTTCCATTCGATTGAAGAACAGGAGTAGGTGAGCAATGCAGTCGTTGACCGTGCCTATCAGCATCGATTCCACCGAACCTAAAGTTCCATTGTACTTGTTGCAATGCTGAAAGAATGATAAGAAATCGGGAAACACTGCCAAATCCTGAGGCGACGTCGATTGCCCGAGTGCGACATCCTGAGCGCGCATTTCCAAATACCACGACACGTGACCACGATATAGCGCGGGTTGACGCATGTATCTAGTCGTTCGGGCACAATGAATCACCATGGCGGCATCAGCATTGCCGGAACAGGACGTGCACAAATCGTATGCCATTTGAACAATACTGACATTGTGTGTGCTATGTTTGAACAGCTGCACATGATAGTTAAGGACTATGGGCATCGAGATCAACTTCTCGGTTTTGGCCTCATCCAATACATGGAACGTGCCACCGCAATTGCCTGAGCTCTTCAATTTCTTGCATACGTATCGAGCACAGAGGGCAAATCTGGTTGTGTCGATGTAATCGATGATTCGCGGGGCTGCAAATTGCTTGCAGAAAAGAAAGTCGACTTTGATGCAAGATAGACACGCACCCGCTGTCACATTGACGTCGTACTGTCGTTCTGGATCGATCGCGAACAATGATTTCAGCAGACACGCATTCAGGCCGGGACGCTTGCTCCACAGTGACACGGGCGGATCGATTCAGATAGGAGGGCGCATGCCATCCTGGATCAGTTTCAACTGGATCTTGATCCAATCCTCCTGAATCCTGTTCAGCGTGCCAGATTGCTTGCCACAAACGCACGACTCGCTAGTGGGGCGGTCGATTGCTGACGAATAGAATGGAGGCGTTTGGGTCGGAATCGAATCCAGCAAAATTTTAGGGCAGCGACGGATGATGGTCTTCTCCGATCATTGTGTTTTCACAATGTCCCATAACACAAGGTTGATACCGTTCATTAGCGATGATGACTAGAGGATGAAGACCAAAGTATTGATCAAGTCTGAGGCCCCGAGGCATATTCAATAATGCAATCTAAATTAGATGAAATTGTTGAAATTGGTGAAGTGAAAGTGGGTGGTCGGGCAGTCCGGGCGGATTAGGCGGACTGACCGCGCGGACTGGTTCTAGTCCGGCGGGTTGATGGTTGGCGACCTGGGTAGTGTGCTGCGGTCTGGCTTTGCGGACTGCGCGGACTGGTTGTCCGGCAAGGAGAAGCTCTGCTAGGTGGTGTGCGCGGCCTGTGCAGACTGGGCTTGGAGTCCGCACTTCTTCTTTGAAGTTGCGGTAAGCCGCGGTCTGGGCTTGTGCTGGCGGACTGGTTTGGTATCCGCTGAGTTCGCATTTTTCTTTTCTGGACTTGCACTTCTGTGAAGTTCAGGGTTTCCGCAGTGTCCGCTGTGACCGGGCCTTGTGCCTGTGGTCGTGGACAGTGCGAGATGGAGTGGTATCCGCTGTATCCGCTGTCTCCGCTGTGACCGGGCGTGTTGCCTGTGGTCGTGGTTTTTGCGAGCTGGGTTGGTGTCCGCGGAGTCCACTGTGACCGGGCGGTTTACCTGTGGTCGTGGACTGGTGGTTGCGGACAGGTGCTGGTTCGTCTCTTCGGCGAACTGGCTTTGTACTCGGCTTGTGGCTCTTGCGTCTCGGCTAGTCCTACGTTGCTTCTGCGGACTGGGCGGACTGCCATGAGCAGGTTGCTTCTCGCCTGGACTTGGCGGGTTGGTTGACCCTGAGCGGGAGGACTCGGCGAGATGGCATTGCTAGTCGCGACCAAGGGGCGGTGACTCTATCTCATAGGGTGGTGACCACACTCCTCACCCGGCCTATAAATAGGACCCCCCGGCACCTCATTTGGTAACAGAGTGAACAGTAAGTTGAGCTTGAGCATAGGCTGCGGACTGTGCTTGCTTATCCACACGGGCTGTTTGCTTAACCGATTTCTGTGTGCAGGTGGCGCGGCTAGCAGTGTTGAACCAGGAGTTTGGTTCTGACCTCTGTGGAGTTTGCGGGCTGCATTCGGCGGTTTCCAGCATCAGCTTTATCTCAAGTTCTTCTTTGTCCGCGCGACCTCGCGGTCTCTGCGGATAGACGGCGTGTTCCTCTGTTCAGCTCGACGATCTCGGCGAGGTCTCAGTGTTCTGTCCGCCCGGCTTGTTTTTTCTGCTTTTTCTTATACTGGCGAAATCATGTCTCGCCACGTATGCCTCGCCTTGTAAAGAAGATTAATAAAATTTTGATTTGCTTGCTTCTGTCTGTGTGTTTGGTTATTTGAGTTGCTTCCTTCTTTCCGCGGTTCAAGTTGTGATCTGGGTAGTGCCGAAGATATTGATTTGACGTTTGGGCTACCTTGTTGATCAACTTGAGAAAATTCAACAGAAATATCATTATAATTTCAGCAAAAAGCTTAATGTGCAAATCTGAATGTAAAAAAGTTGAATGCAAATACCTGAATGCAAAAATGATGGAGTGTGGAGATTGCAGGAGAAATAACAGCCTTCTTACTTTCTATTAAATAAAAAAGACAATTCAACAATCTCCCAACAAACATTAATACAAGTCAACAATCTTAATTTTGCTTTAGGACCAAATTCCCCCCAAAAAATAGAATAACACCCTTAAAAAAATGATGTAATAGCCCACATAAAACTAACCAAACATCCCCATATGAAGAGATTAGCTTAGCAATCTCACTGCCAAAATTCACAAAAAATCATAGGAGATGATGGGTCTCCCCTAATTTATAGAAAATTATGTTAACTCTCACGCACTGGATCGTAACTCCCGCGCACCAGATCGTAACTCCCGCACACCGGATCGCAACCCCCGCACACCGTATCGTAACTCCCGCGCACCGGATTGTAACTCCCGCGGGCCAAATCGCAACCTCCGCCGTCTTTACGGGCGGGCGGCGGGCGGCAGCCGGCCGCCCCCCTTTTCGCGGCCGGCGGCCGCTGCCGGCCGCCCCCTTTGCGGCCGGCGGCCTCGGCCAGCCGCCTACTTGCGGCCGGCGGACGCGGCCGGCCGTCCGTGGCCGGCGGACGCGGCCGGCCGTCCGTGGCCGGCGGACGCGGCCGGCCGTCCGTGGCCGGCGGACGCGGCCGGCCGTCCGTGGCCGGCCGCCCCCTTGCTGCCGGCGGCCGCGGTCGGCCAACCGTGGCCGGCCGGCGGCCACGGCCGGCCGCCCAGGACCGGCCGCCTCCTCGTGGCTGGCCTCCCCCTCCCTCGGGCGGCTGCCGGCCAGCGCGCCTCCTCCGACCACCATCGTGGGCCGGCTTTCTCTCCACCGTCCGATCGTGGCGGGCCATTACGGCCCTCCGATCACCACAAGCGGTCACAGCCCTCCGATCGGCGATTAACCAAAGTAACCACCTCGGAAACCCTATATAAGCACCCCTGATAGTTCATTTCAGGGGATCCGACTTCATTCTCTCTTTCTCTTTCTCTCTCTTTATTTCTGCTTCTCCCCAGAGCTTCTCTCTCTACTCTCCTTCTCTGTTCCTCTTTCTCTCACTAACTTGACAGGTTCTACTCTAAGTGCCGCCCGAAGTAGAAAGGGAGCAAAGTGCCAGCGAAGGCAACCCTCCACAGTCTGAGGGATAAAGCGCAGACATCCTGCGGCGCGCAAGCCAGAAGAGCAAGCACCCAAGAAAGACGCACGTCAATGTGCACAAACTCCGGAGCGGTGGCCTGTCACCCGAGGAGAGCTCTCTCAACCCTCCAGTATTTTTAACGAGGCGCGGCCTGTCGCCCTCGCTTTCTCTTTACAAGAGCACTATAACAGAGGCAAATAGTGGATCTTGGCTGGCACAGACCCGTTCACGTGGTTTTTTCCCCTTTTCGGGGTTTTCCACGCTAAAGTTTTGTGTGTGCAATTTCTCTGTTTCTACTTTGACTGTGTGCGTACTCGATCGCCCGGGGCTAAGACGGACCGATCCGATACCGGTCTACCGAGGACATTGAGCGAACCGCAACAAGAGATTAAGCCAATAGTTCACAGCAATAGACCACTAGAATTCTTCTAAAAGTACAAACCAAACAATGTAGGGAATTATAACTGCAAACACAAACTCACATGTGTATAGGAAAGCTTGAAAAGAGAAGTTAAAGTTTTGGATGTCGGATAGTAGCATCCTCTTAGAAATGTCAGCACCAGCGCATGAGTTCTTGGGAAGAAGGGGATGGGGCTAAGAGGGATTTTAAGATAGATATGTTGGGCTTTGTACTCAAGAGAATGACTTTGTTTTGAATAAACTTTTTGGTTCAATATAGTACCCATAACTGCGGGATCAGTAATGGAGGTGAAGGAGATTGCTGCTTGGAGCGAGACTGATACGTCATCCAGGAGGTTGGACGACACCTTCAGATGGTCAGAAAAGAGCGGCGGCGGCGGAGTTAACGCAGCCGTTGGGGCTGTTGTGCTTGAAGAAGGCTGGCGGGAATGAAACAACCTAGGTCGACAAGAGTTATAGCAGTAGGGATGTTCGACTAGTGGATTTATGCAGGCGGGATGAAGGAGGACCGGCGATCTGCGGCTGGCAGTTGTTTTCGTCGAGAGGAAGGGGGAGATGAACAGCGGCTGGTCGGCGTTTTTCTCCTTCATCTTTCAGTGCGCTGAGATTCAGGCCGTGGAGGAGCGGGGAGGGTTAGCGCATGTCGTCGAGGACCGGGTTGCGTCGTCCGTCGCCGAGGAAGAAGAAGGGGGAGTCACTGCGGGAGGAGCGCCGGAGAAGGGTGAGGAAGCACTGTGGGAGGTGTTTCGATTTATTTCGACGGGGGAATTGTGTTCTGATTTTGAAGTTGGGGGAGTCGGGGATATTAAAGGGGTGCTGATATTTGTACATCGTAAATGACTATTTATAACTCATGGATATTTGTACATCCCAAAATTATATTTGTACCCCAAGTGACTTATTTTCACCGGTCAAGCGGTCACGACCGCATGAACCGAGTCTTAATTAAGGCCCGGTTCATGCGGTCTTGACCGGTGAAAATAAGTCCCCCCAAACGGAGCCTAATTTAGATATTTATCATTAATTACTTTGTTTTAATACGGTAACTTGAAATCAAATTTGGAAGAACTCTTAACAACCATTGCACTACATTTTTTGTCCATTTGAATAGCCTTCGTTTAGAACTATCAATCCCCCAAAACAACATTTTATGTCTAATTCCAACTGCAAAGAAGGAACTTCATTCAAAAAAAAATCTATTTTATCCTCATCTATAACCATAACTACCCACCCAAAGAAGTCCTAAAATTTAGGCGTCCTATTAATTTCTTGAATCATTAGAGCATTATCTTAGCTTAACAACTCATCATTGACTACTTTTTCAAGTTGATTATCATGTGCAACTTGAAAATTTTCGTCTTCCGTTGATTCGTAAGCGAAGAGTTGTAACAAAATTGGTCAACTTCGAGATGCAACTACGCCGGGAGATTATAGTACTTGTATGTGGAACTACAACAAGATATTCTAGCTTGTCATATGACAAGCTACTACATGCTTAATGGCGTATATTTCTCCAAGTATAAGACCAAACCGACGAACTCCGCAGTCAAGCTGAGAAATCTCACCATCTTTAGAGCGGAGTTGCAAGCTCCCTCATGTGGAGAGATTCAGCCAATTATAGAGGGTCAAGCTATGAGCAATGTTGCAACACGGAAACCTTGCACCAAGTCTAAGGAAAAGCTTGTAAAGCATTGTGACGTCATTGTTAGTGTATATTTGGACAATAACGGGTTCGGATGCTTAACGGGTCGTGTCGGGTACACGGTTAACCCATACCCGTAGTAACTCCTAAGGATTTTGCCTATTTATACCCACTTAGGGGCAACGGGTAGGGGATTCCACCTAGATCCTCATCCGAATGCTTCGAGCAACTTCCACAGTCACTCCTCAAAATCACGTGGTTAGGGGATGAGTGGCCACCCCGCTTATACACTCAGGACCAACGATCACGCTATATGGTGTGGGATTAAACACCCATTTTAGCGAGTCACAACACACACTCCGACATCACCGTCCATTCCACGTGGCGCACTCAACCCCCCCCCCCCCCCCCCCCCCCCCTCGACCCTTGCTTTGATACCATGTAAAGCATTGTGACGTCACTCCCAAAAATCACGCAGTTAGGGAAGGAGTGTCCACCCCGCTTATACACTCAGGATATATCAACGAGCACGCTAGGTGGTGTGGGACTAAAACCCCCCTTTTAGCAAGTCACAACACACGCTCGGACATCACCGTCCATTCCACGTGCCGCACTCAACAAAGCTATAGCGTCACCGACTCAGAGAGACGAGGAGTAGTATTCATTGTATGTACGCCCAACTCTGGCTAGAGACAATAGTAGCTACAGCCACCACCACAATGCATTCAACGGTGGACTCAATACCACTATAGGCAGCAATGGCCGCCTCAACAGCAGTCATCCTTTGAGAAATTTTTCTAAATATAGAGCTGAGCTACAAGCTTAATTGCGTCCAAAAAGATAGAGTTGAGCATATTATTCGTAACTGAAAATTCGCTCGAACATTGAGCCGAATCGGAATCGATTACAATCCCTGAATTGCTAGAACTACGATTCGAATCAGTTCGAGTTGATGAAAATATTATGTATTTATTAACATATTCTTATTTTAAAATTAAAAACACTAAAATTTAAGTCTAAGTTAGAAGAGTAAAATTTTAAGTGTTTCATTTACTAAATTTACAGGCTGCACAATTTATTTTTGAGCCAACTAGACTTAAAGAGAAAAATTATTCAATTTCTAACCCGCTCTAATTGGTTTCAAGACGGCTTGTAACCGAGCCATTTCAAATCATTTTGATTTCTATCCGAGCCCAAATCGCTCGAACTCAACTTCATGTCATCCCTATAAAAGAGTATTTGTACAATCATTTTTATGGTTGGGAGAGTTAACTCGCCCGAAACAAAGTTAATAAAACTCGAATTTGTAGAGTGCATAGTTTTGCGTGCCGCGCGCATAGTTTTGCGACATGTTATATGTTCGATACTGTAGAATTTTTGATGTCAACGATCCAGAAATAACGAGTAATTTGTTGACATGTTCTTGATTGTTAATTGGTTCCTTTTGTTGATAGGGTTGACTGGATGTAGTCATGCACAGTAACAACCTATAAATTATTGCCACATGGCAGCCTCTTCTCCATCGAAACAGTCAATAACATGCATATAGTGCTCAAGTATTTGTGGACATGTGTGATTAAAAGAACAGCATGTATTTAAGTAAATTAAGCACCTTATATTTGAATATGTTAAATTTTGCCTATTTTTCATGATGTGCCAATAGCTTTATATTTAAATGGAAATTTGGTATTTGAATAAGAATTCATGTTTGTTTCTCATAAAATCAATTTATCTTAGAGCAAATAACTTGTATGTAATAACATATTAAAAAGGCATAAAGATTGGTAAAATTTTTTTAAAAAAAATTTAATATTATTGAGAAACACTTGGACTAAAGAAGTCAAGACTATAATAAGCACATGGAGAATTCTAAAAACACTATCAAAATACGCAACTCCTAATGTATTTAGGCTCTGTTTGAGGTGGGGGGGGGGGGGGGTGACACTCATAAATGCGGTGGTTATGAACAGTCGTAGTGAATTCCACTTTATGTTCAAAACTACTTTTATTTTTTTATTGATAGTCATAATCGTTGTCATATCAAACATACATTTTATGATGATAACATTTTTTGTCCAAACTCATGACCTCACTAAAAATGCCACGTCAAACATAGACAACTATGACAACTCATGTACTACATCAACAAATGGTTGATATAAATTGTAATGTTATATATATATATATATATATATATGAAATTGAAATAATATCATGAAATATATGAAGTTGGGGTATGCCTCTTGGGGTAGTGAAACTTGAAGATATGCCGCTTCTAACCACTTTTTAGGATAATTGCTTTTAGGTAAAAGAGATACAAGAATGAACCAAAACTCAAATTAGAATTAAAGAAAAAGTAACTTAGCTTAATTAATACTTTAGATCCTCAAGAATCATATACACCTTTTTGGAGGAAATAGTAATGTTATGTTAAGAGCTTCATAGTTAAGTGTGTCCTGATGGGAGTAGTTCTGGGATGAGTAATCTCATGTAAAGAACTCGTGGAAAAAGACAATTGTATGGTAACCTTACTATGAGTTCGTTTGAACCAAAGCAAACAATACATTTGATATTGTGGTTTAGGTCATTACAAATGATTTCATAGTCAAATCTTTTATAGTAGGTGCAGTACAGGGCTGCAGACCAGTGACATCAACCCATCATCACAAATCTGATTGGCCACAATCGCTAATTCCAATGGAGGGTTGTTGAGTCTGAAGCTTGAACCCCATACATTCTAGATAAGGGAGCACTAAACTGGTCATCATCATCAACTGAGCTGTAGCTCAGATCCATGGAGATGGGTTGGGATCACTGATCTGCAGTCCTATAGTGCACCCACCATAAATCGGGGCGTTACAGTATGATTTGTTTTTTGAGATAGAATGAATGAAAGATCGTAGTCCTGCATTCTGAATAAATAAGGGTGGGAGGCCTCTTTGAGATAATGAAGGCATAAGACAGCTTCTGACAGTCTTATAGTATGGCAGATTTCTAGGTGAAAGAAAGCATAGAAATGAACTGAATCTCATTTCAGAATTAGAGAAACCATTGATGTGATTATGCTATAATTTAGAGACTTAAATATCAAAGAAGCATTTTGGGAGTAAGTAACGGAGTTATGCTAAGAACTTTGCGGCTAAGCGTGCCCTAGTGAGAGTTCTGATATAGGTTATCATTTAAGGAGTACTTTTAAGCAATGTGTGGAAAAAAACAAACCATGATATTCACCTTCGTATGAATCACGTTGAAGCAAAACAAAATACATTTAATGTTGTAATTTAGGTCGTTACGATTGGCATCAAAGCATTACGTCCTATAGTACAATGTGTGGTTTGATGACTAATCTAATAGAGGCCGGTGGATCTATATTATCCTGAATCAGATGAGAGCGAGATGTGTCTTCGGGAGAGTGAACAAAGAGATAGGTAGATTTTGAAATACTTCTAAGAATTAAGATGACATCCTTCTATGTGAAAGAAGGCCGAAAATGAACTAAATCTCATATCTAATGTGAAAGTTATTGAGTTGAAATAATACTTTGGACCAAAGAACCTCAATGAGGCATTTTCAGTGTCACGATAAGGAAATCATCAAATATAAATGATGAAAGTCAGAGTCCAAATAAACTCAGCGATGATGTTTTTCCTCGCTAATCTGCAACAAATTCTCAACAATATATAAATTTAATACTTTTTATTTAGCAAACAATTTTAACTTTCTTGCTAATTCTTTTTCTTGCTTTTGATGAATAAATTTATGTTTGTTACAAAATGCACTATATCAATCTATATTTAGATACTCACTTGTAGACAATATGTATTTGGATGCAAAGTCGGGCTTGAGTTCAAGACGGGATTTCAAATCTTCGTCGTATATGGGATGGATGGATGAGTTCACATGCAAACCCAACGACCCGCAGGAAATAACCTCTATCTCTACTGGGAGAGAAAAAGTCATCACTCCTTTAAAACCATTCGGAAAACTCTCATCCTCGTTGCCACCGCTCAAAAACTTTGTTTTGGGGCCTTTCTAAGACCTGTATATGAGAAAGTTAGGGGTGGATTTCACAGGAGCTAAAAATGTAGGAGAGTTCACTTCCTCACTAGGTGTAGTGAATAAATTGATTTGATTCCCCTTTTTCGACGCACCGTTGAATCACATTCGTGAAGACTTTCTTCGGCGGCCCAAAATCCACTCGTACCTTCCTCCTATACGGGTCCCGTACCTAAAAATTTTCAGCCCATCTTCCACTGATCCCACTCACAAGCTCAAACAAGTTGACCCTAATAAGCCTCTATTAGTTTAAACCACCTTATTGTTAGGATATTCGTTATATATGTCCGCACGTGTCAGGACAGACTCGGAACGACCCAATGAGTTTCGTGTCACTAGGGTATAACGGCTCTACGCTGGAGATACTATATAAGGTCATTCCACACCGATGAGCCTTAGTGGACTATCTTGAGCGGAGCCACAATTACACTTATCTCCATTTCTCTATTCAAATAAACAGAGTCTAATTCAAATGGCGAATGAGTTCTTTCACTACTTTAATTCTTTATGCTCATCCATATTCTCACATCATCCCCAATTGACAAGCTTTTAAAACCCGGACCGGACCGGCCGGTTCAACCGGTCGGACCGCCGACCGGACCCCCGGCCGGTCCGGTCAAGGGTGAAAACCCGTCATGGCAGCGGACCGCCCAAGAACCGGTAAACCGGGCGGGCGGACCGGCTAACCGGAAACCGGGCTCGGTTTTGTGGAACCGGGCGGGCCATAAGCCCAATAATAATGCATGTAAAAAATGATTTTGCTGGAATTTGAACCCTGACCACCTCCAGCTCAAGCAAAGTTAAAGACCACTGGAGCAATTGATCTTTGATAAACTTTTTCGGAATATATTATATAAATATACATACTATTATACTAATATAAAATTAAATATTTCTAAGCATTATTATATTAAATTATCATTTAAAAAAATCATGATAAATTTAAATATATTTGTAATTTAAAATATATGAGTAAATATATAATATATATCATTCAAATATATTCAAAAATATATAAAATAATGAATATATATACCGTATAAAATTATATATACTCTTAAAATATATAATATACATATTCATACTTAAAATATATTTGTAATAATATATATATTTATATATAACGGTTCGACCCCGGTTGAACCGGTTGAATCGGTTGAATCTTGAACCTTTCGCTTCACCGGTTCGATGACCGGTCCGGTTTTCAAAACGTTGCAAATTGATATATATATATATATATATATATATATATATATATATATATATATATATATATATATATAATACATATCATATGCGGGCTAGCTTAGGTGCGGGCGTACGGTCTTGGGGATTTGGGGGTCAAGGAGGCTTCAAATCAAAAAGTGATCAACATGAAAGTTGTTCGGATCGCCGAGATCTACAACTTTCATGTTAATCACTTTTTGATCTGGAGTCTCCTTGACTCCCGATTTGGGACCCGAAAATTGGAAAATTTTTGGCTTACTGTAGCAGTCTCACCGCCCAGACTTTTCGGGTCCCAAATCGAAGGTCACGGAGGCTCCAAATCAAAAGGTGATCAACATGAAAGTTGTTCGGATCGTCGAAATCTACAACTTTCATGTTGTTCACTTTTTGATTTGAAGCCTCCTCGACCCTTGTCCGTACGCCCGTTTGCCCGCACATGATACATCCCCATATATATATATATATATATATATATATAATATTATTTTAAAACAACCCCAATTTAAAGTGAATTCAATCCTGTCCGTCCAAAATGAACAATACAGCGAACAGCTATAATTAATGGCTAAATTAAATAAATGCTGTGGCTATCGAGGGATCCATAATTTGTTGTATACAGAAAATTGAAGACCACTGTTTCCCTATTTGGAGCCGTGGTAGCAATCCGGCGCCGGATGAACGCCGGAGAAGGTTACTATTCTTCATTTCTTTGGGCGGATCCGGCAAAATCCGGGGCGGCGGCGGCGGCATCGCCGATGGGCAGCGGCGAATTTGGCCCGGCGGCTAATCCGCCGCACAAAACCCACCCTTTATTTGGATCCAAATTTTTTTTTTATTTTCGAAATGCAGGACGAAAAGCCAAACACATATCATACCCTGCTTTTTAATTAATGAAAAAGTCAACGAGCCTCCCCGGCGCTGCTGGACGTCTTCGCTGCCGCCGGCGGCGGCATCTGGTCGTGCCGGAGAAACCACTGATCTACCTCGGGGCAGCCGTCCGGAGAGCCGACTCCGGCCGGGCGAGAGAGGATGCGATTTCGGCGCCGTTCGGCGGTGGCGGCGGGGACGTTGCGGAGAGCGCCGCCGGCGGTCCAGTAGCGGTGGCAAGCCTTGCAGAAGTGTCGGGGCTGGTTGACGTTGTAGTTGTTGAAGTAGCAGAACTTGGTCTCCCGGCTCTTACACCTTGCGCACGGCAGCGCCGCCGCTACCTTCGCCGGCTCTGCTTCAAACTTGCCCCCTTCCTCCTCCGGCGGCGCCGCTTGAGGCGGCCTTTTCTTTTGCGGGCTCTCGTCGGAGTCGATTACAGTGCCGAAGAGCTTGAAGCGAGGAATCTGCTTGCGGCCGGTCATGTCTACGTCGGCCATCGCCGGCGGGGTGAGCTGAGGGAGGAGAGAGAGAGAGGAGAGAGAGAGAGAGGAGAGAGAGAGATAGAAAGGGGAATTATTGAGTAGGTGGCGGCCGGCAATGGGGGAAATGAAAGAGTCGCATTTTGTTAACATGAGTATAAAAGTGGTTCGGATTCTCTCCGGTCACGGTAACTTTATGGTGCAATTATTTCATCAAGTTTATTTTGGGAGACTCAAGAATCTATCAAAATCATACTTTAATAACAAGTAAATATAACTAAATATAAATTATAGGTGTGAAAATTTATTAAAAATATTTATATAGATTACATAAATGTACCTTTTATGATTATTATCATGGTTTTGAGAACCGGATCGGCCGGTCGGACCGGTCGAACCGCCGACCGGTCCCCTGGCCGGTCCGGGTCAGGCTCCAAAACCCTGCCCATTGGGAACCGCCAAATAACCGTGGAACCGCCCGGTCAGACCGGTGGACCGCGAACCGGCTCCGGTTATTCATAACCGGGCGAGTCTAATTTTGTCCGTTGAGATCAAATTGAATGCTCAGATTTTACTTTGGGTAGAAATTAGGGCAAGACTTATTCTATGCATTCAACGGTTTCAAGTTTCAACCTCAACATTTCATTTCCATCACCTGCTGTCGAGCGAGCTGGCGAGCGTCGAAGTGGAAGAGAAGGAGCAGCCGAGCGCAAGGTTCATCTTCCTCCGATCGCAGGTGCTTCCTCTTGATCACGGATTGATATGGTTTTTTTAGTTTTTTTCTTCATCACGTACTGTCTACCTAACCGGGTTAGGGAAATGTTTTTCCCCTTCAAAATCGAACGATCTTTTTTGATTTTCTCTTCCTTCTTGAATCTTCATCTTTTATGAGTTCTATCGCTATTTTTGATGTTCCATAATTTTATACAACAATTTCCATTTGTATTTTATCATTTTTTATGAGATTGGAATTGTTGGTGGACGGGGGTAGGTTAATCAGCAATTTCCGTTTGGGTGGGGGGGGGGGGGGGGGGGGGGGCTTATACAACAATTTCCAAATGATTGGCACAAGTTAAAATTTGGGGGAAAATGGAAAAAAATTGTGTTATTATTATCGTGATATGTACAGGTTTAGGTTTGAGATACTTATCGATGATAAATTGATAATATTGGTGCATGGATAATGTCTATACATCTTATGCTGGGTATTACGGAGAGAATGAGAGATGCAGATGTTATTTTGAAGAGTCTGCTTTAAATGAAAATTTTAAGTAAGAAAATTATTGGAGGATCCTAACGAACAAACTAACAAAGTATATTATAGACTTAGTCACTTAGGATCATTTACAAAATATATGCATGTTGTCTAAAAAGAGAAGTGAGACTAGCTTCGAAGGAGATGCATAAAAGTAAAATATTAGGCTTTGATAGTGTGGTTGAAATTTTTTTTCCTCTTGTTGTTATCGCCACTTCTTGTTATGAGCAAAATGAAAGGTTGAAATGTTGAATGATCAATACTTGTTTAATTTTGATAGTCTGGAAACTGGATGCTCCATCTGTGTCCGCAATGCTGTGAAAACTTGAGACCTTGCATGCAGGATTGAGATCACTGTCCACTCCATTTGTCTTCCCATAGGCTTAAAGTTTAGGTAAAACTTAACCGAAATTATTCATTATTTGTTACTAAATGTGCTAGACTACTAGATGTGTTAGAATGCTTTGTTCTTGAAGATTCAATGTTGTTAATTGTCATTCTTATGTTTTGGAGTATTGTTTTTAATTTGATTATATCAGAAAATGGATATTCCTTCTGAGCCTTCTAACGTATCTTCACAAGCCGTGCGTGAAAAAAATGATCATGGTTGGAATCATTTTAGCTTACTTCAGAGTTCTGATGGTAAAAAACACTAAAAGTGTTTACACTGTGGAGTGGTTTATACAGGTGGAGGAATTAATAGAATGAAGCAACATCTAGCTGGTGTAAAAGGAAATATCGATGCCTGCAAAAAAGTTTCACATGATATTCGAAATCAGATGCAAAAGAATTTGAAAGTGATTACTAACAAAAAACAAGATGCACAAGAATCTTTAGATAGCGTAAATCCATATGGAGATCATGTGAACGATGAAAGAACTTCTATTGCTAAGTCTCAAAACTTTATTGCACTAGATAAAGGAAAAAGAAAAATAGATCAAGTTGAAAATTATTTTGCTCCGCGAACATCCACAGGATCACAACCATCCCTGAAAAGTGTCTTGGCATCAAAAGAAGTGGTACATCGTGCTGATATCGCAGTAGCAAGATGGTTCTTTGACAGTTGCATTCCTATAAATGTTTTAAATTCAGCATTTGCACAAAAAGCTATCGATGTTATTGTAATACCCCAAAACTCAGTTTTTGTTTTCAGGCCAAGTGACACGGCCTGGGACACGGGCGTGTCCCAGGGCGTGTCAAGTTAATTCTCGAGCTGGTCTCGAGTAAGTTTCAAAGTTGGGTTTCAGGTGTTTTTGGAGTGACACGACCTGAGACACGGGCGTGTCCCAGGGCGTGTCCTCCTCGGGTTGCTGCAGGTCGCGTGTTCGACGATCGTTGAGCATCGTGATCGACGATCGACGAGAAGAGGCGACACGGCCTGTGACACGGGCGTGTCACAGGGCGTGTCCTTCTCGACGATCGGCGAGATCATGTCGACGATCGGCGAGAATATTCTCGGCGATCGACGAGATTCGTCGAGAGAGGCGACACGGCTAGAGACACGGGCGTGTCTCAGGCCGTGTCAGGTTAGGCGGTGGTCACGGGCGTGTTCAACCCGTGTGGTGAGGCGGTTCTTTGCCGCTTAAGGGACACGGCCTGTGACACGGGCGTGTCACAGGGAGTGTTAGGGCCGAAAACGTTATTTTCTGCAGATCTCTGCCGTTTGTTTCTCTCTTTCCAGATCTGGTGGTCTTCAGTTTTCCCAGCCCCTTTAAGACCCCGAACCAGCAAACTTATCCTCACTTTATCTTCTTAAGTGAGAGAAGGAAGGAGTAAGAAGAAGGAAGAAGGAGAGGGAGATCCAGCTAGTCCAAGCTCGGATTCGCGATCGGAGGCCATATTCGGGAAGGCAGAGCTCCAAGCAGTGCTTGCCATGGCTCCAAAATGTCCTCTAAGGGTAACGACTTCCTCCTTGGATATGTGAAATCCTTCCTTTTTGCATATGCATGAATCCTCTACAAAGGTAGAGTTGACTTCTCTTGGGATGTTGAACTCCATCCCTTGATTCTTGTTGGAGTAGTCCCGAAAGCGAGAAGTACGGGTAGGCATGCTGTGTAAAGCCCATCTAGACAGGTTGGTCCGGATTGGTGATGATTGTATGCATATCAGAGCAAGACTCTGTATTATTGTGATGCGCGTGATGTTCTTGGTGGACACCTGCAGCTTGGTGCAGCAGGATATTATGTGGATGGATTGATGTTGTGTGATCTCAGCCCATGTAGCTGTGAGAGCTACTTTTGGGGGGTTGATGCTGTGTGATCTCAACCCTTGTAGTTGTGAATGCTACTTGTTGAGTCGGTGGGGCTGCAACTGTGGAAAAGCCTGTGTGGCGAACGGGCAAGGTGAAGTTGTACCCGTGTCAGTCCTGATCGACGTCTGACGTATGTGAGCTACGGGAAAGGCTGATCTGTACCCGCGTTCTGGTTGTCTAACCGTGGGGTGCTTAAGGCCCTGTTAGGATCACAGAATGAGAATCGCTCCGGCTATTTGAGCCATGGAGAATTGGAATGCTCACGAATTGCCGTCATGTCTGGAACCTCTGAACGGTGGTGGGACCCTGGTTTTCCGGTACACCGATAATATGCCCTGAGAGCACGGAACGTCGGGCCATCGTGCCGACGTTTGTGATGGATGATGACTTGTACGGGCGTACAAGTGTGATGTGCTAAAGTATACCCTTTTGATTTTATATAAGTGCTATGCAGGGAAGGAATTTCGCTGTCCTGTGCCAGGGACAGGGTCGTTATAAATGGTCAGCCAAATGCTGACCGTTGCTGTGTTTGCCACCGCTTGGTGGACCTTTTGCGTGCAGGTCAAGAAGGGCCAAACAGGGATGAGGGTGGAAGACCCTAAGCTGCTGCTGCTAAGTGCTAGCCCTCGAAGGCTATTTTTGTATCTTGTGTAAGAACTCATGTATGGCCGGCCTGCGTGCCGATGTATAGAAGATACCTTCTTGTATAAAGTGAAACACTGTAATAGGCCATAAGGCCGTACTTGTGGTTTTATATTATGGCATGTTTGGTTTAGCTGTGGACTTCTGTGTTGATGTTTGAGTTCATTCTTGCAACCCTTTAAACTTTCGCTAGAATGCTCTGTGATAGGATGCGTTTTTGGTATTATTTAGTAACGTCTCCGCCTATTTGTAAGACATGGTGTGGGGCCCCGGCCGGACCTTCTACTATGTTGCACGTAACGGTAGGGGTGTTACAGCTATTGCCTCTATTGGACCTGGCTATAAGTTGCCTTCCTATCATATAATGAGAATAAATTTGCTTAGAGACTGCAAAGAAGAATGTCGACTTCTTATAGATTCATATAGAGAGCATTGGAGCGTAAGTGGATGTACATTGATGACAGATGGTTGGACTGATAGAAGAAGTAGAACATTGATTAATTTCTTAGTTTATTCTCACCGTGGTATCTCTTTTTGTAAATCAGTTGATGCTTCTGATATCACAAAGGATACAACAACTCTATGCAATTTATTTTCAGAAGTTGTTGAATGGATTGGTCCAACTAGTGTTGTTCAACTTGTTACTGATAATGCGGCGAACTACAAAAAGGCGGGTGAGCTCCTACATGAAAGGTATGACAATATTTATTGGTCACCATGTGCAGCTCATTGTATAAATTTTATTTTAAAGGATATTATAAATCTTAGTCACATGGTGGATATTACAAGAAATGCTTCAAAGATTACAGTATTTATCTACAATCATATATTTCTTTTGGCTTGGTTGAGGAAAAGAGAAGGATGGAGAGAGATCGTTCGTCCGGGGGCAACACGATTTGCCACAACATTTATTACATTGAAAAGTGTCTTTGAACACAAGTATGATTTGCAAGCTTTGGTAACAAGTAAATACTATACTGATTCAAAACTTTCTAAAACAAACAAAGGTCGGGATGCTGTAAGAATTATTTTAGATAATCACTTCTGGAACATGTGTTTGGTGATGACAAAAGTTGCAGGTCCGCTAATAAGATTATTGCGCATTGTTGATTCTGATGAGAAGCCGTCGCTTGGTTATGTCTATGATGGAATGTATCGAGCAAGAAAGAGCATTAAGCTGATTTTCAAAAATGTTAAAAGATTGTATAAGCCATATACACTTATTATCAAAGATAGGTGGGATCGGCAGCTTCGTCAAAGATTTCATTCTGCAGCTTATTTTTTGAACCCTTCATTCCAATATGATCAAGTCAACTACTATAATAAACCCGAAGTTGTGCAGGGTTTAATTGATATTATTGGTAATAAAGATATTTGTAATAAATCATCAGTTGCAATGAATGAGGTTAGACTTTATCGTGATCAACTTGAGAGCTTTGGGAAGCCAATTGCAATCAAAATGGCAAAAGAAATGCAACCTGGTCAGTACAACATAAAGTTACTTTGATTATTAACTTTAACTTTACTATTGCTTTAACCTTTTATCTTTATTTCTTAGATGAATGGTGGAGGATGTTCGGTTCTAGCGCTCCACAATTACAAAAATTGGTTATTCGTATACTTAGTCAAACTTCACTTTTCTCTGGTTGCGAAAGGAATTGGAGTGTTTTTGAACAAATTCATACAACTCGAAGAAATCACCTCGAGCATCAAAGACTAAATGATCTTGTGTATGTTCGCTACAACCTTAATATGAGAGATAGGTATGGAAATGCATGTGAAATTTTATTGTTTTATGTTATCAAATATTAAATGTGAAATTTTGTCTTATGCAATATGTATTGTAATTTATTGTAGGACTTACTTTAAGAAAAGGAGTTATGATCCTCTTGATTACACGAGTATTGATTCTGTGAATTTTTGGGTAGTTGAGGAAGAGCCGACTCCAGAGCTTAATTATAATGAAATTGAGAATGAAGTCTATGCGGAAAACGCAATGCCAATTGTGGGAGACGTTCAAGCTAGTAATCAACAAAATGAACAAACTAATGGTAATAAATAATTAAATATATATGCTCAACATATTTATATATAAGTCCACTTGTATGTGAAATAATTGATGTTTATAAAATAAAATTATGCAGATGAAGAATGTGGAGATAATATTCTGGAGCATGTTGATCTTGAAGAATTTGGGGCGGAATCATTTGATATATTTGATTTGATTTTTGATAATATATTATGATGGACAATATTATTTGAACAATATTTGACTATTTATTGTTGTTGATTTAATGCTTGAAACAAGTACCTTGTGACTTATTTTTAATATTCTTGGTTGTTCATTATTATGATTTTATCACAATAGCTCATATGTAGTTAGATCCGGTTCAACCCCGGTTCAACCGATTCAACCGATTCAACGGTTCAACCTTGAATCTCTGCTTCTTCCGGTTCAATGTCCGGTTCTGAAAATCTTGATTTTTATATTATTATAATTATTGTGATGTAGTAACTAATAAGTACACAAAATCTATCTAGGCTTTGTTTGGGCCGCGGTTGCGGTGATCTCGGCAATTTTTTCCTCCGAGACCTGTCCGTCAGGAAAGACGTAGTTCAAAAAGTGAGCCGCACAGTTTTGGCGCCTCTCCTTGCCGTCACCGACCATCTTGCGAGCACGAAATGCGAGTGCTTAATGGGTTGAGGAGAAAAGGTGAAGTAAGAGCAGTTATAACGGTAGGTGAAGACTGGTTGAGGAGTATTTATAGAAGCCGGGGGTGGGTCTTGCCCATTGGTGCGAATCCACTCGCCGCCCCGTGCTCGCAAAGCATCCCGTGACATGCTTCGTCCCAGCCCACTCGCGGATCGTGGATGGAACACACTCATTCGCAAAATAAAAAGCTGATCAACATCTTAAGTCACGCACTTGCAGCGAAACGAACAATACTTATGCAGAATGGTCAAATTACTAAAATATTCATGAATAAGCAAGTGTTGTCCAAATAGTTCTCGCATAGTATAAAAGAGAATAATCAACAAATTCAGTTCGCAATAATCTCATTCTTGCATAATTAGTGCGGGACCCATTTCAACAAGCCCTATTCTTGCGTACTCACTTGCGGACCTCCCCTCTGAGTGACTTCCTTGCAAACAGCTGCAATTTCATGATGAAGAGTTTGACATCATTCCACCATCTTCTTTAGATTCGCCTCCAACGAAGTCGTATTTCCTCCAAGAAGTCTCTGCATCCCACTGGTAAACGAGGCGCACTCGCGTTCCAACGTATCGACTCGCTGTTGTAGAGCGAGCAGGTGAGGAAAGCTGTCATTCACTGGCTGAGCTCGCTCGTCATGTATCTCGCGGAGCATGAACCTGTGCTTCTGTAGAAAAATCGTCACCCGCTCAGTTAACTCCGCAACAGATGTCAGCTCGCCAAGGAAGCCTCAGATCATATCAGGAGAGGGTGGTGCTAAGTACGTCGCGGGAGCATCCTGATCGACCCCTATGGAGATGGCAGTCATGTCTGGTGAAGGAAAGCGAGAGATCAGTACAGGCAGGCGTGACAAAAGTTACGAGATGTGTCAACTACTTACCAAGAGAGGTCTAGCCCTTCTTACCTGGGTGGTGCGAGGGAAGACTTGGTTGACCACCGAAAGGATCGCTGGGGGTAGCATCAGTGACTTTCTCGATCCAGCTCGCGGGACAACTGGATTGTGAGGAGATTGGACTTGCGTCGCCGAGGTCCCTGCGTCCTACTCGTCGGGGATTTCGCGGCGTTGGCAAGATATGGATTTAGGCCGCGAGTTGGAAATCGGGTCGGCGAAGGAGTCGAGGTGATGTCAATGAAAGAAGGCACTGAGCAGACACAAGGGAAATTCAGAACTGTGCTCTCCGAGAGCGCAAACGAATCAGGAAAATACATACAGACCAGGAATCTGCGCGCGAGTATCCGCTCGACGCTACTCGCAGGTGTCTCCCGCGCCTCATCAGCTGGACGCTCCATGATCATGGCAGAGGTATTGGACTGCGAAGACGTGCATCAAGAGCTCGATTCAACTTCACGAATGCCGAATTAACAACAACAATTTTTCAAAAACGTACCGGGGGTTGGGAGATGGCATCGCGACCGGAGAAAGGTTGAAGAGATTTCAGCGAGCCCAACACCTCTCTCTGAGGGGATCACCCTCGACTTCTTGAGCGCCCGTCCCCGGCCTCTTCGTCACAATTCGAGACGAGTGCTCCAGCGATGGCCACAGGTTGGCAGTGGCTACCTTATTCTTCTCCCTATCAGCGGCAAGACGCGCGAGAGCAGCTTGCGAGATCGACATATTGATGAAGGGCGGGAGTTTTCTCAAGGAGTGAGGAAGAAGAGAGGGGGAGAGGGGTTCTCAGGGTGACCTCCCCCGAATATTTATAAGCTTGGGTTAGGGCCACCAAAAGATTCTTTCATCCCCCACTCGCCAAATAACGTGGGGTTGAACTATCTTTCCAAGCCTGGGACAGATCTCGCAAAGATCGGGGATTGTGTACAACCCCATATTTGTCGAGTGGGCCCAGCTAGCCCGAAGGCGGGGAGAAAGAGCTCAGTTTTATTAGGCACTCGTTGCTTGTCTAGTATAGTAACAGGCGAGCAGAGCCTGCGATCTGACGTCTCGCCTGTAGGCGAGAGGCAGGGTGATGGGTGCCTAGCTTCATTGGGTACTCGTCGGCCGAGTGAGTGGCGAGTGCTCAGTCTCATCAGGCACTCGCCGCCTAGGAAAGTGGGATGAGGTGCGCCGACTCGCCATTAATAGATATTCATTTTTATTTTCTATTTTCCAAAAATTTGATTATGGCCTGTCATTAGCCTCTCCAAATAATGGAGTTTCGCTGTTGGCAGACCATTTTGAGTTGCATTTAACAGTAATTAGAAGGTGGGATATCGCTATTGGCAGACCATCTCCAAAAAATTATAAATAGACTCACAAGTGCACCTTTGGAGAAGACATCTTTCTGAGTTCTCCTCTCCCCAAACTAGCTTTGGTTAGAAGGAGCTTCGTCTCATCATTCACCGTGGTTTCCGAGTGGGTGGTCGGAAGTTCCCTTGGCTCTCCAAAGGTGCTCGGTCCAACATTTGTTTGGGAGGAGAAGCAATCCAAGATCTTCCAGGTGTGTGGCGAGACCTCCTCACTGCGACTCAGAGTCTATTTGAGGTTGTTCTGTTGGGAAGGTTTCCAAACTCTAAGTCCACAGCTGAGACATTAATTCGAAAAAAGTAAAGGCGAGCAACACCTCTGGCCGAACTTTTCGTTGAACCGTGGTCTCCGGGTTCAGCATGCTCACACTCAATTTTTTTAAAAAAAAATTAATAGTATCAGTCACAGTTTAAACCGTGGCTAAAATCTTGTTTCATTTTAAAAAAGTAATGGAATTAATCACGGTTTAAACCGTGACTAATACCCCATTTTTTTAAAAAAATTGTATTATTCACGGTTTTAAACTGTGATAAATACCCTATTTCTTACAAAAATAATAGTTTTGGTCACGGTTTAAACCTTAGCTAATCTCTCATTCTTTAAAAATAGAAATATAATTAGCTACAGTTTAAACCACACTCTTGTTGAAACCGGAAAACCGGTCTCTTGTGGAGTTCGACCCTTGGGGAAGGGGTGGTCGCGCACCTACTTCACTCCTGCAAGAAAATGACAAAGAAAAGAGAAGAAACAAGGACTAGACCAAGGGCCCGGCGTGGAGGTCCCACCACACACCCGGAAGATCTTAGAGCGCTTCCCCTCCTTAGCCAAGTGCCGGGCTAAGGTACCTCAGAAAGCGCTAGTAGGCCGGAGAATTAGTAAGCATGCCTTCTGAGGTATCCCTTGGGTCCTATTTATAGGAAAAGATGGCCTGCCAGTATACAACCTTCACTGTTTTTAAGGACTACAGGCAGACCAAAAGGGGCAACATAGTAAACGTATGTCATGGCCAAGATGCGAGCTGGACCTGAGGGGGCACTCGCTCGGCAAGGGACCTGACTCGCCTCGCCCTGGGCCTAGGCGGGCACGTACTCGGCAGACTGTGCTAGACCATCGCTGAGCTCGGCTTGACTACCGCCGAGCTCGGACTCGGCACGACGATCGCGAGCTCCAACAGAAACTGAGCTCGGCACGGGGATCGTCGAGCTTGGCTCGACTACCGTCGAGCCCTGTTCCTGCACCCGAGCTCGGTCTCGGCATGCCGGGCTTCGCTCGGCCATTGTCGAGCTCGGCTCGACTATTGCCGAGCTCGGGCTTGGCATGCTGGGTTCACATTGGTCTGAGCCGGCCGGTTCAACTCCTGTCGACCACTCGCGGGATACGGGGTTGTACATAATCCCCGCTCTTTGCGAGGTTGAGACAAGCTCGGAAAGAAACATCCAACCCCATGGGATCCTGCGAGTGCGACAGGGGCAAAAAGGAATCATTCTGGTAGGCCCC